>CM075995.1:810012-884749 GCA_038087875.1 Malacoraja senta
CTGGAGAGGCGGCGTACGGGTACTGCTCGTAGGCGGCGGCGGCGGCTGCCGCCGTGGCCGCCGAGTACTGGGCGTAGGCCGTCCCGGTGTAGTCGATGTACGGGGAGGCAGCGGCCGCGGGCTGCACGTGCGGGATGACCATTCCGGGCTGCATGAAGGCTTGCGGGTAGACGTAGTGAGCGGGAATCCTGTGGGATGAGGAAGA
The DNA here is from genome assembly GCA_038087875.1 of Malacoraja senta. NCBI lineage: Eukaryota > Metazoa > Chordata > Chondrichthyes > Rajiformes > Rajidae > Malacoraja > Malacoraja senta. The sequence goes on from CM075995.1 coordinate 810,218, forward strand.
ATTTAAAAAAAAATTAATAAAAACAGTAAAGAAACAGTCAGCATCGCGATCGGGCTCGATCCGTCCACACTGTAAATTTTTGTCTCTTTAAAATATCTAGATGTTATTGTGCATATAGGGTTGCCACAATAAAAACGGAGGGATTCGTCGCCCACTAAACTGCTGCAATATAATTTTTTGGCCAACTACTTAAGAAATGGAAACAATTTGTGTATTAAGAAAAAAGTGATTTAAATACAAATAGGTAGACAAAAATGCTGGAGAATTTTTTCCAGCATCTGCAGTTCTTTCTTAAATACAAATACGGGTATGTTTTATATGTATATTACACATTATATTTTAATGTTTACCCATTTCATTTAGTTAATAAGAAGAAATGAATATTAATTTGAGCAGCACGAAACAGAGAACAATTTTTGTTTGTGCTGGAGTATCTCTAGAACACCTCGAAAGGTACAAACTTTTTTGCGGCGTTCATAGTTCAACAGGTTTTGGGATAATTTCTGAAAGTTTTACAACAATTTTTTTTTATTTTTTAATTGCAATTTCTTCTTCAGTATTTCACTCCAATGCTGAGAATCTTCCCAAGCAGTTTTGGTGGGGATAAGTTATTAGAAATAATATCCTGGCAACCCTATGTGATGCTATGCAGTTTTCACCACTCATTAATGATCGTTTCATATCACAGATCCACAATCCCATCACCCTAATTAAAAGAAAAACCACAGGCAAAAATCCACAAACAAAATTAACCAAAAGATGATACCAAACAAAAAAAAAGGCCACAAGATGATAAAACACATGGTCACACAGCAAGATCACTCTGCACATGACATCTAGGGAGGGTCTCACTTGTCACCATTCAGGCTCCGATAATAATGGGGCCAGAGACACTACTACAAACACAGCACTGAAACCCCCCAGTCCATGTGCTTTACAGTCTAGGAAGAGGTCACGGGTAGTCCTTGGACAAGGACTTGGACCTCGTCTGATGAGTTGCAACGATCCACCTAGTGACACGCAAAAGAAAAAAATAAAGACACTAAAAGACAAAGGGGGGGGGGGAGAGGAGAGGAGGGGGGGGAGAAGGGAATGGGAGGAAAGAAAATACATCACGGTGAGAGGGAGAAAGTTGACTGCAGAAAGTTTTTCCAATCGTTTTCAGAAAGACAATGCAAGTACCCATCCCTGGGGATATACTGAAAGGTCTCGACCAAAACCATCACATATTCCTTTTCTCCACAGATGCTTCCTGACCTGCTGAGTTACTCCAACTTTTTGTGTTCATCCTGAGAATATAGATATTTGCAAGTTGTTCTAATCCATGAGATGCCTAGAAAGGATTCAACAAAAGACTCTAGGAACTCCAAAATTGAGTGAGTGAGTTAGAGTGTGTCTTTCAAGATGGAGTTAGATTTAGCTCTTAGGGCTAACGGAATCAAGGGATATGGGGGGAAAAGCAGAAACAGGGTACTGATTTTGGATGATCAGCCATGATCATATTGAATGGATCGAAGGGCTGAATGGCCTATTCCTGCACCTATTTTTCTGTGTGCGTTGTGTTCGCCCAGATCCAGAGTAAAAGTTCTTTGTGTTAGCTCAGCCGTATCCACCCGCTCTCCATTGTCCCAGATGAACTGAACTGAACTTCAAAACCCACCAAAATGTGTTCACCGAGCAACTGGCTGGACACAGCTATGGAGCTGTACAGCACAGAAACAGGCCTATAATAGACACAAAGTGCCAGAGTAACTCAGCGGGTCAGGCAGCCTAGACATAGGCTCTTCAAGCCAGCACCGCCATTCAATATAAGCATGGTGATCATCCAGAACCCCGTTCCTGCTTTCGCCCCATATCCCTTGATTCCGTTAGCCCTCAGAGCTATATCGAGCTTCTCTGAAGAGAAAGGATAGGTGTTGTTTTGGGTCGGAGCCCATCTCCAGAGTCTGAAGAGGGGACCCGGCCTGAAATGACAGTCTGAAGAAGGGTGTCGACCCGAAACCTCATTCATCCTTCTTCCCCAGAGATGCTGCCGGACCCACTGAGTTATTCCAGCACTTTGTGTCTATCCTCGGTGTACAGAACCAGGGGCAGTTCCTTTCCACACATAGAAACAGGCCTGTTGGCCCAACGTGTCCAAGGGTTGCTCCAAGCTCATTTCATGCTGCATGGTTTGTTATAATCCCTGTGGTAAGAGTTACTTACAACTTCTTGCAGTCAGTTTGTCCTGCTATCCTGTTTTGTTTCGAAATGGCAAATCCATTTAGTTTCTAAAGATATCTTTGGCAGTTAGTTGTCAGATCCAAGTCCAATTCAGCACAGGTGTTGTTGTCAGGGCACAGTGGCATTTATTTTCCAAGTTCAAGGAGCAAATTTCTATTTTAGAATTATCTTTGCATTATTCTGTATGTAATGAAAGTTGGGGGAAAGGGGGTGAATCTGTGGAATTCATTGCCACAGATAGCTGTGGAGGGAATCAGTGGATATTTTTAAGGCAGAGATTGACAGATTCTTGATTAGTAAAGGCGTCATAGAAACATAGACAATAGGTGCAGGAGTAGGCCATTCGGCCCTTTGTGCCAGCACCGCTATTCAATAGGATCATCATGGCTGATCATCCACAATCAGTACCCCGTTCCTGCTTTCTCCCCATATCGCTTGATTCCATTAGCCCTAAGAGCTAAATCTAACTCTCTCTTGAAAACATCCAGGGAATTGGCCTCCACTGCCTTCTGTGGCAGATAATTCTACAGATGTCAGGGGTTATGAAATCAGATTCTTCAAGTTATTGTTTACATTTATGATAGAGATATTCAAGCACTTTGTTAATAGATGCCGAGAAACAATTCATCATCGGTCACATACTAAAATTGTTTTGAACCAGGAAGTCCAGTGGAACTCTCTAATTCATGATAAAAGAGATTAAAAGCAACACGGAATTATTATTGAACATTTATTTTGATTATTTTTGCAATATTTTGTTTTTTATAAAACAGCTTTTCTGCTAATGCTCACTCACCGTGGCCTAAAAATCCATCAGGCGAGAATGAAATGCTCGGAGAAGGAGAAAGATGTGCAGCGCACAGGCCTTGAACCTGGTGAGACGCAGGAGGAGCCTGGCCTGGACTCACCCCACAGAGCCCAGTCCCTCCACGCACTGGAGTCTCCCAACCCCTGCAGAGTAGTTATTAAGATGGCTGATTCATGGGCGGTTGCTGCTGGGACGCAAGTTGGGGCCTGATCAACCTGGGTCGCCTGGGCGAGGGTGTCTGATGTTGTGAGACCCGAAACACCTGATGACACCCTGGTCACATCACTGAGGATGCGTCCCAGCGCATCTGGAAGATGTATATTTTTCAGTGTCAGCTAATAATCACAGTTCTATTCTCATTATTCCAACATCTTAATACTAATTGCTGCACCTTCTACTCATTCACTGATTGGTGAATATAGTATCTCTACATCATCGCCTATATCTCGTTTCCCTTAGCCCTAACCCTGGTAATATCAGCGTGTAGTTTTATGTAGCGGCAGGCGATGGCTAAATGGACCGAGCTGCCAGTGGAGGTCGTTGGGACAATGGCTCTTTATTTATCACATGTACAGAGGTACAGTGAAATTATTTTTTGTATACAGTTCAATAAAGTATTACCAGATACTATAACAGCAATTGAAATACACTTGGACTCACTGGTCACCCTCGGACCATCCTTGTTCAAACTTTGCTGGCTTTACCTTGCACTAAATGTTATTCCCTTAACATGTATCTAAACACTGTAAATGGCTCAATTGTAATCACATAGAAAATAGTTGCAGGAGGAGGCCATTTGGCCCTTTGAGCCCGCACCGTCATTCATTGCGATCATGGCTGATCATCCACAGTCAGTAACCCGTGCCTGCCTTCTCCCCATATCCTTTGATTCCGCTAGCCCCTAGAGCTCTATCTAACTCTTTTAAATTCAGCCAGTGAATTGGCCTCTACTGCCTTCTGTGGCAGAGAATTCCACAGCTTCACAACTCTCTGGGTGAAAAATGTTTTTTCTCATCCTTTTCACCCAGAGAGTTGTGAGTTTGTGGAATTCTCTGCCACAGAAGGCAGCGGAGTCCAATTCACTGGATGAATTTAAAAGAGAGTTAGATAGAGCTCTTGGGGCTAGCGGAATCAAGGAATCGCGTATTGCCTTTCTGCTGACTGGTTAGCACGCAACAAAAGCTTTTCACTGTACCCCCCCCCCCCCCCGGTAGAAGTGGCAATAAACAAAACTGAGGTACATGGATAGAAAAGGTTTAGAGGGGTACGAGCCAAAAGCAGGCAGGTGGGATTAGCATAAATGGGGCGTCTCAGTCAGCATGGGAAAGCTGGGCTGAGGGGCCTATTTGGAGTCCATGCTCCATGGAGTCCATGTTGTATGACTCCATGTATCTAAAAAAATAGGACCTTTTGGATGCGGTTCATGAGCTTCTATTTCCGTACCATCTACCTCATTGGAGACCCTCGGACTATCTTCAAGGGCCTGTCCAACTCGGCGATTTTTTTCGGCGATATTTCAATGTCGCCAAAAGATTTTGTACATTTCAAAATCCAGCGGCGAAAAAAAAAAATGTTGCGATACTTGAAAAAAACACCGCGCATCAATAAGTTTCACCGCCGCATCATGCTGCTAATTTTTCGGTGACCTGATACGTCAGTCAATGCTGCCAGTCGGCAAAAAAAAAAAAAAAAAAAAAAAAAAATAGGCCAGTGGGACTGGCCCTTTAATCTTTCGGCTCTGAATTCTTTAACCTATTGTCTTTCCGCTGACTGGTTAGCACGCAACACAAGCTGTTCACTGTACCTCGGTACACGTGACAATAAACTGAACTGAACTGTACTAATTGGACTTTATCTTGCACCATACATTATTCCCTTCATCCCGTATCTGTACACTGTGGACGGCTCGAATTTAATCGTTTGTGGCCTTTCCGCTGACTGGTTAGCACGCAACAAAAAGCTTTACACTGTACCTTGGTACACGTGACAATAAACTAAACTAAACTAAACTGCATTGGATTTCAGTTTTCTATGCTAAGCCTCTGATTTTAAAAGTGATCTAGGAGAGAGGCCCCATTACAGTTACAGGAAAATCTGCGGAATCTGACTGAAAGATCAGACCTTTGGCAGTGAACGACCCTGGAAGTTGGTGTTTATGTGTTAATTATCAATACATCTTCAGTGATACTGCAGACAGACACAAAAAACTGGAATAACTCAGCGGGACAGGCAGCATCTCTGCAGAGAAGGAATGGGTGACGTTTCGGGTCGAGACCCTTCTTCAGACTGACGTCGGGGGTGGGTGGGTGGGGGGAAAGAGAAAGATAGATAAGGAAGTGCAAGGTGTGAAAACAGGGTAAAGGGGATGGAGATCAAGGCAAATGCAGAATAGATCATTGTTAGCCTGGAGAAGGGAACAACAAAACAAACAGAGATAAAATGTAAGGTAGACAAAAATGCTGGAGAAACTCAGCGGGGGAGGCAGCATCTATGGAGCGAAGGAAATAGGCAACGTTTCGGGCCGAAACGTTGCCTATTTCCTTTGCTCCATAGATGCTGCCTCACCCGCTGAGTTTCTCCAGCATTTTTGTCTACCTTCGATTTTCCAGCATCTGCAGTTCCTTCTTAACCAGAGATAAAATGTAGTCGGAGACAGTCAGACTGGTCGGAGAACTGGGAAGGGGGAGGGATGGAGAGAGAGAGAGCGAGAGAGGGAAAAGCAAGGGTTACTTTAAGTTAGAGAAGTCAATGTTCAGACCGCTGGGGTTGTAAGCTGCCCAAGCAAAATATGAGGTGCTGTTCCTCCACTTTGCGCTGGGCCTCTCTCTCTCTCCAACAGTGGAGAACCTTTTGTTACACGGTGCACTGTCAGGGAGGTTTTTGCAGCAGCACCAATGCATGGTAAATGCTGATGCGACAGATCGCCCAATACCGCTTGTCAACCGAAATAGATGAACGTATACCAGTCATGAGGGAGAGAATTAAGTCCCACTGACCCAGATTGGCCTGGATAACAGAAAAGAATCGGTCACCCATGCAAATGCCCCCAAACTGCTCCATCAGCACAACACGCTATCCCAAATACCATCGAGAAAAAACAGAAACAAAGGGAAGTGTCAGTGAACACTTAAGTAAATAGAATATGTGTTGCAAAAAAAAAAAAAAGGTCATTTGCTGACATGCAAATAAAATGTTGTCAGCATCCCCTGGTGGAAAACTGACATTTAATATCCAATACGTTTACTGTTGTACAGCGCGGAAACAGGCCATTTGGCACACCGAGTCCGCAACGGCCTGCCATCCCCCCCGCACATTGACACCAGCGACAATTTACACTTGCAATTAATTAATCTACAAACCTGTACGTCTTTGGAGTGTGGGAGGAAACCGAAGGTCTCAGGGGAAAACCCATGCGGTCATGGGGAGAACGTACAAACTCTGTATAGACAGTGCCCGTAGTCAGGATCGAACCCGGGTCTCAGGCGCTGCAAGGCAGCAACTCTACCGCTGCGCCACCCTCAAATCCATATTTCTACACACAAAATAATGCCCTGTGCATTACTCTAGTTGTTACTGTAGATTTTATACTGGTTATCACATCGCATTCCATGGCCAGATGACAATGATCAACTTACCTTTCAGAAATAACCTTCCGCTTAAGCCACCTTCACATGGCAGTAATCAGGTATGTTGATTGTAATCCATGATTTTTCATGTGCATTGACTTTAAATTTACATCACAAGCAGCTGGCATGCTTCAATTACGCTCCACTTAAAATCTCTTTCCCCCTCCCTATAAATCCATCATCATAACACTGGTCCTGTACTCGCTGGACCAGTGTTATGAAATGTCCTCATTCTTCAGGGAACGGGGGTTCCCCTCCTCCACCATAGATGAGGCTCGCACCAGTGTCTCTTCCATACCCCGCAACACTGCTCTCTCTCCCCATCCCCCCACTCACAACAAGGGCAGAGTCCCCCTAGTCCTCACCTTTCACCCCACCAGCCGTCACATACAACAAGTGATCCTCCGTCAGTTTCGCCACCTCCAACGTGACCCCACCACTCGCCACATCTTCCCATCTCCCCCCCATGTCTGCGTTCCGCAAAGACCGCTCCCTCCGTAACTCCCTTGTCAATTCTTCCCTTCCCTCCCATACCACCCCCTCCCCTGGTACTTTCCCTTGCAACCGCAAGAGATGCAACACTTGTCCCTTCACCTCCCCCCTCTACTCCATTCAAGGACCCAAGCAGTCGTTCCAGGTGCGACAGAGGTTCACCTGCATCTCCTCCAACCTCATCTATTGCATTCGCTGCTCTAGATGCCAGCTGATCTACATCGGTGAGACCAAGCGGAGGCTTGGCGATCGTTTCGCCGAACACCTCCGGTCGGTCCGCAATAACCAACCTGAACTCCCGGTGGCTCAGCACTTCAACTCCCCCTCCCATTCCGTATCTGACCTCTCTGTCCTGGGTCTCCTCCATGGCCACAGCGAGCAACACCGTAAATTGGAGGAAATGCACCTCATATTCCGCTTGGGCAGTCTACATCCTGGGGGCTTGAACATTGAATTCTCCCAATTCTGCTAGCCCTTGCTGTCCCCTCCCCTTCATCAGCCATCTGGTTGTCTCCTCCCCTCCCCCAGCCCTCGGGCTCCTCCTCCGCCTTTTTCCTTTTTTCCTTTCTTCTCCCCACCCCCTATCAGTCTGAAGAAGGGTTTCGGCCCGAAACGTTGCCTATTTCCTTCGCTCCATGGATGCTGCTGCACCCGCTGAGTTTCTCCAGCATTTTTGTGTACTTGTACTCGCTGGAGTTTAGCAAGATGAGGGGAGAGGGACCTCATTGAAACTTACCAAGTAGTGAAAGGCCTGGATAGAGTTGATGTGGAGAGAATGTTACCACAGGTGGGAGAGTCTAGGACCAGAGGCCATAGTCACAGAATAAAAGGACGTACCTTTAGAAAGGAGATGACAAGGAATTTCTTTAGTCGGAGGGTGGTGAATCTGTGGAATTCATTGCCACAGAAGGCTGCGGAGGCTGTCAATGGATATTCTTAAGTCGGAGATTGACAGACACTTGATTAGTACGGGTCTCCGGGATTACGGGGAGAAGGCAGGAGAATGGGGTTGAAGGAAAGATAGATCGGCCATGATTGAATGGCCGAATGTCCCAATTATAAGATTGTTAAGGGCTTGGGCACGCCAGAGGCAGGAAACATGTTCCCGATGTTGGGGGAGTGCAGAACCAGGGGCCACAGTTTAAGAATAAGGAGTAAGCCATGTAGAATGGAGACGAGGAAACACTTTTTCTCACAGAGAGTGGCGAGTCTGTGGAATTCTCTGCCTCAGAGGGGGGTGGAGGCCGGTTCTCTGGATGCTTCCAAGAGAGAGCTAGATAGGGCTCTTAAAAATAGCGGAGTCAGGGGAATATGGGGAGAAGGCAGGAACGGGGTACTGATTGAGGATGATCAGACATGATTACACTGGCTCGAAGGGCCAAATGGCCTACTCCTGCACCTATTGTCTATTGTCTATAATTCTGCTCCCATCACTTATGAACGATGAACATGAACATAGAATGCTACAGCACAGCCCTTTGGCCCAGAATGTCCAAACCAAACATAATGCCAGGTTAAACTAATCTCCTCGGACGGATGCAAGAATTTCACTGTGCAGTGCATAGAGAACCATAGAACCTCTGTCTGCACGTGATCCATATTGCTTCATTCCCTGCATCTCCATGTGCTATCTAACAGCCTCTTAAATCACTGTCACTGTCTTATCTGCCTCCACTACCACCCCTGGCAATGCCACACTTTGCGCAAAAAAATAAATCTTGCCCCGCACATCTCCGTTAAACATTGCCCCCCTCGTCTTAAAGCCTTTAGTCTTTTGAGATATAGCGTGGAAAAGGGCCCTTTGGCCCGCCTAGTCCAGGTCGACAAGCATGAACCCGTACATTAGTTCTATCCTATACGCTGGGAACAATTTACAGATGCCAATTAACCTACAAACCTGCGTGGCTTTGAAGTGTGGGAGGAAACCGGAGCATCCGGAGAAAACCCACGCAGTCACAGGGAGAACGTGCAACCTCCGTACAGACGTCACATATAGCCAGGATCGAACCTGGGTCTCTGGCGCCGTGAGGCATCAACTCTACTGCTGCGCCGCCCACAAATGGTCTTTGCATTTCCACCCTGGGAAATAGGTTCCGAATATCTACCCAGTCTATGCCCCTCCCAGAACTTCTTTCCCCCATTGACTCATTTAGGGTTCCCCCCAAAATGGCATGTACCAGTTACCACAAACAGAGTGGCAACTTCCTCACTCTTGCCACTGAGTAAAACAGTAGCACGAGTGACGGTGAAGTGATAAGCAGCGGGCGGCACGGTGGCGCAGCGGTAGAGATGCTGCCTTACAGCGCCAGAGAAACCGGGTTCCAACCCGACTACGGGTGCTGTCTGTACGGAGTTTGTATGTTCTCGAAGATAGACACGAGATCTTCGGTTTCCTCCCACGCTTCAGAGGCGTGCAGGTTTGTAGGTTAATTGGCTTGGTACAAATGTACAAATGTAAATTGTCCCTAGTGTGTGTAGGATGGTGTTAGTGTGCGGGGATTGCTGCTCGGTGTGGACTCGGTGGGCCTGTTTCCGCGCTGTATCTCCAAACTAAAATTAAAATAGGAGCAGAATTTGGCCATTTGGCCCATCAAGTCTACTCCATCATTCAATCATGGCTGATCTTTCCCTCTCAACCCCATTCTCCTGCCTTCTCCCCATAACCCATGTCCCCTTAATTCCTCATTGACTTATTAGAATCTTTTATAATAATGGCACCTAGATGTAGTATTTCTACAAGCAGCAGCATATTTTCTAACCTGTTAAGTCATCATTTGATCTTCTCTGAGAGAATAAATAATGATGCTACCATTTATTTCTCTGATGTATCCAGAGTCTTAGTTCTGGGATCATTCTATTAAACAATTTTTGCTTTCTTCTTGCTTTCAGTGTTTTTATCCTACATGAAAATTACCTTTGGACACAAGTTTCCATACAGGCTGTTGTGTCGGCTGTTTATAAACCCTGTTCTTCATGTAGTGCACAAAACCATGAGAGGAATAGATCGGGTACACGTGGAGCCTTCCCCAGAGTGGGGGAATTGAGAACCAGAGGACTTGGGTTTAAGTTGAGACATACAGCATGGAAACAGGCTCTTCGGCCCAACCTGCCCACACCGCCCAACACGTCCCATCTGCACTAGCCCCACCTATCTGCGCTTGGCCCATATCCCTCTAAACCCGTCCTATCCATGTACTGGTCTACATGTTTCTAAAACATTGCGTTAGTAACATTAGTAGCCTACTATGTTCTGTTGGCCTACTATGTTCTGTTGGCCTACTATGTTCTGTTGGCCTACTATGTATGTTCTGTTGGCCTACTATGTTCTGTTGGCCTACTATGTTCTGTTGGCCTACTATGTTCTGTTGGCCTACTATGTTCTGTTGTGCTGAAGCAAAGCAAGAATTTCATTGTTCTATCAGGGACACATGACAATAAACTCACTTGAATCTTGAATCTAGTACCTGCCTCAACTTTCTGCTCTGAGAGGGGGGCCGGGGGGGGGGGGGAATATTTAATAGGAACCCGAGGGGTAAATTTTTCACACAAAGGGTGGGGGGGGCGTATGACACGAGCTGCCAGAGGAGGTAGATGAGGCAGGGACTATCGCAACGTTTAGACAGGTACATGGATAGTACAGGTTTGAAGGGATATGGGCCAAACGCAGGCAGGTGGGACTAGTGTAGATGGGACATGTTGGTCGGTGCGGGCAAGTTGGGCCAAAGGGTCCATTTCCATGCTGTATCACTATGACTAGGGATAATCCTAACTACGGATGCCGTCTCTATGGAGTTTGTACGTTCTTCCCTTGACTGCGTGGGGTTTCTCCAGGTGCTCCGGTTTCCACCCACAACTCCATAGACGTACAGGTCTGCAAGTTAATTGGCTTCGGTAAAAATGCTGAATCATTGTGTGTATGTGTGTGTGTGTGATAGAGTTAGTGTACGGGTGTCAGCGGTCGGCACGGACTCGGTGGGCCGAAGGGCCTGTTTCCTCGCTGTGTGACTCTGGACACTGGCCAGCCTCGGTGGTGTTGGGGCAGGGGTTGGTGGTGGGGAGGGGGGGGGTCGGACTTTTGTTGGAAATCCAGAGAAAACAGAACAGGTGGTGGAATGTGAAACCAGAGCTCTCCAGGGCCACTCTGGTTTAAACTCCGGGGATCTGTGAACACACACACACACACACTCCCTGGCCTGTGCCATTTTACACCGGCTGACTGACAAGACAGGCTGCGGTATGACTCCCAGCTCTATTTTTAAAGCATCTGCTAAATCGATCCACCAGACGAGCAATATCTGTATAAGGCAAAATGAGCAACTTTCCGTGCGCGATTCAAGGGTCACGATCAAAAAAAATAGTCCGATCTCAAATGCACGTCGAACATACGACCGTGAAAGTGTCAATTTTACAAGCGCAACGCGACACCAATGATAATGATCCAGTCGGATTTGGTCTCATCAAATTCCGCGCACAAGTTATTGTTTCTTAAAGAAAAGTAATTTTTTAGAAGCGAACTGAATAATTGATCATCAAGTGGCTTAATTAAATAATTCTGGTAAACTAGATTGATTTGGACAGGTGGGCTGGTGTAAGAGATCTGGGGTGTTAAATTGGATCTGTACTTATAAAAATTAGATGAGACCTTGGGATTACCGGGTATAATGAAATAACCGCTGCACCTTTCCGAACCTAAAGCCACTCAGTGTTTCCACCCCGATCATTGTTTTACTCATTCATTATTTACTGAACGTATTGTTATATGTCATCATTTATTCATGGATGGGGGAGGTGAGGAAAGCAGATGAGCAGACAAATTGTGTACACACTTGCTTCAAATGTACACCTTATTAGTAACTTTTTTTTTTTTAAATGATGGGGCTTGTAGGTCGCTCATTTTGTGTTTTCTGGTTTTCCTAAACAAGGGCGGCACAGTTGCTGCTTAAGATCCTGACTACGGGTGCTCTCGGTACAGAGTTTGTACATGACCGCGTGGGTTTCCCCCGGGCGCTCCGGTTTCCTCCCACACTCCAAAGACGTGCAGGTTTGTCGGTTTAATTGGCTTGGTAAAATTGTAAATCACCCCCTGGTATGTGGAGGATAGTGCAAGCGATCGCCGGTCGGCTCGGCCTTGGGTTTCAACTAAACGCTTAAAATACACAAAAGATATATGCACAGTCCACCAAAACTCAGGACTTAAAAAGTTCCCCTGTACATGTGTTGCATGCTGCGAGTACTAATTCAAGAGAATGTGCAGTTGATATTTGTAGATACTAAAAAAATATGCTTGTGAAGTAGTTATCTTTCAAAATAATTTAGTTCCTAACTTTTAAAATGTTCAAATCCATTGGGCAAACATTCAAGTGCTATGTATAGAGTGGCTAATTTCTACTAGGAGGAGATCTCATACCTAGCTTAGAATTAGACAGACCCAGCATACAAAATGGCTTTAGGAAATCTAGCACTTGGAAATCATGCTTGATTAGGATATTGCTGATAATTATCAAATACTGTACCCAAGGCTTTATGGAACATACAATGAAAGCACTTGTGTTAACAAAATAATTTTTTTTTTTTTTTTTTTAAATCAACCAAACCAAGATATTTTGTTGTTTTTTTAAAAAACATCGCAACATGCAAGCGAAGAATGGATTTGGTAATCAACAAAAATAAAACAAAAGTCACACAAGATTTAGCACTCACTACAACCCAGAAACTGGTGTGTTAAACTGGAAATCAAGCTACAGCAACAAAGCAAAAATAATGTCAGATCCCCTGCTCACAACGGCACAAAAAAAACAAATCACTCTCGAACAAAGAAAACTCCAGAAAAGTCCTCACTACAGCTCTCTCCATTAACAAAAAAAGCACGCATTTTAGCTCTAAACACCACTTCATTAAAAGTAAAAAAAAGAAAATTAAAAGCACACGCAGCTCTAGTACACTTGAACAAAAAAATAACGTACATGCAATAGTTAATCACCATTTTTTTTAGCTTGTTTGAGACTCTACTGGTTACTGTTTAAGATCTGCTCATTCCGTAACTATTGCCACCTCATATCATCAAATCCTTCTCTCATCATCATGTTATCTTAACTGTAAACGGACCCTGTCAGATCAGAAAGAAATACATAGAATTGAGTCAAGCCAAAAAGGAGGTCAAAGTCGACCGGTTATATAAAAATAATAAGCACACAACACTGATGGACTGGACCACAGAGGTGGCGTGTCTGGGATTTTTGGCTGGACGAACGGAATCATTTGTCGACCTTGACTCGTGGAGAAATGGCACAGCAGAATCAATGTATATTTCTCCCCCCCTTCTCGCTAAAAGTTTAGACTGGTCATTTGTTGAAGGGCGCTTCACTATATCCGTCCTTTTAGATAGAGGATAGTTAGCCAAACAGACACATTATCGCCACTTTTCCAGCCGGTCCTCGTTTACAGTGCAGCGCGGAGGTGTAGCGTTTACTTAGCTGCAGCTCCGTGCAGTCCCAAGACGTTACAATTACATATATATATATATATATATATATATATATATATATATATATATATATATATATATATATATATATATATATATATATATATATATATATATATATATATATATATATATATATATATATATATATATATATATATATATATATATATATATATATATATATATATATATATATATATATATATATATATATATATTATATATATATATATATATATATATATATATATATATATATATATATATATATATATATATTATATATATCTCTGCCTTTGAGCAAGTGGGAGGGGAACCGGTTATGCACTGTGGCGGGAGAGGAGCAGCACTCACCCATAAGGTCTGGGAACAAACGCGGGGTGAATCTGCTGCACTCCGAAAGCGAAACCTGTCGAGGAAACAAAAGGTTCAGTCGTGACACGCAGAGACAAGTAACCAGCGTGAATGATACTGGCGCGCCGATACCACGAGAACTTTCATCGTTCATTGCAAGGCACAGCGCACTGTCCAGATTAACTGGGACACAAGGGACTGCAAAAGCTGGAAACTTCAGCAAACAAAACACAACACAAGGAACTGCAGGTGTTGGTCAAACAACCACAGAAGACACAAAGTGCTGGAGCAACTCAGCGGGTCAGGCAGCATCTCTGGGGAACATGTTTAAGGAAGAACCGCAGATACTGGAAAAATCGAAGGGGGACAAAAATGCTGGAGAAACTCAGCGGGCGAGGCAGCATCTATGGAGCGAAGGAATAGGTGACGTTTTGGGTCGAGACCCTTCTTCACAGATACTTCTTCTCTCTGGGGAACATGGCTAGGCGACGTTTCAGGTCAGGGGTTCCACCTTCTCCACAGATGCTGCCTGACCCACACCGTTACTCCAGGACTAAAGGACAAACTTATTTTTTTGCTTTCAAGATGTTTGCATTTTAAACAGATTTCTATTTGGTGGAGACACAAGGAAACCTGCCAGTTTATCAAAAAGTGCTGGGGTAATTCAGCGGGCCAGGCAGCATCTCTGGAGATCGTGGATAGAAGAAGCGCCCTGACCCGAAACGTCGCCTAGGCATGTTATCCAGAGATCTAAAAACAAGGAACTGCAGCTGCTGGTTCACCAAAAAAAAAGGCACAAAGTGATGGAGTAATTCAGCGGGCCAGGCAGCATCTCTGGAGAACATCGATAGAATGTGCTTAGCGACCTGAAACATGGCCTAACCATAATCTCCAGAGATGTAGAAACAAGGAACTGCAGGTAAAATGTGGGGGGAGGAACTGCAGATGCTGGTTTACACCAAAAAGCTGGAGTCTCTCAGCGGGCCAAGCAGCATCTCTGGAGACAAGGAATAGGCGACGTTTCGGGTTGAGACCCTTTAGATGCTGATTGACAACAAAAAAAAAGACGCTGGAGTAACTGGAGCATCTCCAGAGATGCCTCCTGACCTGCCGAGTTACTCTGGCACTTTGTGTCATTTTATTTTGTTTTTTGTTTTTGGCAGAGTTTACCTGGAGAGTCCCTGCCTCAAGAGTCAAACTCACCTGGCTGCATGATGCGAGGTTTCGCCCCCAGGTACGCCAGGTTGACGTTGGCTTTCCTGCCGTCGATGATGGGGTTGGGATCCTTGCAGGCTCGCTCTGCCGCCGACCGGTCAGCCATGGTCACCTGCGATGCACGTGAACAGGGACCGGGGGAGGGGGGGGGGGAAGGAGAGAGATACAACCCAGCGTCAGTAAACAAAAGACGGGCCCACACTTAGCACTCTCTAAGCAGTATGACCGTCAAAGTTCAGGGAGAGAAGGCGGGAGAAAATGGGGTTGAGAGGGAGAGATGGGCCAACCATGCTTGAATGATAGAGCACACACGACGGGCCGAATGGCTTAATTCTGCTCCCAATGTCTTATGGACTATCTAAATCACTCAGGCACCCACACGACTCAGAGGTACAAGGCTTATTCATGGGGGCGCAAAAAGCTGGAGTAACTCAGCGGGTCGGGCAGCACCTCTGGAGAAAAGGAATAGGTGACGTTTCGGGTCGAGACCCTTCTTCAGCCAGGCGAGAGGGAAACAAGAGATATTTGGAAGGTACGCAAGACAAATGAATGAAAGATATGCACAAAGCAACAATGATCAAGGTGGAGCCGACAATGGTCCACAGTTGCCTGTCTGATAGGGGATAACGCGTTATACAGTGGAACGTTGTTGTGGGGAGGAACTGCAGATGCTGGTTTACAGCCGAAGATAGACATAAAATGTTGGAGTAACTCAGCGGGTCAGGCAGCACCTTCAGAACTTTGCCTTCAGCTAATAATGAACTATTCGATGTTTCCTTGATCACCGTCTGCTTTTCATAAGTGATAGGAGCAGAATTAGGCCATTCGACCCATCAAGTCTACTCCGCCATTCAACCATGGCTGATCAATCTCTCCCTCCTAACCCCATTCTCCTGCCTTCTCCCCATAACCCCTGACACCCGTATTAATCAAGAATCTATCTATCTCTGCCTTAAAAATATCCATTGACATGGCCTCCACAGCCTTCTGTGAAAGGGTTTACAGACGTTTGTGTTCACACTTTAAAGTGTGTTCACATTTTACCCTCCCATAGCTCCAATCTTCCTCGACTCTCAGTCTGAAGAAGGGTCTCGACCAAAAACGTCACCCATTCCTTCTCTCCAGAGATGCTGCCTGTCCCTCTGAGTTACTCCAACATTCCGTGTGAATCTCCAGTGTAACTTTCAGACCCTTCTATCTTACCTTTCCCCTTGCGGAAGTGTGAAGTGTGAAAATGCACACCTCCAGATTCAGGGGCAGTTTCTTCCCAGCTGTTATCAGGCAACTGAACCATCCTACCGACAACGAGAGAGCAGTCCTGAACTACTATCTACCTCATTGGTGACCTTTGCTGGCTCTCGGACTATCTTAGATCGGACTTTGCTGCCTTTACCTTGCACTAAACGTTATTCCCTTATCATGTGTCTGCACACTGTGAACGGCTCGATTGTAATCATTTATTGTCTTCCTGCATAGCACGCAACAAAAGTGTTTCCCTGTACCTCGCTCGGTGCATGTGACAATAAACTAAACTCACGGGTAAACTAAACTGAAGACAAAAGTGCTGGAGTAACTCAGCGGGGACAGGCAAGCATCTCTGGAGAGAAGGAACGGGTGACCTTTCGGGTCGAGCACCCTCCTTCGGACCAAACTTACAAGGGTACTTACAAAACCGTAGCCGCGGGACTTGCCCGTCTGCCGGTCGGTGATGACCACCGCCTCCTCGATGTCGCCGAACACCTCGAAGTACTTGCGGAGGGACGCGTCGGTGGTGTGGTAGGGCAGCCCCCCGACGAAGATCTTGGTGAAGGTGGTGTCCCTCTGGCTCGTGTGCATCTTGCCCCGGCGGCAGGCGGCAGCAACTCAGCGGGCAGGGGCTCTCCGAGGCTGCAACAGGTAGAGAGGCAGAGAGAAGGGGGGGAGAGAGATAGAGAGCCGGCGGCAGGGGTAAGGGGAGTGGAGGGGGAGAAATACAATGATTTTTTAAAAATGCAACACACTCTGTGCACCTCTTCTCCCACCCCACTCCCCAATTTCAAATGCAACACTCCCCCCCCCTCCCTCTGTTCCAATTCTCCCACCTCAATTTAAATGCAAGACCCTCTCCCCCCCTTACACCTCTTCCCCAGCTCCTAATTTAAATGCAAAACACGCTCTGTGCACCTCCTCACCCACCCAGCTCCCCAAATTTAAACACTTTGACCCAATTCCACCTCCCCGATTTAAATGCAGCACACTCTTCCCCCCCCTTACATCTCTCTCCCCCTTTGCTCCCCTTCAATATAAATGCAACACAGCTCTTCTCCCACCTCAGTTTTAATGTAACACTCTCCCCCCCCTGCACCTCTTCTCTCACCGCCCCCCCACATTTAAATACAACACACTCCTTGTCCCTTGCACCCCTTCTCTTCCTCTTTCTTTCTCTTTTTCTCTCTCTCTCTCCCTTCCCCAACCCAATCGGCCTCCTGTTTGTTATAAACTCCTCCCGTCTCCCCCACTATCCCAATCAATAATCAAATAAGCAAGCAAGTATGCAGCTAGACAGATGAAATGCAAAAGTACGAGTTGCAAAGAGGAGGAAAAGGGGCAAAAAATACAACAACAAAAAAAAAAAACCTCTACACCCATACAACGTACTTGCGGGGCATGAGCTCGTCCCGCTCGTAATCTGCTATTCCCGCTGCCCGGGCTCTTTAAGTGCCCGCTGCCGGCCGGTCTGCTCCTGTCACTCACGCGGCGAGACCACGCCCCGTCTGTCGATGACCACGCCCCTCCCCGCGCGGACGGCAGCTCCATTGTCCGCGTCACCGAGCACAAGCCGCGCCCACAGTCAGCCGAGACCCACCCACCCCCCCCCCACATGCTCCTCCCCCTCGATTGTTCGCGTCATCGAGCGCAGAGCCACGCCCCTCCCATTGTCAGGTAACCGTCACCGCTGGCCGTGTCCCGCCCCCCCCCAGCACGTCATCGCGCTCCTCCTCCCTTCGGTGGTTCGCGTCATGAAGCACAAACCACGCCCACTGGCAGCTGGTCACGCCCCTCCCCCAACGCGCGTCAGAAGCCACGCCCCCCATTGCCCCTCCCCCGCCAACGTGCTTCAGAGGCGATGCTCCTGCTCCCACGCGTCGACTCGATGGACCCCGTCACCGAACACGTCAGATGACCACGCCTTCCTCCGCCATTAGCCACGCCATTCCCCCGCCTGGCCACGCCCCTCGTGCTCCGGTGCGCCCCATCGATCCAGTGGTCCGAGCACAAGCCGCGCCCCCACAGCTGTCAGACGGCCACGCCCACCAGTCCCCAGCCACGCCCCCGTGTTCCGCGGCCGGCGGGCACCATTGTGTTACGTCACCGAGCGCTAGCCACGCCCTTAATCGGCTGGCCACACCCATTAGCAGCTGACACGCCCACCCCGGCACCACCGGCTACGCCCTCCAGCGCGTCATCGATTATTCGCGTCATCGAATACAGTTCACGCCCCATACCGCCGGCCACGCCCCTTCATCTCTGGCCACGCCCCTCCCCCCACGCCCACGTGCTCCCCGAGCCATCCCCGGAGCCGCGCAAAGCTGTCAATCACCCGACTGCAGCGCTGCAGCCGCAGGGAGTTTTGCACTTTGACCGGAGGGAGTTCAGTTTAGATAGACAGCCACTTAATGCCGGATGGAGTAACTCAGCGGGACAGGCAGCATCTCTGGAGAGAAGGAATGGGTGACGTTTCGGATCGAGCCCCTTCTTCATATTTCATTCCTTCTTCTCCCCAGAGATGCTGCCTGTCCTGCTGAGTTACTCCAGCATTTTGTGTCTACCTTCGATTTAAACAAGCATCTGCAGTTCTTTCCTACACCCTTCTTCAGACTGTTTAGCTTAGTTTATTGTCACGTGTACCGAGGTACACTGTTGTATGCCAGGGGTGGGCAACCTTGTTCTGCATAGGGGCCGGGACACAAGTCTGTGAGCAGATGGCGGGCCCCATCTATCACGTGTACACATGGATCCCGTCCCCATCCCGCCCCGGATGGCAGCCATCAAATCACGTGTTCACACAAGCTCGACAAAAATGCTGGAGAAACTCAGCAGGTGAGGCAGCCTCATGCAATCCTTGCATGTCTCACCCACTGAGTTTCCCCAGCATTTTTGTCTGCCTTCGATTTTTCCAGCATCTGCAGTTCTTTCTTAAACGTGCTCACAGAAGGTGCGTAGCCGTGCTGGCGGCTTTGCGCAGGATGAGGTATAGCCAGAGCTCGGCTGTGCTCGACATTCGGCGGGCCGGATGATTTCGGGTTATGGGCCGCATTCGGCCCGGGGGCCGTCAGTCGCCGGCCCCTGTTGTATGCCAACCAGTCAGCGGAAAGACAACACATGATTACAATCGAGCCATCCACAGTGTGCAGACACGTGATAAAGGGAATAAAGTTTAGTGCAAGATAACACCAGTAAAGTCCAATCAAAGATAGTCCAAGGGTCTCCAAATGAGGTGGACAGTTTAGTGCCATCTACCTCATTGGTGACCCTTGGAATATCCTTGATCGGACTTTGCCAGCTTTACCTTGCACTAA
This sequence comes from Malacoraja senta, assembly GCA_038087875.1. Classification (NCBI taxonomy): domain Eukaryota; kingdom Metazoa; phylum Chordata; class Chondrichthyes; order Rajiformes; family Rajidae; genus Malacoraja; species Malacoraja senta. The sequence goes on from CM075995.1 coordinate 829,982, forward strand.
ACATTGAGTCAGGCTAATCGCGAATTGGAGGAACACCATCTCATATTTTGCTTGGGCAGCTTACATCCCAGGGATATGAATATTGATTTCTGTATCTTCAAGTAACCCCTGCATTGCCTCTCTCTCCATCCCTCCCCCACCCAAGTCGCACCAGCTTCTCGTTCTCACCCAACAAACAGCTAACAATGGCCCTTTTCCTTTGTCATCGTTACTTCTTTGCATATCTTTTAATCATTTGTTCTTTATCTGTCTACATCACCGTCTATATCTCTCGTTTCCCTTTCCCCCGACTCTCAGTCTGAAGAAGGGTCATGACCCAAGCCGTCACCCATTCCTTCTCTCCAGAGATGTCCCGCTGAGTTACTCCAGCACTTTATGTCTATCTTTATTATTCCCTGTAAATGGCTAGATTGTAATCATGTATTGTCTTTCCACTGACTGGATAGCAAGCAACAAAAGTTTTTCACTGTACCTCAGCACACGTGACAAAACACTAAACTGAACTGAAACTCTCCAGTTGTGGAAGGATGGTTCAGTTGAGATGCTGGGGTGGGGGGGGGGGGGGGGGGGGGAGATTTAGGCTCTCGGTGCGAGGCGGTGGGTGCATCATAGACAGCACCTCGCCCAGTGTGGTTAGCAGGGAAGTACTAAGAGTAGTGTGATACGATCCGATACAAGCACTCGGCTCGGAAAGTGTGACACGGAGCCCGGGTACAATGTCGCAACGAAACACAAGTCAGAGATCTCTCGGCTGCAGGTAATTTGATGAAAAGTTAATGTATAGTGGTTGCTGCAACGAGCAATCAATTAATTGAAGCCAACCTCTGCTTCGTTCCTCTTTGCAGGGCTCAGACGGACAGGAGCAAAGATCCTACAGCGGATCCTTCTTTCTAAAAACAAAACACTGGTCCCGCAATGTTTTAAAACACACACAAAAAAAATTATGTTTTTTGCAGCATTCGGGTCCCCCCTCCACCCGTCCGGGGAAATGAAAGTGTTTATTCTTTTTGTAGTAAAGGAGGGAGGAGGGTGAAATCGCTCAGTAACGGGTCATGACAGCTATTGAAAAAGTCGACCCAAAATATCACCTATTCCTTCTCTCCAGAGATGCTGCCTGATCCGCTGAGTTACTCCAGCTTTTTGTGTCTGTCTTCGGTTTAAATCAGCATCTGCCGTTCCTCCCTGTACAAGGTATGTGCCGTTTTAACTGAACGCATAACTGAAGTCGGGTCGGGTCAAAGATAAGGTCGGGTTACTGAAAGGCGGAAGTTAAGCTCCGTTGCGTACTACACGTCAGCCCATTGGATTTAGCAGGAGTGGTCTATCTTGCTCCTCTATAGGATCTTTGGACAGGAGTACAAACATACAACACGATGCCAGAGGAGGGAGAGATCCAAATGATCAAAATATAAACAGACACAAGACGCTGGAGTAACTCAGCGGGACGGGCAGCATCTCTGGAATGAAGGAAAGGGTGACGTTTCGGGTCGAGACCCTCCTTCAGACTGGTTAGGGATAAGGAAAACAAGAGATATAGACGATGATGTAGAGAGATAAAGAACAATGAATGAAAGATATGCAAAAAAGTAACGATGATAAAGGAAACAGGCCATTGTTAGCTGTTTGTTGGGTGAAAACTAGAAGATGGAGCGACTCGGGTGGGGGAGGGATAGCGAGAGAGGGAATGCCGGGGTTACTTGAAGTTAGAGAAATCAAGTGTTATACTGTGTAGGAAAGAACTGCAGATGCTGGTTTAAACCGAAGATAGACACAAAACGCTGGAGTAACTCAGCGGGGCAGGCAGCATCTCTGGAGAGAAGGAATGGGTGACGTTTCGGGTCGAGACCCTTCTTCAGACTGGGAGTCAGGGGAGAGGGAGACTAGAGGTATGGAAGGGCAAGGTATGAAAACGACATATAAAAGCAGACGATGCTCAAGGAAATGTAGAATGGTTTATTGTTAGCTGAGGGGAAGGGGACAGCAAGGCGTACAATCAGTAAAATGAGGGTGGGGGAGTGACAGAAAGAGGAAAGCAAGGGTCAAGTCAAGTTTATTTGTCACATACGCATACGAGATGTGCAGTGAAATGAAAAGTGGCAATGCTTGCGGATTGTGCAAAAAAACTACAAAACAGAATAGAACAGAATCAGTAATTACATATTTGTGACAAAAAAACAGCAATTTTAAAAAGACACAACACAACAGTAAATTGGTACAGTAAGTTAGTCCCTGGTGAGATGAGAGTTTACAGTCCTAATGGCCTCTGGGAAGAAACTCCTTCTCATCCTCTCTGTTTTCACAGCATGACAGCGGAGGCGTTTGCCTGGCCGTAGCAGCTGGAACAGTCTGTTGCTGGGGTGGAAGGGGTCCCCCATAATGTTGCTGGCTCTGGATCTGCACCTCCTGGTGTATAGTTCCTGCAGAGGGGCAAGTGTAGTTCCCATAGTGCGTTCGGCCGAACGCACTACTCTCTGCAGAGCCTTCTTGTCCTGGGCAGAGCAGTTCCCAAACCAGATTGTGATGATCATTCATGTGATTTTGAAATTGTGTCTAATGGGAACTAGATTTAAGGGTCATAAGTTCATGTGATAGGAGCAGAATTAGGCCATGGCTGATCTATCTCTCCCTCCTAACCCCATTCTACTGCCTTCTCCCCATAACCCCTGACACCAATACTAATCAAGAATCTATCTACCTCTGCCTTAACAATATCCATTGACGGCCTCCACAGCCTTCTGTGGCAAAGAATTCCACAGATTCACCACCCTCTGACTAAAGGAATTCCTCCTCATCTCCTTCCCAAAGAAACTTCCTTTAATTCTGAGGCTATGACCTTTCGACCTAGACACTCCCACTAGTGGAAACATCCTCTCCACATCCACTCTATCCAAGCCTTTCACTATTCAGTAAGTTTCATTGAGGGTGCCCCTCATCCTTCTAACCTCCAGCGAGTACAGGCCCAGTGCCGACAAACGCGCATCATATGTTAACCCAACTCATTCCTGGGATCATTCTCATAAACCTCCTCTGGACTCTTCTCCAGAGCCAGCACATCCTTCGTCAGATATAGCACCGAAAATTGCTCACAATACACCTAATGCAGCCAGACCAGCGCCTTAAAGAGCCTCAGCATTACATCCCTGTTTTTTTCTGTATTCTAGCCCTCCTGAAATAAATACGAGCATTGTGGTTCATTTCACATCCAACACTTGGAACATGAAGGCAAAAAACACAGAAGGCATTTCCTTCCATTGCTACGCAGACGATACACAACTCTATCTCCCCCTGAAGCCCAAAAACCAATCAAATCTGCTTAACCTTACCCACTGCCTCGAGGATATAAGTGTTGGATGGCCCAGAAACTTCCTCCAACTAAACGAGAGTAAGTCTGAGGTCATCCTTCTCGGCCCCTCGGACTCAATCAAAATGATAGCAGGCAGCCTTGGAAGCCTTACCCCACTACTCAAACCTCACGTCAAAAACCTTGGCGTGATATTTGACTCAGCACTGAAATTTGACAAACAAGTCAATGCCGTGGTAAAAGCTAGCTTCTTTCAGCTTCGGACGATAGCTAAAATAAAACAATTCCTCCAGTTTGATGACCTGGAAAAGATCATCCACACATTCATCTCCTCCCGCCTAGATTTACTGCAACTCCCTTTACACTGGCATCAGCCAATCTTCCCTGTCCTGCCTGCAACTGGTCCAAAACGCCGCAGCGAGACTCCAGACGGGCACCCGAAAAAGGGACCACATCACCCCGATCCTGGCCTCTCTCCACTGGCTCCCTGTGCGGTTCCGTATAAACTTCAAGATCCTCCTCCATGTCTACAAAGCCCTCAATGGGCTTGCCCCCACCTACATAAAAAGTCTTCTCACCCACCACTCCACCTCCAGGTCCCTCAGATCGTCCGACTTGGGGTTGCTGAATATCCCACGGTCTAGGCTCAGGGGCGACCGCGCCTTTGCGGTTGCAGCCCCTAGACTGTGGAACAGCATCCCCTTTCCCATCAGAACCGCCCCCTCCATCGACTCTTTTAAGTCAAGACTAAAGACTTATCTATACTCCCAAGCCTTTCCTGACGTCCTCCGAGTGAGGGCTACATGTATATATGTATGTAGTTTGTTTTGTTGTGCTATTCTTATAACAAATGTAAAGCACTTTGGCCAACGAGAGTTGTTTTTTTAAATGTGCTATATAAATAAATGTGACTTGACTTGACTTGACTTTCATCCCACCTGCCTGCACTGGACTTAAACATGAGTCACAAAGGTGAAAGACTTAAGGCCCGTCCCACGGGCATGCGACTCCATGCGGCAAGCGCGACCTAACCGCAAGCGGGGGCCGCGCGGAGGTCGAGTGATCCCCGTACAGGGCCGGTCCCACCAGCATGCGGCTGCATGCGGCAAGCGCTACCAAATCGGAAGCGGGGGCCACGCGGAGGTCGAGTGACGTCAAGACGGTGCGTACGGCGGCGAGGCGATGCGCACGGCCTCAATGCGGCTGCGGCTGGTGTCGAGGCGGTGCGCACGGCCTCAATGCGGCTGCATCTGGCGTCGAGGCGGTGCGCACGGCCTCAATGCGGCTGCATCTGGCGTCGAGGCGGTGCGCACGGCCACGATGCGGCTGCGGGGCGGCAGGCCGTTGCCGCACGGAATTTTTGAACAGTGTCAGTTTTCCGGAGCCCCGCGCGATGTCGGGACCAGCTCCGCACAACTCCATGCGGGTCCCGCGATCGAAAGTGGGACCAGCCCCGCGACCTCCGCGCGGCCCCCGCTTGCGGTTAGGTCGCGCTTGCCGCATGGAGTTGCATGCCCGTGGGACAGGCCCTTTATGTCTAATCCAATGTACTATTGAATTACATGCCCGTGAATGCTTGCGCAGCTCCCTGATGTAAACAAATGTGAAGAGTCCTGACAATTGGGAAAGACTTTGTGAAGTGTGGTGACTCACTCCGATGTTGGGCCACACTATGCTGAGTCCAGCGGATCAATGCGGAGTCCAGAACCAGGGGGTCACAGTTTAAGAATAAGGGGTAGGCCATTTAGGACTGAGATGAGGAAAAAACTTTTTCACACACAGAGTTGTGAATCTGTGGAATTCTCTGCCACAGAAGGCAGTGGAGGCCAATTCATTAGAAGTTTTCAGGAGAGATTTAGCTCTTAGGGCTAAAGAAATCAAGGGATATGGGGAGAAAGCAGCGACGGGGTACTGATTTTGGATGATCAGCCATGATCATATTGAATGGCGGTGCTGGCTCGAAGGGCCGAATGGCCTACTCCTGCATCTATTTTCTATGTTTCTATGAAGGCTAATCATCAACTCCACAAAGAAGTGGCAGGTAGTTGTGCTGCGAGTCAGTGCACGACAAAATTCAGTGTTTACACTCTGCATCCAATAGACAATAGACAATAGGTGCAGGAGTAGGCCATTCAGCCCTTCGAGCCAGCACCGCCATTCAATGTAATCATGGCTGATCATCCCCAATCAGTACCCCTTTCCTGCCTTCTCCCCATATCCTCTGACTCTGCTATCTTTAAGAGCCCTATCTAGCTCTCTCTTGAAAGTATCCGGAGAACCTGCCTCCACCACCCTCTGAGGCAGAGAATTCCACAGACTCACAACTCTCTGTGTGAAAAAGTGCTTCCTCATCTCCGTTCTAAATGGCTTACTCCTTATTCTTAAACTGTGGCCCTTGGTTCTGGACTCCCCCAACATCGGGAACATGTTTCCTGCCTCTAGCGTGTCCAAACCCTTAATAATCTCATCTTAATAATCCACATCAGACCACCCCTCGCCAAGTCCATTAACTCTACAATTTGTCATTTATTTTGCTCACCTACAAGTCAGGATGCCCCGTAATAACACGAGCTGAGGAAACGGATATATCTTGCAGATAGACACAAAATGTTGGAGTAACTCAGCGGGTCTGGCAGCATATCTGGAGAGAAAGAATGGGGTCGAGACCCTTCATCAGTTTAAAGGAGATGAGGGAGGCATTTTATTTCACACACAGAGGGTGATGAGTCCTGGAACGCCCTACTGGGGGCGGTGGTGGAAGCTGATGTGATAGTGGTATTTCAGAGGCTTGTAGGTAGATAGACAGACATGGATAGGCAAGGAATGGAGGGATGGTGATTACGTGCAGGCAGATAAGACACATCATGTTCGGCACAGACATTGTGGCCCATTGTGATCTGTACGGTTATACACTCTTATGGAAGACACACAATGCTGGAGTAAAGGGCCTGTCCCACTTTCACGACCTAATTCACGACCTTTTTTACTCGTGGACATTTTTCATCATGTTGAAAAAACACCCCGACCTACTTGATGCCACGAGTACCTACGACTAGCATCGCGACCTGCTACGACCTACCTACGACCTCCTACGACCATGCTGCGAGTATGAGTCAAGGGCAAACTCGGCAGAGGTGGCGAATTAGGTCATGAAAGTGGGACAGGCCCTTAACTCAGCGGGGCAGGCAGCATCTCTGGACAGAAGGGATGAGTGCCGTTTTGGGTCCAGACCCCGAAACATCACCCATCATGCACAATTGTAAGCCCAATGTACCAAACTCCCCAAAATGCAACAGGTCGGACTTATCTGCACAAGGAACTTCAGATGCTGGAATCTTGTGTAAAATGCAAAGTGCTGGAGTAACTTAACTGGTCAGGCAGGTCAGGCAATCCCCAAGTGATAGGTTCCATTGAAATACTCCAGCAGTTTGTGTTTTATTAAAACAGTGCTTTTCTTAATTTAATCTTCCTGCCTTCTCCCCATAACCCCTGACACCCGTACTAATCAAGAATCTGTCCATCTCTGGTTACGGGGAGAAGGCAGGAGAATGGGGTTGAGGGAGAGATAGATCAGCCATGATTGAATGGCGGAGTAGACTCGATGGGTCGAATGGCCTAATTCTGCTCAATGACTAATTAACTCATTATTCCTCAACTGCCTTGGTGGTGATTTTAAACCTTGGTCGAACACTGGCAGTGACTTAACCGCTATGCTGTAAGGGCCCTATATTTATACTTATTATCACTGTGGAAGAACTCAATGAGCAGAAATCTGAATTTAGTACACTGTCACTACATCTACACATTGTTAGTATCTTTGCTCTGCTGTCTGCTGGAGGCTGACACATCGTTCCACATCGCAACGAATTAACACAAAAAGATAGACACAAAATGCTGGAGTTACCAGCATTTAATACTCCAGCATTAACCCAATCGTTCCTGGGATCGTTCTCGTAAACCTCCTCTGGACCCTCGCCAATGCCAGCACATCTCACTTAGGACCGAGATGAGCAAAAACGTTTTTCACCCAGAGAGTTGTGAATCTGTGGAATTCTCTGCCACAGAAGGCAGTGGAGGCCGATTCACCGGATGTTTTCAAGTGAGAGTTAGATTTAGCTCTTAGGGCTAACGGAATCAAAGGGTATCAGCACTGTCAAATGTTGAGAGAATGGAGCGGCTGGGCTTGTACTCTCTGGAATTTAGAAGCATGAGAGGGAATCTTATTGAAACATATAAGATTATTAAGGGTATGGACACCCTAGAGGCAGGAAACATGTTCCCGATATTGGGGGAGTCCAGAACGAGAGGCCACGGTTTAAGAATAAGGGGTAAGCCATTGAGAACGGAGATGAGGAAACACTTTTTCACACAGAGAGTTGTGAGTCTGTGGAATTCTCTGCCTCAGAGGGCGGTGGAGGCAGGTTCTCTGGATACTTTCAGGAGAGAGCTAGATAGGGCTCTTAAAGATAGTCAGGGGAAATGGGGAGAAGGCAGGAACGGGGTACTAATTGGGGATGATCAGCCATGATCACATTGAATGGCGGTGCTGGCTCGAAGGGCCGAATGGCCAACTCCCTGCACCTATTGTCTATTGTCTAAAGCAGGAACGGGGTACAGATTTTGTATGATCAGCCATGATCACATTGAATGGCGGTGCTGGCTTGAATGGCCGAATGACCTACTCCTGCACCTATTTTCTTTGATTCTATGTCTATGTTTCTCTCCTTGGTTTAGTTTAGTTTAGAGATACAGCGCGGAAACAGGCTATCGGCCCACCGAGACCGCACCAACCAGCGATCCCCGCACACTAACTCTATCCTACACACACTAGGGACAATAGATCGGGTGGATGCACAGAGTCTCTTGCCCAGATGAATCAAGGTGAATCAAGGACTAGATGACATAGGTTTAAGGTGAAGGGGAAAAGATTTAATAGGAATCTGAGGGGTAACTTTTTGTATGGAACAACCTGCCAGAGGAGGTAGTTGAGGCAGGGACTATTCCAACGTTTAAGAAACAGTTAGACAGGTACATGGATAGGACAGGTTTGGAGATTTATGGACCGATGGGACTAGTGTAGCTGGGACATTGTTGGTCGTCGTGGGCAAGTTGGGCCGAAGGGCCTGTTTCCACATTGTATCACTCTAAGATTCTCTTCACCCAGCTTAAGATTTGACTTGACGTGGGCAATTATCTTTATCCACTTGACATGTCAGCAAATAATTTTTGTTCAATTTCTTTTGTAATTGAAAAATATGCCAAGTATATCCATCTATTCTTCAGTGTATTGGTGAAGCATATTGGTTGTACAATTAAGAGACAATTTAAACCTAATTATAATTGTGTTGGCATTAATCTTTTTTTTAGTAAATCATATCATATTTTAGGCTGTAGAGATACGTGCCGAGACCGTGCCGACCAGTGATTACCCTGTACATTAGTTCTGTCGTACACACAAAGGACAATTTATAATTTTACCGAAGTCAATTCGCTTCGTAAGTGATAGAAACATAGAGACATAGAAAATAGGTGCAGGAGGAGGCCATTCGGACCTTCGAGCCAGCACCGCCATTCATTGTGATCACGGCTGATCGTCCCCAATCAATAACCCGTGCCTGCCTTCTCCCCATATCCCTTGACTCCATTAGCCCCCAGAGCTCTGTCTAACTCTCTCTTAAATCCATCCAGTGATTTGGCCTCCACCACCCTCTGTCGAAGGGCCGAATTAGGCCATTCGGCCCATCAAGTACCATTCAATCATGGCTGATCTATCTTTCCCTCTTGACCCCATTCTCCTGCCTATCAACCTGCACATCTTTGGAGTGTGGGAAGAAACCGGAGCACCCGGAGAAAACCCAAGCGGTCACAGGGAGGAGGTACAAACTCCGTAGAGACAGCACCCGTAGTCGGGATCGAACCCGGGTATCTGGCGCTGTGAGGCAGAAACTCTACCGCTGCGCCACCGTGCCGCCGAAAGTCATGCAATGGAAGGAAGGACCACACGACTATAATAAGCTGATGTATCACAACAGTTTGGTCATCGTGGTTTCGAGCTTGGAGATTTTTCAAAGCCTAGCCAATGCTGTACTGAGAAAAAAGCTCATGAAAGGATACAAGTGCTGGAGTAACTCAACCAGTCAGGCAGCATCTCTGGAGAACATGGATAGGCGACGTTTCGGGCCGAGACCCTTCTTCAGACTGAGAGTCCAAAACAGTAGTCTGATACCGAGGCAGCACAGAAGCGCAGCGGTCGAGTTGCTGCCTTACAGCGCCAGGGACCCGGGTTCAATCCTGATTATGGGTGCTGTCTGTACGGAGTTTGTACGTTCTCCCCGTGACTGCGTGGGTTTTCGCCCGGTGCTCCGGTTTCCTCCCACATTCCAAAGACGCGCAGGTTTGTAGATTAATTGGTTTCAGTAAAATCATAAATTGGTCCCTAATGTGTAGGATAGAGCTAGTGTACGGGGATCGCTGGTCGGCGCGGACTCAGTGGGCCAAAGGGCCTGTTTCCACACTATGTCTCTAAACTAAACTAAATTAATAGTATATAATGGCGCATACAATTTTATCAGGATGAAGTGTACTTTAAATATCTCCGTGGCAACAATCACATCTAAGAGTTCCCAATGAGCCCACTTCTTAAAATCTAATGATGACAAAAATGCTGGAGAAACTCAGCGGGTGAGGCAGCATCTATGGAGCGAAGGAACAGGTGATGTTTCGGGTCGAGACCCGTCTTCACTTCTCCGCTCAGTTCGCAATAACCAACCTGATCTCCCGGTGGCTCAGCACTTCAACTCCCCCTCCCATTCCGAATCCGACCTTTCTGTCCTGGGCCTTCTCCATGGCCAGAGTGAGTCCCACTGCAAATTGGAGGAGCAGCACCTCATATTTCGCTTGGGTAGTTTATACCCCAGTGGTATGAACATTGACTTCTCCAATTTCAGGTAGTCCTTGCATTCTCCCTCCTTCCCCTCCCCTTCCCAGCTCTCCCACAGCCCACTGTCTCCACCTCTTCCTTTCTTCTTCCCGCCTCCCCCGCCCCCCACCCCCACAATAGTCTGAAGAAGGGTCTCGACCCGAAACGTCGCCTATTCCTTCGCTCCATAGATGCTGCCTCATCCGCTGAGTTTCTCCAGCATTTCTGTCCACCTTCGATTTTTCCAGCATCTGCAGTTCTTTCTTAAAATCTAATGATGGTCTTTAGTTTGACACGAGGAATTGGGGAAACTGGTCTACAAAAACAGACAAAGTGGTGGAGTGACTCAACGGGTCAAGCAGTATCTCAGTAGGACATGGATTGGTGAGATTTTGGATCGGGACCCTTCTTCAGACTGATTGGAGCGTGTGGGGGGGGGGGGGAAGATCTCTGGAAGAGAGGTGGAGGTGGGACAAAGTCTAGCAAGTGATAGGTGGATACTGATGGGGGGGGGAGGGTTGATTGGTAGATTGTTAGAGTAAGTGACAAAGGCCAAAGGAAAAGGATGAAAAGATGTCAGCTAAGGAGAGAAGGGGAGTGAAGTAAGTGTTGTCCATTCAGGACAGAGATGAAGTGAAATGTTTACCGTCACGGGCACATTAGCCTTTGGAAAACTCTTTCACACAATATATCTTTTTTAATTCATAGGTATTGAGGTTTTTTGAAAAACAAGAAAGTGAATAAATTATTTAGTTTAGTTTAGAGATACAGCGTGGAAACAGGCCCTTCGGCCCACGGAGTCCGCGCCGACCAGCGAAACCCAAACATTAACACCATCCCCCACACAGTCGGGACAATTTTACATTTGTACCAAGCCAATTAACCTACAAACCAGTACGTCTTTGGAGTGTTGGAGAAAACCGAAGATCTCGGCGAAAATCCATGCAGGTCACAGTGAGAGCGTACAAACTCCATACAGAAAGCACCCGTAGTCGGGATCAGATCGAACCGGGGTCTCTGGCGCTGTAAACGCTGTAAGGCAGCAAATCTACCGCTGCGCCACCATGCCGGTAGCCCTGACCCAATATGTCACCCATCAAGTCTACTCCGCCATTAAACCATGGCTGACCTATCTTTCCCTCTCAACTTCATTCTCCTGCCTTCTCTCCATAACCCCTGACAACCATACTAATCAAGTATCTGTTAAACTCCACCTTAAAAATATCCATCGACTTGGCCTCCACAGCCTTCTGTGGCGAAGAATTCCACAGATTCACCACCCTCTTATTAAAGAAATTCCTCCTCATCTTTCTAAAGGTGCGCCTTCTATTCTGAAGCGATGGCCTCTGGTCCTAGATTCTGCCACTAATGGAAACAGCTTAAAGAATGTCAATAGACAATAGACAATAGGTGCAGGAGTAGGCCATTCGGCCCTTCGAGTCAGCACCACTATTCAATGTGATCATGGCTGATCATCCCCAATCAGTACCCTGTTCCTGCCTTCTCCCCATATCCCCTGACTCCGCTATCTTTAAGAGCCCTATCTAGCTCTCTCTTGAATGTCCCCAGAACTGTTCCAGCTTTGAATAGCTTCAGTACAACTTGGATGAAGTGTGCGTTTTAAACTTCACAATAAAAGATTAAGTTACATGTTGTCAGGCTTGAAAGGGTTCAGAGAAGAGTTACGAGAATATTGCCAGGACTCGCGGGTCAGATCTATAGGGAGAGTTTGAGCAGGCTGGTATTCATCAGTCAGAGTATTGAGTAGAGAAGTTGGGAGGCCATGTTGCAGTTATATAAGAGTTGGTGAGGCCTCATTTAGAGTATTGTGTTCAGTTCTGGGTGTGGAGGAGGGGTGTGTGTGGGAGGGGGTGTGTGGGGGAGGGGTGTGTGTGGGGAGGGGATAGGTGGGGGAGGAATGTGGGGGAGGGGGGTGTGGCAGAGGGGGGTGTGGCAGAGGGGGTGTTTGGTGGAGGGGGAGTTTGGTGGAGGGGGTCTGTGGGGGACGGGGTGTGGGGGAGGGGGAAACTTGAAAACCTTCATAACGTTTGTACTATTTCACCGATCGGAACAAAACTTATTTGACTTGCAGCAGAGGAAAATGGTGAGTAAGGTGGCGAAAAATCATAGCGCTATGGGGGGGTCGTTTTTGTGCAAATTTAATTACAACGCAGACAGGAAGTGGTCAAGATGAGAGTTTTAGTGACAGACAAACAGACAGACAGACAGGGCAAAAGCAGGCAGGTGGGACTATAGATGGTGGGCGTTGGCATGTTGGGCTGAAGGGCCTGTTTCCACACTCTATGCCTCTATGACTATTACATGCGGGCAAGGCTGCTATGTAGTTTCTTATTCTATTTTAAAGCTAGAAAATATATCCTCTCATTCTGAATCTTTCACCAGCAGCTAGCAGAACACTGGACATTCATTTTGTGAAGCACATTCGTTTTTCTTTAGACAGATTTATGTGCAAACGTAATTTAAATTGGTGTTGTCTTCCTTAAAATAGACACTACTATTATCCCCCCCTCCCCCCCTGCTAATTTCAGTCTGAAGAAGGGTTACGATCTGAAACGTCACCCAACCTTTTCCTCCTGCTGAGTTACTCCAGCACTTTGTGTCTACCTTCGGTATAAACCAGCATCTGCAGTTCCTTGCGACATTATTACCCTCTTACAGGGGAATAGAGTGGGTAAATAGATTTACTCAGAGTAGGGGAATCAAGAACCATAGATTTAAGGTGAGAGGGGAAAGATTTAATAGGAACCCGAGGAGCAACTTTTTTCGCACAGTGGGTGATGGGTGTATGGAACGAGCTATCAGAGGAGCCAGTTGAGGCAGGTACTATAACAGCATTTAAAAGGCATTTGGACAGGAAATATTTCGAACACGGGCAGGTGGGACTAGTAGATGGGGCATGTGTAGGAAGGAACCGCAGATGCTGGTTTAAACCGAAGATAGCCACAAAAAACTGGAATAACTCAGCGGGACAGGCACATTGATTTAAGAGGCTTGTAGGGAATGGAGGGATGGTGATTACATGCTGGCAGATAAGAAACATCATGTTCGCACACACATTGTGGGCCAAAGGGCTTGTCCTGTGCCGTACGCTCTTATACACTCTTATGGTAGACACAAAATGCTGGAGTAACTCAGCGGGACAGGCAGCATCTCTGGAGAGACGGAATGGGTGACGTTTCGGGTCGAGACCCTTCTTCAGACTAGAGTACAAAGAATGGATGTGAAAGTGGGATAACATTACTAAACGGGTGATTAATGATCAGCATGGGCTCAGTGGGCCGAAGGGCCTGTTTCCATGCTGTATCTCTACCCTAAACCAAACACACAAGTTGACCAAACGACCTTTAGTGGAAATGTGTAGGAAGGAACATAGAAACATAGAAACATAGAAAATAGGTGCAGGAGTAGGCCATTCGGCCCTTCGAGCCTGCACCGCCATTCAATATGATCATGGCTGATCATCCAACTCAGTATCCCATACCTGCCTTCTCTCGATACCCCCTGATCCCTTTAGCCCCAAGGGCCACATCTAACTCCCTCTTAAATATAGCCAATGAGTTTCTCCAGCATTTTTCATTTGCTGGTTCACACCGAAGATAGACACACAATGTTGGAGTAAAGGGCCTGTCCCACTGTACGAGGTAATTCAAGAGTTCTCCCGTGTTTCCCCTGATTCGAACTCGGAGAATTACGGTAATAGCCGCTCATAGGTACTCGGGGCTCTCGTGGACATTTTTCACAGTGTTGAAAAAACTTCACGAGTTTCCGCGTTTCCCGAGTACCTGCCGTTAGCGTTACGAGCTCCCATGGGACATCTACGAGCTCCGACGTAGCCGCTACGTACATTCTACGTAGTTACCACGAGTTTGATTTTTTTTTTAAACTAGGGAGAGCTCTTGAATTACCTCGTACAGTGGGACAGCCCCTTAACTCAGCGGGCTATCTTCGGTGTTTGTCCAGCTGTGTTACTCCAGCATTTTAGTCTCAACCTTTAGTGGAAGCCTGTTGTATCTCTGATCCGCTAAGACTCGCAAGTTGGTCGCACACAGCAAGCCCAGTGTTCAGGCCCCCTGCTAGTGCTGCGATACGGATACAACGGCTGAGGAAATGTAACTAATACTCTGCTGTTTCTCCGTTACTGTTCGTGGCGACAGTCGGGCGTTCATCGTCACAGACACCTTGCCGTCTACACATAAACGTTTCATAATAATAAATGTGGATAAATGTGAGGTTATCCACTTTGGTCGCAAAAACAGGAAGGCAGATTATTATCTAAACGGTGTCAAGTTGGGAAAAGGGGAAGTACAATGGGATCTGGGGGTCCTTGTTCATCAGTCTATGAATGTAAGCATGGATGTACAGCAGGCAGTGAAGAAAGCGAATGGCATGTTGGCCTTCATAACAAGAGGAGTTGAGTGTTAGAGCAAGGAGGTCCTTCTGCAGTTGTACAGGGCCCTAATAAGACCACACCTGGAGTATTGTGCGCAGTTTTGGTCTCCAAATTTGAGGAAGGACATTCTTGCTATTGAGGGAGTGCAGCGTAGGTTCACAAGGCTAATTCCCAGGATGGCGGGTCTGTCATACGCTGAGAGAATGGAGCGGCTGGGCTTGTATACTCTGGAATTTAGAAGGATGAGAGGAGATCTTATTGAAACATATACGATTATTAAGGGTTTGGACACTTTAGAGGCAGGAAACATGTTCCTGATGTTGGGGGAGTCCAGAACCAGGGGCCACAGTTTAAGAATGAGGGGTAAGCCATTAAGAACGGAGATGAGGAACCACTTTTTCATACAGAGTGGTGAGTCTGTGGAATTCTCTGCCTCAGAGGGTGGTGGAGGCCAGTTCTCTGGATACTTTCAAGAGAGAGCTAGATAGGGCTCTTGAAGATAGCGGAGTCAGGGGATATGGGGAGAAGACAGGAACGGGTACTGATTGTGGATGATCAGCCATGATCACATTGAATGGCGGTGCTGGCTCGAATGGCCAACTCCTGCACCTATTGTCTATTAGCTATTATAAACTGAAGTGCAAGAATGTAACATCAGTAGATTACGTAGGATACAAGGGTCGACACTCGTCTGACAAGAGGAGGTAGTTGAAGGTTGAAGTTGAGGTCTGAAAAAGGGTCTCGACCCGAAACGTCACCCGTTCCTTCTCCCCATAGATGCTGCCTGTCCCGCTGAGTTACTCCAGCATTTTGTGTCCACCTTCGATTTAAACCAGCATCAGCAGTTCTTTCCTACTAATCAAGAATCTGTCAATTCGTCTGAAGAAGGGTTTCGGCCCGAAACGTTACCTATTTCCTTCGCTCCATAGATGCTGCTGCACCCGCTGAGTTTCTCCAGCATTTTTGTCTACCTAAGAATCTGTCAATCTCTGCCTTAAAAATATCCAAAGAATTCCACAGGTTCACAACCCTCTGACAAGAGAAATTCCTCCACATCTCCTTCCTAAAGGAACGTCCTTTAATTCTGAGGCTGTGACCTCTAGTCCTAGACTCTCCCCCTCCCCCCTAATGGAAGCATCCTGTCTGTCCCGCTTAGTTAACTCGCAGCATTGTGTGTCTAGGCTGGGCTAGTAGTTGAGGCAGGTGGAAGACACACTTGGACGTGCACATGGATAGGAACGGTTTAGAAGGATGTGGGCCAAACGGGACTAGCTCAGACAGGGAGGGTTGGGGGGGGGGGGGGCATCATGGACGAGACGGGCCGAAGGGCCTGTTTACCTGACCGTGAGGAGAGCTAAATGCAAACTCACCAGGGCGGCGTTACCCGATCGCGTTGCAACAGCACGACTCTAATTCATTCTGCAGAGCAGAAGCGGTGTCATGTATCGCTGTCGCCCCCCTGGGCTTGCGAGAGGCGAGCTCTCGGGCGCTGTGTCTAACACCGGCTCCGGCTCCGGCTCCGGCTCCAACCCCAGCTCCAGCCCCAACCACAACCCCAAAAGAAGAAACAAATCCCTTTCTCCTGTCGTGGAGCCGGGACACAAGGCGACTGGGAGCGCCGCCTGCTGATAGCAAGCAGCCTTAATACTGATGAAAGCAACCACATGAAAATCCCCAGCCAACCTTATGTACACACACACATCTCTATCGTGGAAACAAAAACCATTTGCCCTTTCATCGCTCTTTATAATCATTAACATCAATTCATTATATATCCCCACCCCCCGTTTAATATTAAAAAAAAAATTAAACCAGGATAAACTAGCTCCCTCCACTCTCACACACACAGTGTTATATCATTGCCTTATGGGGTAGTATGTTGGCAAAGGTTTCTTGGAACCACTTTAGTTTGAACTTAACTTGGAGACTGTCAGATTGTTCTTGGCACCTCTCTCTCTGCAAGTCAGAGCACCACCGTCTGATCATTAAATCGTCACTAGTCAGTCAGAATGGCGATTCAAAGCCACCTACAACTCCTAATTTGATGAACATTTTTTGATTTTTTTTTTTGTTTTGTTAGGAAAACGTTATTAAAATCACGTTTGTCCCTGGCTTTTTAGCCCTGACAGTTTTTTTTTTGCACAATTTAGTGGGGAAAATTCCAGACGTTTGAAAAAGTCTGTACACTGTGTACATTGTGAATGACTCAATGAGATCATGTATTGTCTTTCTGTTGTAGACAAAAATGCTGGAGAAACTCAGCGGGTGAGGCAGCATCTATGGAGCGAAGGAAATAGGCAACGTTTCCAGCCGAAACCCTTCTTCAGACTTTGTCTTTCTGTTGACTGGTTAGCTAGCATGCAACAAAAGCTTGGCACGGTAAGATACTTTATTTGTCATGTGTACCGAGGTACAGGGAAATTCATGTTTGCGTACAGTTCCGTTCAAGTAGCTGGGACATGTTGGCCGGTGTGGGCAAGTTGGGCCGAAGGGCGTATAAGCAATTAGACACATCTTAGATAAGCATCTCAGCAGCAGTACACTGAGACAGTAGACAGAGTCGCCAGTTAGGCGCCATTTTCAAGTCCCACTTGTTGTAAGCAAAGATCCTATAGCGGAGCAAGATAGACCACTCCTGCTAAATGCAATGGGCTGACGTGTAGTACGCAACGGAACGGAACGTGGGCCTTTTTTTCATCCATTTCCGTAACCTGACCCGACCCGACCCGACTCGCAGTGTAATCAATGTTGCTGGGGAACAGTTTGTGTTAATAAATTAAAATTCAGAAGTAGGTCATTCGGCCCATCAAGTCTACTCCATCATTCAATCATGGCTGATCTATCTTTCCCTCTCTGCACCCCATTATCCTGCCTTCTGCCCATTACCCATGACATCTTTCCCAATCAAATGGACGATACTGGTGTTGGATAGTTTGATGTATTCAAGAGAGTTAGATATAACTCTTAGGGCTAACAGAATCTAAGGATGTGGGGAAACTTTAAGGGCTCTATCTAACTCTCTCTTGAAAGCATCCAGAGAATTGGTCTCCACTGCCTTCTGAGGCAGAAAATTCCACAGATTCACAACTCTCTGGGTGAAAAAATGTTTTTCCTCATCTCCGTTCTAAGTGGCCTACACCTTATTTTTAAAATGCGGCCCCTGGTTCTGGACTCCCCCAACATCGGGAACATGTTTCCTGCCTCTAGCGTGTCCAATCCCTTAATAATCTTAAATGTTTCAATAAGATGCCCTCTCATCCTTCTAAATTCCAGAGTATACAAGCTCAGTCGCTCCATTCTTTCAATATATGACAGTCCCGCCATCCCGGGAATTAACCTCGTGAACCTACGCTGCACTCTCTCAATAGCAAGAATGTCCTTCCTCAAATTTGGGGACCAAAACTGCACACAATACTCCAGGTGTGGTCTCATCTGTGGTGGACAGGTGGACGGTGGTGCATGATAGTGATGGGTGGTCTGTGGTATTTGAGTGGTGAGTGGCAGTGGATGGGTTATGGGTGCTTCGTGGTGAATGGGTGGTGAGTGGTCCAGACAGGCATGCCACGAAAGTGGTGGACCTGGAAGAAGTCGAAGCGGCAGAAAACTACAGCACACATCATATACTGCGGAGGAAGGATCTGCAGATGCTGGTTTAAACCGAAGATAGACGCAAAAGGATGGTGTGACTCAAGGGGGGGGGGGGAGGTCAGGCAGCACCTCTGGAGAAAAGGAATAGGTGATGTTTTGGGTCGAGTCCCTTCTTCAGACTGAGAGTCAGGGAAAATGGAAACAGGCGATATGGACGAAATGTGTAGGAAGGAACTGCAGGTGCTGGTTTAAACCGACGATAGATGCAAATAGATAGATTTCATTAAGGATGAAGATAGATTAAGGAGTAAGCCATTTAGAATGGAGACGAGGAAACACTTTTTCTCACAGAGAGTGGTGAGTCTGTGGAATTCTCTGCCTCAGAGGGTGGTGGAGGCAGGTTCTCTGGATGCTTTCAAGAGAGAGCTAGATAGGGCTCTTAAAAATAGCAGAGTCAGGGGATATGGGGAGAAGGCAGGAACGGGGGTACTGATTGTGGATGATCAGCCATGATCACAGTGAATGACGGTGCTGGCTCGAAGGGCCAAATAGCTTACTCCTGCACCTATTGTCTATTGTCTATTGTCAAAATGCTGGAGCAACTCAGACGGTTATATGGAGAGATATAGAACAAATGAATGAAAGATATGCAAAAAGTAATGATGATCAAGGAAAGGTGGAGCCCACAATGGTCCATTGTTGTCTGTGGGCCAGGTGATAACGTGTTATACAGACAGTGAAACTCAACAGGATGACAGTGAAACTAGTATGATGACTAGGGTGGCGGGGGAGGGATGGAGAGAGGGGATGCAAGGATTATGTGGTTAGAGAAATCAAAGTTCCCAAGTTCCCAAGTTATAGGATGGAATTAGTCTAATAATCGAGTCTACTCCGCCATTCAATCATGGCTGATCTCTGCCTCCTAATTCAATTTTCCTGCCTTCTCCTCATAACTCTTGACACCCACGTTCTAATCAAGAATTTGTCTATCTCTCCCTTAAAAATGTCCACTGACGGTCTCCACAGCCCTCTGCGGAACTGAGTTCCACAGGTTAGTTACCCTCTGACTAAAGAAGTTCGTCATCACCTCCTTTGCAGATGCTGGTTTACACCGAAGATAGACACAAAATGCTGGAGTAACTGAACGGGTCAGGCAGCATCTCTGGAGAAAAGGAATGGGTGATGTTTTGGGTCGAGGCCCTTCTTCAGACTAAGTCAGGGGAGAGGAAAAACGAAAGATATGAAACGGTACAAAGGTATGCAAAAGGACAAACTTAAGCCATCAACGATAACGGCACGGTGGCGCAGCGGTATAGTCGCTGCCTTACAGCGCTTGCAACGCCGAAGACCCGGGTTCGGTCCCGACTACGGGTGCTGTCTGTACGGAGTTTGTACGTTCTCCCCGTGACTGCGTGGGTTTTCTCCGAGATCTTCGGTTTCCTCCCACACTCCAAAGACGTACAGGTATATAGGTTAATTGGCTTGGTGTAGTGTAAATAGTCCCAAGTGTGCGTAGGATAGTGTTAATCTGCGAGGATCGCTGGTCGGAGTGTATTTGGTGGGCCAAAGGGCCTGTTTCCGCGCACTGTATCTCTAAAACTAATCCTAAAATCAAACGATGACCATGGAAGGGCAGAGCTCACAATGGTCCATTGTTGGCTGTGGTCCAGGTGTGAACGAGTAGACAATGAGGCTCAACAAGACGACTTTGAAGCTGCTATGACATGGCTGGGGGAGGGATTGGTCGGTGGGGTCACTGCGAGTCGACTGCCCTGCCAGCAGCGTGTTCGTTATTTTGATTTTTTTTGTTTTTTGTTAGTGTGTCCAAATGTTTGTTTTAGTGTCTCTCGGTGTTTCTTGTGTAGGGGGTGGTGAGGGGCGAAAAAGGGGGGAACAGCTTTCGGTCGCCTCCTCGTCGGAGAGGCGACTTTTTCCATGTCGCCTCCCTCGTGGCCTAACAGCTTGGTTTGGAACGACCTTACCCGGAGTCGGGCTCAGAGCTTCAGCAGCGGGCGCAGCGTGGACTTTTCCATCGCGGAGCAGGGCGAACCCTTGCCGGGAGTCGCCAGTGAGGAGTGCTCCGATCACTGGCCCGGTGACTTTGTCATCATGGGGCTGTGGTCTGCGGAGCTTCTAGCCGCGGGTGTGGCGTGGACTTACCATCCAGAGTCTGGGATCCCTTTCCGGGGATCGCCGGGGAAGAGCTCCGACCGCCGGCCTGCCTGCGGCCTATAACATCCTGAAGCTGCGGTCTCCGGTAGGAAAGTGCCGATTCGGACACTCCAAGCCGCGGAGTGTGTTCGACCGTCCCGATGTCGGAGTTTGGATCATCCCGACGAGAGGGCCTGTACATCCGGCCGTGTGTAGCGACGACTAGGGAGGGTTTATGGCCCCGACCACGGGTGAACAAAGGAGGAGGACTGGCTGAACTTTGTTGCCTTCCATCACAGTGAAGAATGCTGTGGTGGATGTTTGTGTTAAATCTCATTGTGTATTGTGTGTTCTTTTTAAGTGTATCGCTGCTGGCAAATTCATTTCACTGCACCTTCGGGTGGATGCGACGAATAAAATGGACTTTTGACTTTGACTTTGACCTTTGAGGGAGGGAAAGCAAGGGTTATTTGAAGTTAGTGAAATCAATACTCGTAGTATTTAAGCTGCCCAAGCAAAATATGAGGTGCCGTTCCTCCAATTTGCATTTGGCCTCACTCTGACAGTGGAGGAGGCCCAGGACAGAAATGTCAGTGTGGGAATGGGAAGGGGAGTTAAAGTGTGTGGCAACCGGGAGATTGTGTGGGCCAATGTGGACTGATCGGAGGTGTTCAGCGAAACGATCGCCGAGCCTATGCATGGTCTCGCCGACATATAGGTGTCCACACGTGGAACAGCGGATACAGTGGAAACATAGAAACATAGAACATAGGTGCAGGAGCAGGCCATTTGGCCCAGCATCGCCATTCAGTACCCCGTTCCTGCTTTTTCAACATATCCCTGATTCTGTTAGCCCTAAGAGCTAAATCTAACTCTTTCTTGAATACATGAGGTTTGAGGAGGTGCAAGTGAACCTCTGTTTCACCTGAAAGGACTGTCGGGGTCAATTAACAGAGACAATAGACAATAGGTGCAGGAATAGGCCATTCGGCCCTTCGAGCCAGCACCGCCATTCAATGTGATCATGGCTGATCATCCCAATCAGTACCCCATTCCTGCCTTCTCCCCATATCCCCTGACTCCGCTATTTTTAAGAGCCCTATCTAGCTCTCTCTTGAAAGCATCCAGAGAACCTGCCTCCACCACCCTCTGAGGCAGAGAATTCCACAGACTCACCACTCTCTGTGAGAAAAAGTGTTTCCTCGTCTCCGTTCGAAATGGCTTACTCCTTATTCTTAAACTGTGGCCCCTGGTTCTGGACTCCCCCAACATCGGGAACATGTTTCCTGCCTCTAGCGAGTCCAAACCCTTAACAATCTTATATGTTTCAATGAGATACCCTCTCATCCTTCTAAACCCCAGAGTGTACAAGCCCAGCCGCTCCATTCTCTCAGCATATGACAGTCCCGCCATCCCGGGAATTAACCTTGTAAACCTACGCTGCACTCCCTCAATAGCAGGAATGTCCTTCCTTAAATTAGGGGACCAAAACTGCGCACAATACTCCAGGTGTGGTCTCACTAGGGCTCTGTACAACTGCAGAAGGACCTCTTTGCTCCTATATTTGATGCAGGTGGTATAGGGACAGGTGTTGCATCTCCTGCGGTTAGAGTTTGTTTCTGTTGATGCTGTTTATTGCCACTGTTCATATTCCAAAATGGGACAAATAGCAGCATAGGGCGGCACGGTGGCGCAGCGGTTTCGACCCCGGCTACGGGTGCTGTCTGTACGGAGTTGGTACGTTCTCCCCACGAGTTTTCTCCGAGATCTTTTTCAGTTTCCACCCACACTCCAAAGACGTGCAGGTTTGTAGGTTCATTGGCTAGGCATAAATGTGAATTGTCCCTGGTGTCTGTGGCGAGAATCGTTGGTCGGCGCGGACTCGCTGGGACGAACGACCTGGTTCCACGCTGTATCTCTAAACTAAACTCAAAAAGGTAGCAAATACAACGTACAGAACTGGCCATTGGATGAATCTAGTTCAATGCAGTGCTGGCTCGAAGGGCCGAATGGCCTACTCCTGCACCTGTTGTCTATAGTTCTGTAATGATTATTACCTTCTTTAACGTAATGTTATTCTGGGTATAAATACCCATTACAAACTAAATCATTTAGTGATGTATATAACACGCTATCAAATTAAGAGTGCAGCAGAAACTTTGTTAATAAAATAAAAACAGAGCAATAAGGTAGCCTTTGGCATTTAACGTAAAAAATATATATATATTTAGTGAAGCCATCCAAAATGCTAAGCGGTTTTAAAATGAGTAACTGATACCTGATATCTTTGGAAATGAAACCAAAGAAACAAATTCAATATCCATTTAAATTAAACAATGCCACAGTTTCCATGGCGCTAATTCTAAAAAAGTAATCTTAAACTCAGGACTGTTCAATTTTTAATTAGCAAAGGCATCGAACAATATAAGGAGCCGATTTCTATTGTGTGTGCTTGCAGCCATCAATGGGTCGAGTCAGTAACACCAGAGTTAAAAGATTGAGTTATAGATGACGTTAACTGCTGAAGGTTGTCTAAGTGCCTGCGAGTGTTTTTTTGTGTTCACAGACTGTGATATATTAGACTTGCCTCGGAGAGAACAATTAGGAATATTTGAACAGGAACGAGCTGGAAAGGGTTCGGAGAAGATTTACGAGGATGTTGCCAGGACCAGAGGGTCTGAGGTATAGGGAGAGGTTGAGTAGGCTGGGACTCTATTCTGGGGAGTGTTGTGGAGCAGAGGGATCTAGGAGTGCAGGTGCATGGTTCCTTGGAGATCGAGTCACAGGTCACGTTGCAGTTGTACAAGACGTTGGTGAGGCCGCATTTAGAGTATTGTGTTCAATTCTGGGCACCGCGTTATAAGAAAGATGTTGCCAAGCTGGGAAAAGGTACGGAGAATATTTACCAGGATGTTGCCAGGACTAGAGGGTCTGAGCTATAGGGGGAGGTTGAGTAGGCTGGGACTCCTTGGAGCGCAGGAGGATGAGCGGTGATCTTATAGAGGTGTACAAAATCAGGAGAGGAATAGATCGGCTTGATGCACAGAGTCTCTTGCCCAGAGTAGGGGAATCGAGGACCAGAGGACATGGGTTTAAGGTGAAAGGGATTTAACAAGAATCTGAGGGGTCACTTTTTCACACAAAGGGTGGTGGGTGTATGGAACGAGCTGCCAGAGGAGGTAGTTGAGGCAGGGACTATCCCAACGTTTAAGAAACATTTAGATAGCTGAATGAATGAATGCATACTTTATTGTCACATGTGACACGTCACTGTGAGATTCTTTGCTTCCAAGGTATGCAAATAGTCGCTACATAAAGGGCAAAGTTACAAAGTATCCCACGCCAGGAAGGATAGGACGGGTTTGGAAGGATATGGACCAAATGGGGGCAGGTGGTACCAGTGTACTGGGATATTTTGGCCAGTGGGGGCAAGGTGGGCCAAAGGGCCTGAATCCACGCTGTATCACTCCATGACTCTATGACACTTAACCAGATATTCTGTTCATTTAGATTAATCTCACATTGTGGTATTCCTCTGGCGAAATGTCTTACAACTCGTGCAATCTTTTCAGTTTAGTGTAGTTTAGAGATACAGCGTGGACAAAGACCCTTCGGCCCACTGAGTCTGTGCCGACCAGCGATCCCCCACACACTAGCACTATCCCACACACACAGGGAACTACTTACAATTATACCAAACCAATTAGCCGACAAAACTGTACGTCTTTGGAGTGTGGGAGGAAACTGGAGATCCCGGAGAAAACCCACGCAGGACACAGGGAGAACGTGCAAACTCCCTACATACAGCACCCATAGTCAGGATCAAACCCAGGTCTCTGGCGCTGTAAGGCAGCAACTCTACCACTGCGCCACCGTGCCAAATCTTTTGTTTAGATTCAACCTTGGAATGTGTGTGTATCGTTGTGAAGCAATTCTTACCACCAATATCTGACTGCTCTTGAGAAAATGGTGAACAACTAACTTCCTGAACCACTGTACCTTTCTGTGGAGTTATTCCCACATCTTAATTGGGAAGGGGATTCCAGGATTTGGACCTGGTGGCGATGAAGTAACATTAACATATTTTGACATTATTTCTCGCTGACATTCTGTTATGAGGCTTCTGAATGGATCTAACGTAAACTAGTGTACTGTGCAGGAAGGAACTGCAAATGTAGATTATTACACCAAAGATAGACACAAAATGCTGGAGTCATGGGCCTGTCCCACTTAGGCGACTTTTTAGACGACTGCAGGAGACGACTGCAGGAGATGACTGCAGGAGACTATGCAGTCGCCACATGTTCGCCACATGTTCGCGGGTGGTTGCCGGGTCGTGAGGAGTTCCCGCATTCTGGGAACTAGAATGAAGCCGCCATGGAGAGTAGCGAGAATTCTCGTGCCAGGAGGTCGAAGGTTCTCGTAGGTTGTAGCCGGTGCTGACTGGTGAATTTCATTGGCTCATTGGGGAATAAAAAAGTAAGCAGTAGTTTTCAGAACCAAGGATAACCGACCGGTAATGTTAAATGTCCGCCGAGCTTCGCAGCCGTGTATCTCTGGCTTCTTAAAAGTTGTCTCCACTCCTTCTCCCCCCCCTCTTTTAAAGGACTTACCATACACTGTGCTTTCGCCGTCTTAATTACAGCACCAACCTTCCTGTTCATCGCGGTGTGTGTTTGTATCACATTGGCTTTCCACCGTGTGAATTTCACTCAGACAGCGCTCCCCCCGCTTGCCCTGTCCCCCACCTGCATAACGGGCGTGTGTGTGTGTGTGTGTACGTATGTGTTCCACTCTGACAGTCGCCGTGTATCACTCTCTGACTCTATGACTCCCATCATACCAAAGACTAATAATTCATGCCTGCAAATACTGTGAATCTTACCCGTTCGCTTCCTGCCGCTTGCAGTGTACAGTTCCGTCAATGGGGGGAAGGTTAAAAGATATGTTACGCAGTGGCCTCGACAGCTGATCCACAACATAACTACTATGACACCGATGAGGATCAGCTTGTGCAAAGTAGCTGTGACTCAGATGTTGGGATGTGTTCCGATTGTGAGCAGCTTTGGGCTCCAAATCTGAGGAAGGATGTGCTGGCTCTGGAGAGGGTCCAGAGGAGGTTTACAAGAATGATTCCTTGGAATGATTGGGTTAACATATGATGAGCATTTGAAGGCAGTGGGCCTGTACTCGCTGGTGGTTAGAAGGATGAGGGGGGACCTCATTGAATCATACCGAATAGTGAAAGGCCTGGATAGAGTGGATGTGAAGGGGATATTTTTACTAGAGGGAGAGTCTGGGACCAGGGGCCACAGCCTCAGAATAAAAGGACGTACATTTAAAAGGGAGATGAGGAGGAATTTCTTTAGTCAGAGGGTGCTGAATCTGTGGAATTCATTGCCACAGACATCTGTGGAGGCTGTCAATTGATATTTTTAAGGCGGAGATTGACAGATTCTTGATTAGTGCGGGTGTCAGGGGTTATGGGGAGAAGGCCATAGAGAAGCAGGAGATTGGGGTTTGGAGGGAGAGATAGATCAGCCATGATTGAATGGCGGAGTAAACTTAATGGGCCGAATGGCCTAATTCTGCTCCTATAACGTAGGGCACAAAATGCTGGAGCATCTCTGGAGAAAAGGAACAGGTGACGTTTTGGGTCGAGACCCTTCTTCAGACTGAGAGTCAGGGGAGAGTGAAAAGGTACAGAACAGATCAGAGCCAGCACCGATGGTCAAGGAGCCCACAATGGTCCATTGTTGGCTGTGGAGGAGGTGATAACGACTCCGGTGGGGGCACGCCTACTTTGAAGAAGGTCTCTCCTCTCTGACGAGAGTTCTGCAACACCCTCTCTCGCTGCTCACCCTCCGTGACTTCCCTGACGCTCAGTCTGAAGACCTCAGTCGAGACCCGAAACCCGAAACGTCACCCATCCCTTCTCTCCAGAGATGCTGCCGGTCCCGCTGAGTTACTCCAGCATTTTCTATCTATCTTCGGTGTAAACCAGCATTGTGGAAACATACAGAATAGGGAAAGGCTTAGATAGAGAGGATGTTTCCACTTGTGGGAGAGTCTAGGACTAGAGGCCATAGCCTCAGAATTAAAGGACGTTAAAGGAGGTGAGAAAAAACGTTTTCACCCAGAGAGTTGTGAATTTATGGAATTCCCTGCCACAGAGGGCAGTGGAGGCCAAATCACTGGATGGATTTAAGAGAGCGTTAGATAGAGCTCAAGGGGCTAGTGGAGTCAAGGGATATGGGGAGAAGGCAGGCACGGGTTATTGATAGGGGATGATCAGCCATGATCACAATGAATGGCGGTGCTGGCTCGAAGGGGCGAATGGCCTCCTCCAGCACCTATTTTCTATGTTTCTATGTTTCTATGTTATGGGGAGAAATGTCTATAGTCAGAGGGTGGTGAATCTGTGGAATTCTTTGCCACAGAAGGCTGTGAAGGCCAAGTCAATGGATATTTATAAGGCAGAGATAGATTCTTCATTAGTACGGGTGTTGGGCGTTATGGGGAGAAGGCAGGAGAATGGGGTTAGGAGGGAGAGATAGATAATGACGGGCCGAATGGCTTAATTCCTTACGACCTCACGACCTTATGACTTTATGAGCATCTGCAGTTCCTTCCTAAACAATTGACACTACATTCACTGCAGCAGCCTTGGGATTCGACTGGATCGAGTGCCACTCCGGGAGACCGAGCGCGCGGACCGGACGTGACCTGTAGCGGCACGGAGCGGTGGAAAATGCCGACCCTGCAACACCGCCAGGTCAACGGGCCTTCATGGTCAGCTGCAACTTGGACTTTGAAAATGGTTCCAAAAAAAACGGCGACTTTCGTTAATGGTTGTTTCTATACACGTTGTACTTAATCTGGGATTGTGCTTATGTATATTAGTCATCTACTAATTATATGCAACAACAACAAAAAATTTCACTGCACCTCGGTACTTTTAGCTTAGTTCAGAGACACAGCGTGGAAACAGGCCCTTCGGCCCACCGAGTCCGTGCCGACCAGCGATCCCCCGCACATTAACACTGCCCTACACACACCAAGGGACAATTTACATTTACACCAAGCCAATTAACCTACAAACCTGTACGTCTTTGGAGTGTGGGAGGAACCTGAAGATCTCAGAGAAAACCCACAGGGTCACTCCGTACAGACAGCACCCAAAGTCAGGATCGAACCCAGGTCTCTGGCGCTGCAAGCACTTAAAAAAATGCCCCTGTCCCACTTAGGAAACCTGAACGGAAACCTCTGGAGTCTTTGCGCCCCACCCAAGGTTTCCTTGCGGTTCCCGTAGGTTCCCGGAGGTTTTTGTCAGTCTCCCTACCTGCTTCCACTACCTGCAACCTCCGGCAACCACCTGCAACCTCCGGGAAACGCACGGAAACCTTGGGTGGGGCGCAAAGTCTCCAGAGGTTTCTGTTCAGGTTTCCTAAGTGGGACAGGGCGGCAACAACTTACCGCTGCACCACCATGCCGCACAAAATAATAAATAACCATTGACCCATCGATTGAACCATGTATTATGGATGACACTCATTATCACACACTTCCCTCCTAATTAATATTTAATTAATTATTTTGGCTTTAGTCTTTCCCACTTTCAAGGGGGGGCACGGTGGTGCAGCGGTAGAGTTGCTGCCTTACAGCGCCAGAGACCCGGGTTCGATCCTGACTACGGGTGCTGTCTGTACGGAGTTTGTACGTTCTCCCGTGACCTGCGTGGGTTTTCTCCGGGTGCTCCGGTTTCCTCCCACACTGCAAAGACGTACAGGTTTGTTGGTTAACTGCCTCAGTAAAATTGTAAATTGCCCCTAGTGTGTGTAGGATAGTGTTAATGTGCAGGGATCGTCGGTCGGCGCGGACTGGGTGGGCCCGACAGCCTGTATCTTTAAACTAAACTTAAACACTCTATACAGAAGTTTGTTTCCACATTGACAACTTCTTTCATGTGTTGAAAAATTGATTTAAAAACATTGATAATTTATTCCGTAATTAAGCACTTTATTCAAACATTGAGAGGTTTGCTCCATGCGTTTAAACCAGGGGTGGGGAACCTGCGGCCTTAAGGCCACATGCGGCCTTCTAGGCCATTAAGTGTGGCCTTTTGAATGAATCCAAATTTTGTAGAACAAATCCTTTTATTTTTATTCAAGAAGGAACTGCAGATGCTGGAAAATCGAAGGTAGACAAAAATGCTGGAGAAACTCAGCGGGTGAGGCAGCATCTATGGAACGAAGGAAATAGGCAACGTTTCGGGTCGAGACCCTTCTTCAGGTCTGAAAAATTCTCCCTTCTCCCTTCTGGCTAGAATGCCTGGGCTTTATTGGGAGGATTCTGACAAGCTTCAGACCTGAAGAAGGGTCTCGACCCGAAACGTCGCCTATTTCCTTCGCTCCATAGATGCTGCCTCACCCGCTGAGTTTCTGCACCATTTTTATCTACCTTTTATTTTTATTAATATGTTTTTGTTCGTCTTTTATTATTTTTATTTTAATCTTAAAATGAACGCATTTAAAATACCAAAGTGTAAAAGAAGATTCAACTAAATAATCCTCCCCGACTGACGGCCACAATTAAAACATTAGTAAGTCACGAGGGCTATTTTAACAAAATAATGTACATTTTGAAGTATATCTAATTGAAGTTTCTTGGATGCGGCCTTATTAGATTACAGCTAACTAAATGCGGCATTCCAACATGAAAAGGTTTCCCACCCCTGTTTAAATTATTCCATATACTGAATGTAGACCACAGGTTAGAGGGCAGAAGGGATACAGGAAGTTCGTACAAAATGGAGATATGCTGTGGAAGAAGTCTCACTGATACTAATTTTCAAATAGCTAGCACAAGCATCATACCCAGAGGCCTTCATTCTGTGCTGCATGAGTTTAGTTTATTGTCACGTGTACCGAGGTACAGTGAAAAGCTTTTGTTGTGGGCTAACCAGTCAGTGGAAAGACAATACATGATTACAATGATAAGGGAATATCATTTTGTGCAAGATAAAGCCAGTAACGTCCGATCAAAGATAGTCCGTGGGTCTCCAATTGAGGTAGAGAGTAGTTCAGGACTGCTCTCTGGTTGTGGTAGGATGGTTCAGTTGCCTGATAACAGCTGGGAAGAAACTGTCCCTGAATCTGGAGGTGTGCGTTTTGCACTTCTATACCTTTCGCCCGAATGGAGAGGGGAGAGAGGGAACGGCAGGGGATCGAGACTGGTCCTTGATTATGCTGCCGGCCCTGCCGAGGCAGCGTGAAGTGTAGCTGGAAGTGCTC
This sequence comes from Malacoraja senta, assembly GCA_038087875.1. Lineage (NCBI taxonomy): Eukaryota > Metazoa > Chordata > Chondrichthyes > Rajiformes > Rajidae > Malacoraja > Malacoraja senta. The sequence continues at coordinate 859,645 of CM075995.1, forward strand.
AGTAGGTCAGTCAACATTTTTTGGGAAAATAAAATGTTTAAAAGACACTGTAGGTTTTCAATGTTTCAGCAATAAACTCTGCTTTTGTTTCAAATTTCCTGTTCTTTTTTTTATTAAATCACCTCAAATCACCTTGATTTTATTTTAAAGTAACATTGTGAAGGAGGTAACTGCAGATGCTGACTTAAACCTCCTCCAACCTCATCTAATGTATCCGTTGTTTAAGATGTGGACTCTTTTTATCGGCGAGACCAAACGTAGACTGGGCGATCGCTTCGCGGAACACCTTCGCTCAGCCCGCCTGAACCAAACTGATCTCCCGGTTGCTAAACACTTTAATTCTCCTTCCCATTCCCACATTGACCTTTCTGTCCTGGGTCTCGTCCATTGTCAGAGTGAGGCTAATGCAAATTGGAGTAACACCATCTCATATTTCGCTTGGGCAGCTTACAGCCCAGTGGTATGATATTGATTTCCCTAACTTCAAGTAACCCCGGCATTCCTTCTCTCTCTATCCCTCCCCCACCCAAGTCACACCAGCTTCTCGCTTTTCACCCAACAAACAGCTAACAATGGCCTGTTTCCTTTATCATCGTTACTTTATTGCATATCTTTCATTCATCGTTCTTATCTCCCTACATCAGCGTCTATATCTCGTTTCCCTTTTCCCTGACTAGTCTGAAGAAGTGTCTCGACCCAAATCGTCACCCGTTCCTTCTCTCCAGAGATGCTGCCTGTCCCGCTGAGTTACTCCAGCTTTTTGCACGTATCTTTGAAGTAACATTTGTGGCTTGCATTTCTGTACTCCTTCCAAGCAGTTTGCCCAATTCTTACAGATCTTTGATACTTTCCGGAGCTTCTGCTACACTGCTGGCCAATTTCCAACATTAAATCTCCCGAAGGGTTCTTACCAAAGAATGTTGGCATTAAGGCCTTTAAATTGCAATGCTCAAGACAACAAAATCAGCATTCAAACTGGAGCAACATGGAACTGCAGGTGATGGTTTACCGAAGAAAGACATAAAGTGCTGGAGTAACTCAGCAGGTCAGGCAGCATCTGTGGAGAACATGGATAGGTGACGTTTCACAGAGTGCTGGAGTAACTCAGCGGGTCAGGCAGCATCTGTGGAGAACATGGATAGGTGACGTTTCACACAGTGCCGGAGTAACTCAGCGGGTCAGGCAGCATCTCTGGTGAACATGGATAGGTGACGTTTCGGGTCTGGATCCTTCTTCACTGATTACAGGGGTAAATAGAGCTGGAAGAGTGGGACAAAGCAAGGTTTGTAATCGGTAAACGCAGGCGAGGGAGTTGGTAGTCAGAGGGGGTAGTTGAGGCATGCACTATCCCAAGGTTTAAGAAACATTTAGACAGGCGCATGGATGGGACAGGTTTAGAGGGGTATGGGCCAAGCGCAGGCAGGTGGGACCAGAGTAGATGGCACATGTTGGCCAGTGTGGGCAAGTTGGGCTGAAGGGTCAGTTTCCACGCTGTATCACTCTATGACTCTTCACAGATGCTATCGGCGTCATTTAGTTGTGCAACGGTAGAGTTGCTGCCTTACAGCGCTAGCAGTGCCGGTGATCTGGGTTCGATCCCGACTACGGGTGCTGTCTGTACGGAGTTTGTACGTTCTCCCCGTGACTGCGTGTGTTTTCTCCGAGATCTTCGGTTTCCTCCCACACTCCAAAGACGTGCAGGTACGTAGGTTAATTGGCTCGGTGTATGTGTAAATTGTCTCTAGTGTGTGTAGGATAGTGTTAATGTGCGGGGATCGCAGGTCGGCACGGACTCGGTGGGACGAAGGGCCTGTTTCCGGGCTGTATCTCTAAACTAAACTTAACTAGTTATTCAGTATTTTCTGTTAATGGAGATTCTAGGCCATTATATTTTATATTCATGTTTCATATTATAAATTGGTATTTATTTGCATTCATCTCCATCAGTTATGTATTCCATGTGGCTAATTAATATTGATTCCGTTTTATGGTACCATCAGTTATTCTGCATTTAAAAAGAAATGAAGTGGTGGCGTGGTGTAAAAGAAAAACAAAGTCAGTGTAACAACAGAGCCACCTAGCTATCAAAGACTATACCAAAGACACCCTTCATATCTTGCTAGACACATAATGCTGGAGTAACTCAGCGGGACAGGCAGCATCTCTGGAACGCAGGGCACGGAAGGAGAACTGTTTGACTGTTGGTACTTCTTCGACTTCCTTAGAAGGTTTAGGAAGTTCAGCAAGTCCCCAACAACTCTCACCAACTTCTACAGATGCGCCACAGAAAGCATTTTATCCGGATGCATCGCTGCTTGGTTTGGGAACAGCTCCATCCAAGACCGCAAGAAATTGCCGGCAATTGTGGACGCAGCCCAGACCATCACGCAAACTAACCTCCCTTCCATTGACTCCATTTACACCTCACGCTGCCTCGGCAAGGCCAGCAGCATGATCAAGGACGAGTCGCACCCTGGCCACTCCCTCTTCTCTCCTTCTCCCATCGGGCAAGAGGTACAGACGTGTGAAAACGCACCCCTCAAGATTCAGGGACAGTTTCTTCCCAGCTGTTATCAGGCAACTGAACCATCCTACCACAACCAGAGAACAGTCCTGAACTACTGTCTACCTCATGGGTGACCCTTGGACTATCTTTGATCGGACTTTACTGGCTTTACAATAGACAATAGACAATAGGTGCAGGAGCAGGCCATTTGGCCCTTCGAGCCAGCACCGCCATTCAATGTGATCATGGCTGATCATCCCCAATCAGTACCCCCGTTCCTGCCTTCTCCCCATATCCCCTGACTCCGCTATTTTTTAAGAGCCCTATCTAGCTCTCTCTTGAAAGTATCCAGAGAACCGGCCTCCACCGCCCTCTGAGGCAGAGAATTCCACAGACTCACCACTCTCTGTGAGAAAAAGTGTTTTCTCGTCTCCGTTCTAAATGGCTTACTCCTTATTCTTAAACTGTGGTTTACCTTGCACTAAACGTAATTCCCTTATCATGTGCTGTACATTGTAAATGGCTCGATTGTAATCATGTATTGTCTGGCGGTGCTGGCTCGAAGGGCCGAATGGCCTGCTCCTGCACCTATTGTCTATTGTCTTTCCGCTGGCTGGACAGCACGCAACAAAAGCTTTTCGCTCTTCCTCGGTACACGTGACAATAAACTCCACTGAACAGAACTGGTATCTGTAATCCGGGTTGGGTCCGAACTGGGATGTCCGGAACCGGAGCTGGAATCCCCGAGGCAGAAGATGGAAGCGGTGGCAAGCACGGAGTGAACACACCGTGGTCACTATGGTAACAAGGCCGGGTTAAAATATGGTGTTGGGGGCGGAGAGCAGGAGGGGGTGTTTAAAGAACTTTCGTCGGAGAGAGGCGGAGAACTCCCTCAAAGTAGGCACAGCTTGCTAATCGATAACGTGGCATTGTTTAAAGTAAAAAATAACCAAGTATATTTGCGACAGATTTTTTTATTAGGTAAGGGCATCAAGGTTCATGGAGCAAAAAGTCTTGAATGTTGATTACTAGTCTTTATCTTGCACTAAATGTTATTCACGATATTCCCATTATCATGCATCTGTACACTGTGGATGGCTCATTTGTAATCATGTATTGTCTTTCCACTGACTGGTTTGCACTCAATAGCTTTTCACTGCACCTCAGTACGTGACAATAAACTAATGACTAGCTCATTAACTTTACCACTAACTTCAAACCCTGCCCTCAAATTCACTTGGACTATCTCCGACACCTATCTCCCCTTTCTTGTTCTCTCTGTCTCCATCACAGGGGACAGACCGTCCACTAAACGTCTACTACAAACCTACCAACTACTCCCACAGCTATCTGGACTGCACCTCCTATGCAAAGACGCTACACCCTTGCTCCCAATTTCTCCATCTCTGTCGCATCTGTTCCTCAGATGAGGCTTCTATTCTAGGACATCCGTGATGTCCACTTTCTTTAGTAAATGTGGTTCCCCCCCAACGCCCCGCTGCCTCACCCATGGGGAGAAGGCAGGAAAATGGGGTTAGGAGGAGGGATAGGTCAGCCATGGTGGAATATACCATATAGGAGATTGAGAGGGGATCTTATAGAAACGTACAAAATTCTTCTGGGGTTGGACAGGCTAGATGCAGGAAGATTGTTCCCGATGTTGGGGCAGTCCAGGACAAGGGGTCACAGCTTAAGGATAAGGGGAAATCCTTTAAGACCGAGATGAGGAAAAACTTTTTCACACAGAGAGTGGTGAATCTCTGGAACTCTCTGCCACAGAGGGTAGTTGAGGCCAGTTCATTGGCTATATTTAAGAGGGAGTTAGATGTGGCCCTTGTGGCTAAAGGGATCAGGGGGTATGGAGAGAAGGCAGGTACGGGATACTGAGTTGGATGATCAGCCATGATCATATTGAATGGCAGTGCAGGCTCGAAAGGCCGAATGGCCTACTCCTGCACCTATTTTCTATGTATCTATATCTATGAATGGCGGAGTTGACTTGATGGCCGAATGGCCTAATTCTACTCCTATCCCTTGTGACCTTATGACCCCCATTTTTTTTCAATGTCCCCTCGTTCTTCTCCGGCTCCCCCTCTTCCCAGATGGCAGAAAGATAGAGTTCCCCTGGTCTTTAGGGAAACACCTTTTCTCACAGAGAGTTGTGAGTCTGTGGGAGGTGGAGGTGGGTTCTCTGGATACTTTTAAGAGAGAGCTAGCTAGGGCTCTTAAAGATAGCGGAGTCAGGGGATATGGGGAGAAGGCAGGAACGGGGTACTGATTGGGGATGATCAGCCATGATCACATTGAATGGCGGTGCTGGCTCGAAGGGCCGAATGGCCTACTCCTGCATCTATTGTCTATTGTCTAGTTTTACCCCTGGCCATAAGCTCATAGGTTCCAGGAGCAGAATTAGGCCGTTCAGCCCATCGAGTCTACTCCGCCATTCAACCATGGCTGATCTATCTCTCCCTCTATCCCCATTCTCCTGCCTTCGCCCGACACCCCTGACACCCGTGCCAATCAAAATTCTGTCGATCTCCGCCAGCCTCCATCTCCGACAAATCATCCGCCGAAGTGATCCCACCACCACTCGCACCTTCCCCTCCCCACCCCTTCCCACCTTCCCCCAGAGACCGCTCCCACCACAACTCCTTGGTTCACTCAGCCCTTCCCACCCAAACCACCGTCCTGCCCGGTACCTTCCCATGGAACTGCGGGTGATGCAACACCTGACCCTGTACCTCCTCCCTCGCCTCCAACCAGGGACCCCCTCCCCCCCCAGCAGTCCTTCCAGGTGAGACAGAGGCTCACCTGCACCTCCTCTAACCTCATCGACTGCACCTGGTGCGGGCCTTCCGTACGTTGCCGAGAGCTTGCACTCTCGACGAGGCCGAATGGATCTCCTGATTGAGAGTCAGTGACAGTGACTCAGCGGGTCAGGCAGCATCTCCATGGAGAACATGGACAGGTGACGTTTCGGATCTGAAGAAGGCGCCAGGACCTGAGACACGCCTTGACCATGTTCTCCAGAGATGTTGCCTGACCCGCTGAGTTATTCCAGCACTTTGGGATTTATAGCTGTTAGCACCAGGCGGCACAGTGTTCAAGAGTTCTAGGAGCAGAATTAGGCCATTCGGCCCATCAAATCTACTCCGCCGTTCAATTATGGCTGATTTATCTTTCCCTCTAAAACCCCATTCTCCTGCCTTCTCTCCATAACCCCTGACACCCGCACTAATCAATCTCCGCCTAAAAAATATCCATTGACTTGGCCTCCACAGCCGCCTGTGATAATAAATTGCACATATTCACCACCCCATGACTAAAGAAATTCCTTCTCATCTCCTTCCTAAAGTAACGCCCTTTTATTCTGAGGCTTCCTAAAGTAACGCCCTTTTATTCTGACCTCTGGTCCTAGACTCTCCCACCAATGGAAACATCCTCTCCACATCCACTCTATCCAAGCCTTTCATTATTCAGTTAGTTTTAAATGAGGTTCCCCCCCCACCCTTCATCCTTCTAAACTCCAGCGACTACAGGCCCAGTGCCTTTAAAAGCTCTTCGTACGTTAACCGAATCATTCCTAGGAGCATTCTCGTGTCGGGAAACTTCTATCGCTTCTGCATATTTTGTGACTCTTTGGGCAGGTTCACCGCCTTTGTAAAAGCCAAACATATTTAACATAAAATTCAAAAATCATCACAGACAACTTTTATTGACTCCGAATATTTTTTTCTCACAATGACTTTTGTAGACTTTGGCAATCTGTAGATCATGACAATGCAACGTGATGTCAAAAAAAAAACAAAAAAACAGAAACCTCCACCCCCTCCCCTCCCCATCCCCCCCCCCCCCCCCAGACACTAACAAGCAATTGATACAGGATTTGTGAAGTGGGTTCAGCTTTTGTTCACAGTTATTTCTTCAGCCGGTGGTGCCATCGAATAATAGCGATCTTCACAACTAGCCTTGCTCTCTTGCTGGTTAGGTCCCGTTCTGCCATCCAGCTGGTCATTCCTGTCTTTTCCCTTCGGCCCCTCCTGCAATTCTTGCTGGAATTCCTTCTGCTGGATGGCTATCTTCTCAACAATTTCCTCCAAGGTCGCGTGTTCGGGAACTGGCGGCATTTCAGTCGATTGCCCATCCATCGTCAACACTGAAGAATTAAACTTATTCAGTCTTTCCTTTAACTTGACTTCTTTCATCTAAAACAAACATTGCTTTTTTGTTTTATTCATTAAGGCATACGCAAAGCTAGCATTTACTTCTAGAGGGGCCGGAATACAACACAAAAAAAAACAGGGATGTAATGCTGAGGCTCTACAAGGCCCTGGTCAGGCCGCATTTGGAGCACTGTCGGCAAGTCTGGGCCCCATATCCGAGGAAGGATGTGCTGCCGCTGGAGAGGGTCCAGAGGAGGTTTACGAGAATGACTCCAGGAATGGTAATGTTAAAATGTTGTAATGTTAAAATTGTACAAGGCATTGGTGAGGCCAATTCTGGAGTATGGTGTACGATTTTGGTCGCCAAATTATAGGAAAGATGTCAACAAAATAGAGAGAGTACAGAGGAGATTTACTAGAATGTTGCCTGGGTTTCAGCACCTAAGTTACAGAACAAGATAGGTCTTTATTCTTTGGAGCACAGAAGGTTAAGGGGGGACTTGATAGAGGTCTTTAAAAGTATGAGAGGGTTAGACAGAGTTGACGTGGATAAGCTTTTTCAATTGAGAGTAGGGAAGATTCAAACAAGAGGACATGATTTGAGAATGAAGGGACAAAAGTTTAGGGGTAACATGAGGGGGAACTTCTTTACTCAGAGAGTGGTAGCTGTGTGGAATGAGCTTCCAGTGGAAGTGGTGGAGGCAGGTTCGATTTTATCATTTAAAAATAAATTGGATAGGTATATGGACGGGAAAGGAATGGAGGGTTATGGTCTGAGTGCAGGTAGATGGGACTAGGTGAGAGTAAGTGTTCGGCACGGACTAGAAGGGCCGAGATGGCCTGTTTCCGTGCTATAATTGTTATATGGTTTTATAATGAGTTGTGATAACATATGATGAGCGTTTGACAGCACTGGGCCTGTACTCGCTGGAGTTTAGAAGGATGAGGTGGGGGGACCTCATTGAAACGTACAGAATAGTGAAAGGCCTGGATAGAGTGGATGTGGAGAGGATGTTTCCATTAGTGGGACAGTCTAGGACCAGAGGTCATAGCCTCAGAATTAAAGGACTTTCCTTTAGGAAGGAGATGAGGGGGAATTTATTTGGTCAGAAGGTGGTAAATTTGTCAAATTCTTTGCCACAGAAGGCTGTGGAGGCCATGTCAATGGATATTTTTAAGGCAGCATTAGATAGATTCTTGATTAGTATGGGTGTCAGGGGTTATGGGGAGAAGGCAGGAGAATGGGGTTGGGAGGGAAAGATAGATCAGCCATGATTGAATGGCAGAGTAGACTTGATAGGGCGAATGGCCTAATTCTGCTCCTATCACTTATGACCTTCTGAACTGAAGTGGCATTGCCTTTCAATATAATTTCCAATTCCACTTGAACTCCTTCAGCTCATGCCTTCCAAAGAACAATAAAAATAAATATTTCGATTTCCCAGCCAAATTTCATGGGGAGGAATTCCAGTGACAGACTTGTAATGCATTATCCTGTGTGTGAATTCCCGGCAAATTCCTTGACAGACCATGATAAATACGCTCCCACATCTTCACAGTAATATTCCCAGCAGAGGAAGTTGTCCAGCAGTAACAATTATCTCCTTATAAAATCCCACAACTTAAACCGCATTATTTTGTTTCTGTTTTTGCATGCAGAGTGCAAAATGCCATTTCATTATTCATTTAAAGTCCGAGTGTAGAATCTAGGAACTGCAGATGCTAGTTTACCAAGGAAAGGCACAAAGTGCTGGAGTAACCCAGCGGGTGGGGCAGCAACCCTGGAGAACATGGATAGGTGACGTTTCAGGTCGGGACCTTTTCTTCAGAGTCTTGAGTAGGCAGGAGTAGGCAGGAAACATGTTCCCGATGTTGGGGGAGTCCAGAACCAGGGGCCACAGTTCAAGAATAAGGAGTAAGCCATTTAGAACGGAGACAAGGAAACACTTTTTCTCACAGAGAGTGGTGAGTCTGTGGAATTCTCTGCCTCGGTTCTCTGGATGCTTTCAAGAGAGAGCTAGATAGTGCTCTTAAAAATAGCGGAGTCAGGGGATATGGGAAGGCAGGAACGGGGTACTGATTGGGGATGGTCAGCCATGATCACATTGAATGGCGGTGCTGGCTCGAAGGGCCAAATGGCCTACTCTTGCACCTATTGTCTATTGTCTATTGGGCCTGTTTAGAAGGATAACGGGAGATCTCATTGAAACTTAGCGAATAGTGAAAGGCCTGGATAGAGTGGATGTGGAGAGGATGTTTCCACTAGTGGGAGAGTCCGGGACCAGAGGTCATAGCTACTGAATAAAAGTATGTGCCATTAGAAAGGAAATAAAGAGGAATATCTTTAGTCAGAGGGTGGTGAACCTGTGGAATTCTTTGCCACAGACGTCTGTCATCGGATATTTTTAAGGCAGAGATTGACAGATTCGTGTTTACTACGGGTGTCGGGGGTTATGGGGAGAAGGCAGGAGAATGGGGTTGAGCAGGAAAGATAGATCAGCCATGATTGAATGGCGGAGCAGACTAGATGGGCGAAATGGCCTTATTCTCCTCCTAGAACTTGTGAAATTTTAAAACCGGAGCGCCCGGAGGAAATCCAGGTGGTCACCGGGAGAACGTGTGAAATCTCCACGTGGACAGTACCCAGGATCGGGATCGAACCCGGCTCTCTGGCGCTGTGAGGCAGCAGCTCTACCATACCGTGCCTCTGGTCAAGCTGTTGTGAGAAAGACCACGTTCGCATCTGGGATGGGCGACGTTTCGGGTCGAGACCCGGCCTGCAGAAGGGTCTCGATCCGAATCGTCGCCTATTCCTTCGCTCCATAGACGCTGCCTCACCCGCTGAGTTTCTCCGGCATTTTTTGTCTACCTTCGATTTTTCCAGCATCTGCAGTCCCTTCTTAAACACTTTCACATCAGGGAAGTTACTTCACCTTCCTTCTGTCGTCGGCTGTCATCATTTTATTTTCTATTTCCTCTATCGTTACGTTGTCTTGCTTCGTGGTCTCGATCCTTAACTTATCGAGCCGGGATGGTAACTTCTTCAGGACCCCTTCGGTGGTCTTCACATCAAACTAACTCAATCATAAACAAAATGGTCACTGGCAAGGAATTTCAAAGGGCTAAAATATTCAAGATAAATCAATTTGCTGAGAAAATCAATTGAGTAAAGTACAGGAGTAAAATGTTGAACTCATGCAGCAGTTCATAATCAGAACTTACAACAGTACAGGACAAGAATGGTCATTGGAGACCCTCAGACTATCTTTAATATCTTTGGTATGTTAGCATTCATAGCAAAAGGATTTGAGTATAAGAGCAGGGAGGTTCTACTGCAGTTGTACAGGGTCTTGGTGAGACCACACCTGGAGTATTAGGTACAGTTTTGGTCTTCTAATCTGAGGAAAGACATTCTTGCCATAGAAGGAGTACAGAGAAGGTTCACCAGACTGATTCCTGGGATGGCAGGACTTTCATATGAAGAAAGACTGGATAGACTCGGCTTGTACTCGCTAGAATTTAGAAGATTGAGGGGGGATCTTATAGAAACGTACAAAATTCTTAAGGGGTTGGACAGGCTAGATGCGGGAAGAATGTTCCCGGTGTTGGGGAAGTCCAGAACAAGGGGTCACAGTTTAAGGATAAGGGGGAAGTCTTTTAGGACCGAGATGAGAAAATCATTTTTTACACAGAGAGTGGTGAATCTGTGGAATTCTCTGCCACAGAAGGTAGTTGAGGCCAGTTCATTGGCTATATTTAAGAGGGAGTTAGATGTGGCCCTTGTGGCTAAAGGGATCAGGGGGTATGGAGAGAAGGCAGGGATGGGATACTGAGTTGGATAATCAGCCATGATCATATTGAATGGCGGTGCAGGCTCGAAGGGCCGAATGGCCTACTCCTGTACCTATTTTCTATGTTTCTATGTTTAATGCGCATAAAGAGCCTGTCCCACTGGCGACTGGACCTCCCCCCTACGACAATGTCTACAACAACCAACCACCTCGTCGACGTCAAGGTACGGCAAGCTACCGACAACCGGCGACACATTAGGACGTCCACCTACGACCGCACCTACGACAACCCACGTCCACCCGCGACAAGCTACGACCCTGTCGGCGACAACTGAAGACAATTCAGTCGCCGGTTGACGTAGGTTGACGTAGGTTGACGTAGGTAGACGCCAATGGAATTCACCAGTTAGCACCGGTGACAAGCCACGACAGCACCTATGTCAGGAGAAGTCAAGCTACGCTCATTGGTGCCAAACCCACTGTTGCCGACTGTCACCGAAAATAACCCAGTGGTGACGAGAAAGACGCTACGACTCCTTGGGCGACTGAGGGGACTACTCACGACCATACAGGCGACATCCCGGCGACCATGTGGTGACAGCCTAGTCACATAAAAAATAGCCTAAGCAGGACAGGCCCTTAAGAGATGGGAGCAGAATTAGGCCATTCGGCCCATCAAGTCTACTCCGCCATTCAATCATGGCTGATCTATCTTTCCCTTTCAACCCCATTCTCCTGCCTTCTCCTCGTAATCCCTGACATCGGAACTAATCAAGAATCTATCAATCCCTGCCTTAAATATATCCATTGACTTGGCAATAGACAATAGACAATAGGTGCAGGAGCAGGCCATTCGGCCCTAGGAGCCAGCACCGCCATTCAATGTGATCATGGCTGATCATCCCCAATCAGTACCCCGTTCCTACCTTCTCCCCATATCCCCTGACCGCTATTCTTAAGAGCCCTATCTAGCTCTCTCTTGAAAGCATCCAGAGAATCTGCCTCCTCCGCCCTCTGAGGCAAAGAATTCCACAGACTCACTCACCACTCTCTGTGAGAAAAAGTGTTTCCTCGTCTCCGTTCTAAATGGCTTACTCCTTAGTCTTAAACTGTGGCCCCTGGTTCTGGAAAGCCACAGCCACAACAAAAGCTTTCCACTGTACCTCAGTACACCTGACAATAATAAACGAAACTAAACCAGTTAGATTCCGCTCTTAGGGCTGAAGGAATGGGGGGATATGGGGAAATAGCAGGAACGGGGAACTGATTTTAGATTGTCAGCCTTGATCATATTGAATGGGGGTGGGAGATTGCAACCTTCACGTGGTCCGCCCTGTTTCGACGAATGCAATCAACTGCACAGTCAAATAAGATCAAATAGAACAAGTTGTCCGACAACTTTAGGCTGTGCACACCATACGCAAGAAGAAGAAGCTCATATTGAATAATTCGCTCAAAGGGCCGAATGGCCTACTGCTGCACCTATTTTTCTATGTTTCTGTTTCTAATCTGTGGCAATGAATTCCTCAGATTCGCCACCCTCTGACTAAAGAAATCCCTCCCCATCTTTATTCGGACTTCACTTTGGACTATGCCTTATTCCCTTTATCCTGCATCTGTACACTGTGGACGGCACGATTGCAATCATGTACAGTCTTTCCGCCGACTGGATAGCGCGCGACTAAAAGCTTTTCACTGTACCCGTCTCTGTTAACACATGGTCAACGACTACATAGAAATCAATGAGATATTTGTTTCTGCTTCCACATACAGCGGATGGAAATGACACGTACCAGTATAGTGTGGACCTCGTGCCAGTCCTCACTGTGGGACTGATTTAGGATCCCTTGTACGAGAAGTTCTTGCAGAATCTCGGCTGATCTTGGTCTCTCCCTGATTTCATTTATTGGCCCATTCTTCTTCAGTAAGCTGCTCGCGGTAAGTGCTAAATCTGGAGAAAGAAACACAGTGTCGGGGGAAACGAGATCAATCACCGCTCAACTTATTTCAGATGGACCCGACAAACACGAGAGCTCAGATTCAAGCCCGGGGCTCTGGCGCCGTGAGGCAGCAGCTCTACCAGCTACACAATAGACAATAGACAATAGACAATAGGTGCAGGAGTAGGCCATTCGGCCCTTCGAGCCAGCACCACCATTCAATGTGATCATGGCTGATCATCCCCAATCAGTACCCCGTTCCTGCCTTCTCCCCATATCCCGACTCCGCTATCTTCAAGAGGCCTATCCAGCTCTCTCTTGAAAGTATCCAGAGAACCGGACTCCACCACCCTCTGAGGCAGAGAATTCCACAGACTCACAACTCTCTATGTGAAAAAGTGTTTCCTCATCTCCATTTTAAATGGCTTATTCTTAAACTGTGGCCCCTGGTTCTGGACTCCCCCAACATCGGGAACATGTTTCCTGCCGCTAGCCTGTCCAAACCCTTAATAATCTTATATGATTCAATAAGATGCCCTCTCATCCTTCTAAATTCCAGAGTGTACAAGCCCAGCCGCTCCATTCTCTCAGCATATCCTGCCATCCCTGGAATTAACCTTGTGAACCTACGCTGCACGCTGCACTCCCTCAATAGCAAGAATGTCCTTCCTCAAATTTGGAGACCAAAACTGCACACAATACTCCAGGCGTGGTCTGACCAGGGCCCTGTACAACTGCAGGAGGACCTCTTTGCTCCTATACTCAACTCCTCTTGTTATGAAGGCCAACATGCCATTCGCTTTCTTCACTGCCTGCTGCACCTGCATGCTTACTTTCATTGACTGATAAACAGGGATCCTCAGATCCCGTTGTACTTCCCCTTTTCCCAACTTTACACCCCGGTGCAAAAAATAATTTTCTTTCAAATTCCTATCTACCTTCCATGTGAACAGCATCTCATATTTCTCTTGGGCAGCTTACAGCCCAGTGGTATGAATATTGATTTTTCTATCTTTCAGACATTCCCTCTCTCTCTATCCCTCCTCCCCCACCCAAGTCGCACCAGCTTCTCATTTTCACCCAACAAACCAGCTAGCAATGGCCTGTGTCCTTTATAATCGTTACGTTTTTTGCATATCTTTCCCTCATTGTTCTTTATTCTTTATGACTAATGCATGAGGAAATTAACATCTGCAGTGGGCCGAACCTCAAATTAAGATTATTGTTCCACTTGTACGGAGTTGTGGCCAGGAACCTTCTGGAATACGGTGCTCAGTTTTGGACACCACGTCTCATAGAAACATAGAAAATAGGTGCAGGAGTAGGCCATTCGGCCCTTGCGAGCCAGCACCGCCATTCAATATGATCATAGCTGATCATCCCCAATCAGTACCCCGTTCCTGCTTTCTCCCCATATCCCTTGATTCTGTTAGCCCTAAGAGCTAAATCTAATTTTCTCTTGAATACATCCAGTGAATTGGCCTCCACTACCTTCTGTGGCAGAGAATTCCACAGATTCACAACTCTCTGGGTGAAAAAGTATTTCCTCATCGCAGTCCTAAACTGTGACCCCTGGTTCTGGACTCCGCCTGTGCAATCCCTTAAGAATTTTATATGTTTCTAGAAAATTCCCTCTCATCCTTCTAAATTCCAATGAATATAAGTCCAGTCAACCCGTTCTTTCAGCATATGTCAGTGGCCGATTTACCAAGGAGAGACACAAAGTACTGGAGTAACTCAGCGGGTCAGGCAGCATCCCTGGAGGTCATGGACAGGTGAGGTTTCGGGTCGGGCCCTTCTTCAGACTCAGGAAATATTGGGCTTGGAGTAGGTATAGCATGGATACAACTGAATGGCAATGTGGCTCAAAGGGTTAATATATGAAGACAGGTGGGTGGCAGGGTGGCCTAACGGTAGAGTTGCTGCCTTACAGCACCGGAGACCCGGGTTCGATCCTGACGACGGAAGCTGTCTGTATGGAGTTTGTACAGATTCACCACCCTCTGACTAAAGAAATTCCTCCTCATCACCTTTCTAAAGGTCGGCCCTTTTATACTGAGGCGATGGCGTTCTGAAGCATCTCTGCAGAAAAAGGACGGGTGGCGTTTCGGGTCGGGACCCTTCTTGACACTGAAAGTAAAGGGGAGGGGGAACTGGAGGTAGTTAAAGGCCAGACCAAAACAGGGTCGACAACAGATGACCAAGGAAGGGTGGAGCCCACAATGGCCACATTTGTTGGCTGGGGAAGAGGTGATAACGAAGGATGCGAACAGTGGAACTGGTAGGACGACTAGGGTGGGGGAGAGAGGGAATGCAGGGGTGTGTTGATCGGGTGACATAAGCACTTCACAAGGCAAGGAAAATTATCTATCTCAGCTATTAACCACTACCTCAGCAATTATGATCTTCCATGGAGGAATCAGTTGTTGTTTTTTTAGTTTAGTTTAGAGATACAGCGTGGAAACAGGCCCTTCAGCCCGCCGGGTCCACGCTGACCAGCGATTACCCCCGCACACCAACACTATCGTTCACACACACTAGGGACAAGTTACAATTTTACCAAGCCAATTAACATACAGACCTACAATTAACCTGTAGGTAGATAAAAATGCTGGAGAAACTCAGTGGGTGAGGCAGCATCTATGGAGCGAAGGAATAGGCGACGTTTCGGGTCGAGACCCTTCTTGAGACTGGTATGGAGGTCGAGGGGGCAGGAAGAAGAAAGGAAGAGGCGGAGACAGTGGGCTGTGGGGGAGCTGGGGAGGGGTGGGGAGGGAGGGAGAAAGCAAGGACTACCTGAATGTTCCCGATGTTGGGGGAGTCCAGAACCAGGGGCCACAGTTTAAGAATAAGGAGTAAGCCATTTAGAACGGAGACGAGGAAACACTTTTTCTCACAGAGAGTGGTGAGTCTGTGGAATTCTCTGCCTCAGAGGGCGGTGGAGGCAGGTTCTCTGGATGCTTTCAAGAGAGAGCTAGATAGGGCTCTTAAAAATAGCGGAGTCAGGGGATATGGGGAGAAGGCAGGAACGGGGTACTGATTGGGGATGATCAGCCATGATCATATTGAATGGCGGTGCAGGCTCGAAGGGCCGAATGGCCTACTCCTGCACCTATTTTCTATGTTTCTATGAATGGCGGTGCTGGCTCGAAGGGCCGAATGGCCTATTCCTGCACCTATTGTCTATTGTCTATTGTCTGAAATTGGAGAAGTCAATGTTCATACCGCTGGGGTGTAAACTGCCCAAGCGAAATATGAGGTGCTGCTCCTCCAATTTGCGGTTGTCCTCACTCTGGCCGTGGAGGAGGCTACGCTTAGTCTCACCGATGTAGAGCAGCTGACACCTTGAGCAGAGGATGCAATAGATGAGGTTGGAGTAGGAGCAGGTGAACCTCTGCCTCACCTGTATGTCTTTGGAGGAAACCGGAGCACCCGGAGAAAACGCTCGCTGGTCAGGGGGGGAAAGTACGTACATGTCTGAAGGTTCCCGACCCAAGACGTCACCTATCCATGTTCTCCAGAGATGATACCTGACCCGCTGAGTCACTCTAGCATTTTATGCCCTTTGATGATCTTCTACGAGCTGCGTATTTAGACTTTGGTTTTGCACTGTTATGTCCACCTAGGATTACTGCTCCTAATTTATTGAATTTTTGCTTACCACATATTTATTTGTGTGTTTTTGCATTAATGGGCCCGTTCAGCTGCAGCAAGTCAGGATGGCGCAGCGTTCGAGTTGCTGCCTCACAGCGCCAGAGACCCAGGTTCCATCCTGACTACGGGTGATGTCTGTACAGAGTACATACAGAGAACAGCACCGCCATTCAATAGGCGGTCATGGTGGCGCAGCGGTATAGTTGCTGCCTTACAGTGAATGTAGCGCTGGAGACCCGGGTTCGATCCTGACTACGGGGCGCTGTCTGTACGTTCTCTACGCTCTCCCCGTGATCTGCGTGGGTTTTCTCCGAGATCTTTGGATTCCTCCCACACTCCAAAGACGTACAGGTTTGTAGGTTAATTGGCTTGGTAAATGTTTAAAAAGTTTGTCCCTAGTGGGTGTAGGATTGTGTTAATGTGCGGGGATTGCTGGTCCGCGCGGACCCGGTGGGCCTGTTTCCGCACTGTATCTCTAAACTAAAATATGATCATGGCTGATCATCCAAAATCAGTACCCCGTTCTGGCATTTTCCCCACATCCCTTGATTCCCTTAGCTCTAAGAACTAATCTCTCTCTTGAAAATATCCAGTGAATTGGCCTCCACTGCCTTCTGTGGCAGAGAATTCCACAGATTCACGACTCTCTGGGTGAAAACGTTTTTCCCCATCTCAGTCCTAAATGGCCGACCCCTTATTCTTAAACTGTGACCCCTGGTTCTTGACTCCCCCAACATCGCGAAATTTTTTCCTGCATCTACCCTGTCCAATCCTCTAGCAATTTTCTATGTTTCTATAAGTTCCCCTCTCATCATAAATTCCAGCGAATCCAAGCCCAGTCAACCTATTCTTTCATCATATGTCATATGTCATTATTTCATCATCTGCCAGTCCCGCCATCCTGGGAATTAACCTGGTAAACCTACGCTGCACTCCTTCAAATTTGGAGACCAAAATTGCACACAATATTCCATGTACTGTCTCAACATGGCCCTGTACAACTGCAGTAGGTTCTCCTTGCTCCTAAACTCAAATCCTCTCGCAATGAAGGCCAGCATGCCATTAGCTTACTTCACTGCCTGCTGTACCTGCATGCTTACTTTCAGTGACTGATGTACAAGCACATGCAGGTCTCGTTGCACCTCCCCTTCCCCTAATCTGACACCATTCAGATAATAATCTGCCTTCTGTCTTGCATCAAAGTGGATAGATAACCTCACATTATACTGCATCCACTCACCCAACCAATCCAAGTCACCCTGCAGCCTCATAGCATCCTCCTCGCAGCTCACACTGCCACCTAGCTTTGTGTTATCTACAAACTTAAAGATGTTACATTTAATTCCCTCGTCTAAATCGTTAATATATATTGTAAATAACTGGGGTCCCAGCACCGAGCCTTGCGGCACCCCACTAGTCACTGCCTGCCATTCTGAAAAGGACCCGTTAATTCCTACTCTTTGCTTCCTGTCTGCCAACCAGTTCTCTATCCATGTCAATACCCTGTGCTCTAATTTTGCACACTGATCTCTTGTGTGGGACCTTGTCAAAGGCTTTTTGAAAGTCCAGATACACCATGTCCACTGGCTCTCCCTTATCCATTCTACTTACATCTTCAAAAAATTCCAAAGATTAGTGAAGCATGATTTCCCCTTCATAAATCCATGCTGACTTTGACCGATCATGTCACTGCTTTCCAAATGCGCTGCTATAACATCTTTAATAATCGACTCAAGCATCTTCCCCACTGCCGATGTAAGACTAACTGGTCCGTAATTCCCTGTTTTCACTCTCCCTCCTTTCTTAAAGTGGAGTTACATTGGTCAACCTCCAATCCACAGGAACTGATCCAGAGTCCAGTGAACATTGGAAAATGATCACCAATGCATCCACGATTTCTAGGGCCACCTCATTGCATACTCTGGGATGCAGACCATCAGGCCCTGGAGATTTATCTGCCCTTCAGTCCCAACAGTTTACCTAACACCATTTTCTGACTAATGTGGATTCCCTTCAGTTCCCCCCTTCCACTAGATCCTCGGTCACCCTAGTATTTCCGGGATATTTTTTGTGTCTTCCTAAGTGAAGACCAGAACCAAAGTACTCGTTTAACTGTTCTGCTATTTCCTTTTTTCCCATTATAAATTCACCTGTCTCTGACTGTATGGGACCTACATCCATCTTCACTAATCTTTTCCTTTTTACATATATAAAGAAGCTTTTACAGTCAGTTTTATATTCCCTGCAAACTTTCTTTCATGCTCTTTTTCCCCCCTCTTAATTAACCCCTTTCTCCTCCTCTGTTGAGTTCTAAATTTCTCCCAGTCCTCTGGTTTGCCACTTCTTCTGACCAATTTATATGCCTCTTCCTTGGATTTAACACTATCCTTGACTTCCCTCGTCAGCCACGGTTGAGCCGCCTTCCCAGTTTTATTTTTTCGCCAGGCAGGGATGAACAATTCTGGAGTTCATCCACGCGGTCTTTAAATCTTCGCCATTGCATCTCCACTGTCAAGTATAATTTGCCACCCAACAATTCCCAAGGAATAGAGACCCAGTCTACTCAACGTCTCCCTATAGCTCACACCCTCTAGTCCCGGTAGGGTAGCGTTAGTGTGCGGGGATCGCTGGTCAGCGCAGACTCGGTGGGCTGAACGGGCCTGTTTCTGCGCTGTGTCTCCAAACTAAACTAAATGTCA
The DNA here is from genome assembly GCA_038087875.1 of Malacoraja senta. Taxonomy (NCBI): domain Eukaryota; kingdom Metazoa; phylum Chordata; class Chondrichthyes; order Rajiformes; family Rajidae; genus Malacoraja; species Malacoraja senta. Next base: position 878,398 of record CM075995.1, read on the forward strand.
GAATTTCATTGTTCTATTGCTGGGACATAACAATTAAACACTTGTGACTCTTGACTAGTTATAAACCATTGGTGTGTATTTCGGAAGTATAAACTTGAAAGGGTTTTAGAGAAGATTTACGAGGATGTTGCCAGGACTAGAGGGTGTGAGCTATAGGGAGAGGTTGACTAGGCTGGGTCTCTATTCCATGGAGCGTAGGAGGATGAGGGGTGATCTTATAGAGGTGTACAAAATCATGAGAGGAATAGATCGGGTAGATGCACAGAGTCTCTTGCATAGAGTAGGGGAATCGAGGACCAGAGGACATAGGTTCAAGGTGAAGGGGAAAAGATTTAATAGGAATCCGAGGGGTAACCTTTTGACACAAAGCGTGGTGGGTGTATGGAACAAGCTGCCAGGTGAGGTAGTTGAGGCTGGGACTATCCCAACGTTTAAGAACAGTTAGACAGGTACATGGATAGGACAGGTTTGGAGGGATATGGACCAAGCGCAGGCAGGTGGGACAAGAGTAGCTGGGACATGTTGGCCGGTGTGGGCAAGTTGGCTGAAGGGCCTGATTCCACACTGTAGTGTTATGTAATGAACCGGATTTGATAAAGGAACTTGAGGTTAAGGAGCCATTAGGAGGTAGTGACCATAATATGGTCAAGTTTAATCTACAATTGGAGAGGGAGAAGGGTAAATTGGAGGTGTCAGTGTTACAGTTGAATAAAGGGGACTATGGAGCCATGAGGGAGGAGCTGGCTAAAGTTGACTGGAAAGATACCTTGGCAGGGATGACAGTGGAACAACAATGGCACGTATTTCTGGGAATAATACAGAAGGTGCAGATCAGTTCATTCCAAAGAGGAGAAGGGGAGTAAGGGGCGACCATGGCTGACAAGGGACGTCAGGGACAGGATAAAAATAAAAGAGAAGAAGTACAACGTAGCAAAGATGAGCGGGTAGCAAGAGGATTGGGTAATGTTTAAAGAGCAACAGAAGATAACTAAAAAGGCAATACGGGGAGAAAAGATGAGGTACGAAGGTAGGCGAGCCAAGAATATAAAGGAGGATAGTAAAAGCTTCTTTAGGTATGTGAAGAGGAAAAAATTAGTTAAGACCAAAGTTGGACCCTTGAAGACTGACAAAGGTGAATTTATTATGGGGAACAAGGAAATGGCAGATGAGTTGAACAGGTACTTTGGATCCGTCTTCACGAAGGAGGACACAAACAATCTTCCTGATATAGTAGTGGCCAGAGGATCTGGGGGTGATGGAGGAACTGAAGGAAATCCACATTAGGCAGGAATGGTGTTGGGAGACTGGTGGGACTGAAGGTTGATAAATCCCCAGGGCCTGATGGTCTGCATCCCAGGGTACTTAAGGAAGTGGCTCTAGAAATCGTGGACACATTGGTGATAATTTTCCAATGTTCTGTAGATTCAGGATCAGTTCCTGTGGATTGGAGGGTAGCTAATGTTATCCCACTTTTTAAGAAAGGCGGGAGAGAGACCAGTTAGCCTGACATCGGTGGTGGGGAAGATGCTGGAGTCAATCATAAAAGATGAGATAGCCGCACATTTGGATAGCAGTAACAAGATCGGTCCGAGTCAGCATGGATTTACGAAGGGCAAATCATGCTAGACTAATCTTCTGGAATTTTTTGATAATGTCCCACATAGGAGATTAGTGGGCAAAATTAGGGCACATGGTATTGGGGGCACATGGATAGAAAATTGGTTGGCAAACAGGAAACAAAGAGTAGGGATTAACGGGTCCCTTTCAGAATGGCAGACAGTGACTAGTGGGGTACCGCAAGGCTCGTCCTGGACCGCAGCTATTTACAAAATACATCAATGATTTAGATAAAGAGATTCAAAGTAACATTAGCAAATTTGCAGATGACACAAAGCTGAGTGGCAGTGTGAACTGTGAGGAGAATGCTATGAGAATGCAGGGTAACTTGGACAGGTTGGGTGAGTGGGCAGATGCATGGCAGATGCAGTTTAATGTGGATAAATGTGAGGTTATCCACTTTGGTAGCAAAAACAGGAATGCAACTTTCTGTGTGAAGAAGGTACAGCAGGCAGTGAAGAAAGCGAATGGCATGTTGGCCTTTATAACAAGAGTTGAGTATAGGAGCAAAGAGGTCCTTCTGCAGTTGTATATGGCCCTAGTGAGACCACACCTGGAGTATTGTGTGCAGTTTTGGTCCCCTAATTTGAGGAAGGACATTCTTGCTATTGAGGGAGTGCAACATAGGTTTACAAGGTTAATTCCCGGGATGGCGGGACTGTCATATGCTGAGAGAATGGACAGACTGGGCTTGTACACTCTGGAGTTTAGAAGCATGAGAGGCAATCTTATTGTAACATATAAGATTATTAAGGGTTTGGACATGCTAGAAGCAGGAAACATGTTCCCGATGTTGGGGGAGTCCAGAACCAGGGGCCATAGTTTAAGAATAGGGGGTGTAAGCCATTTAGAACTGAGACGAGGAAACACTTCTTCACACAGAGAGTTGTGAATCTGTGGAATTCTCTGCCTCAGAGGGCGGTGGAGGCCGGTTCTCTGGATACTTTCAAGAGAGAGCTAGATAGGGCTCTTAAAGATAGTGGAGTCAGGGGATATGGGAGAAAGCAGGAACGGGGTACTGATTGGGGATGATCAGCCATGATCACATTGAATGGGCAGTGCTGGCTTGAAGGGCCGAATGGCCTACTCCTGCACCTATTGTCTATTGTCTATCACTCTATGACTCTACAACACCTTCCAGTCATTACATTAATGGGATCACTCCCTACCATCATTAAATCCATTTCGCAGTACTGTCCCATTTGTTTTCCTTAAAGGTGGCAAGGACTGCTGCACTGCTCGGGTAATGTTATTAACTCCTCCTCTGATATCCTGGATCTATGAAAATCATCAGCTACATTCAATTTGCTGCTTCTCCTATTGTTCTTAATCTAAAAGGGAAAATAAAAGATTTTGTTTCAATTCATGCATTTGATCTCGACGCATTTTATTGCACACTAAACTATTCTAATTTGCACGGCCAATACCTGTGAAGAAGGTTCGCGACCCGAAAACGTCACCCAATTCCTTCTCTCCAGAGATGCTGCCCGTCCCCACTGAGTTTTTTTTTTTTTTTTTAATATTTATTTTATTAGAAGCAATTGTACAAGGAGAAAGTAATCGACATAACAATTATACAATTTTTGTTCAGCTTCAGTTTTAACATTTTATAAACTAATAAGTAAATCGGAAAAAAAAGAAAAAAAAGGAAAGAAGGGAAAGGAAGAAGAAAGAAAAAAGAAAAGAATTTCGAAAAAGATACGAAAAAGAAAAAAGAAAACCCCTGAACTAATGAAGAAGTGAAAAAAAAAATGGAGATATATCGCACGCCCTACGCCCGCTCACCCGACCCTAGTGTCGGTTTTGAATTTGTGTTCAACCATTATGTTGTTGAGAAGTTCAATGAAAGGAGACCATATTTTGGAAAATTGATCTGATTTGTCAGACAAAACAAGCCTTACTTTTACTAAAGATAGTGTCTCGGTCATTTCTGTAATCCACATCTTCACTGTGGGAACTGTTATCTTTTTCCAGAATTTAAGTATGTTTTTTCTGTCCCACTGAGTTACTCCGCCTTTTGTGTCTATTGCCAGTTCTCCTTTCCCGAGACCCGGTCGAGCATGGAACTCCATGGGCTTGCATCGTGCGGGACAGGTGGCATTCCCTGGGGGAAACAGACGGGCGACATTTCAGGATGGGACCCTTCTCCAGACTGAAGAAAGGCAAAGAGACCCTTCTTCCGTCGGAAGAAGGGCCTCGACCCGAAATGTCGCCCATTGATTTTCTCCAGGATGCTGTGTTATAGAAACATAGAAACATAGAAAATAGGTGCAGGAGGAGGCCATTCGGCCCTTCGAGCCAGCACCGCCATTCATGGTGATCATGGCTGATCGTCCCCAATCAATAACCCGTGCCTGCCTTCTCCCCATATCCCTTGATTCCACTAGCCCCTAGAGCTCTATCTAACTGAATGGATGGGTGACGTTTCAGGTCGAGACCCTTTTTCAGACTGAACGTGGGGGGGTGGGGGACGGGAGAGGTGAGGGGGGGAGGGGGGGGACAGGCAATAGGTCAACATAGGCAGTGTGGGGGGGGGGGGGGTTGATAAGCAGGTGGTTGGAACAAAGGCCAGAGAAAAGAACAGAAGGTATGAGATGGGTTTGATGAGTTGTGGATCGTGAAGTCAGAGGGAGGAAAGTAGCAGGAGGCAGGGGTGGTGGAAGGCGATAGGTGGGAGACCAGGTGGGGCACAGAGGAGGGAAGGGGTAAGGGGAAGCAAGAATAGGGGGGGGGAGAAAATTGAGGGGGCAGAGGGGGGGAGGAAAGAGAGGGGGAGAGATTTGGGGGGTGTTTAGTTAGGGCTTTAAGAGGTTTAATTAACCGACGAACCCATTCTTCTCAGGGATGTGGGAGGAAACCGGAGCACCTACAGGAAACCCACGTGGTCACAGGGAGAACCAGCAGCACCAGGGTCAGGATCGAACCCGGGTCTCGGGCGCTAAATTTCTGTGGAACTTGATTATTTGATATGAATCACCTGATAAATAATTTCATGTGATGTTTAACGTCATTTATTTATTTATTTATTTATTTATTTAATTCTTTATTTCGAACAGAATAAAAGAATAAAAAGCAAGTGTGAAACAGCATACAAAAACAAAACAACAAAAACAAGAATATTTATAAAGTGTCATAAATAATATCTATAAATAAATGAAATTGTATGTGTCCGAAAAGGAGCAGGAAGAAGCCAAAGCTTATTAATTCCCACCCCTTATTCAACTGCTTATAATTATCTTATACAAAGTTAGCAGCTATAAACACCTATTTCCATATGAACACCAAATTATTTACATTTATGCACTAATCAAATATTTACAAAGCCGTACAAAAAAAGTGAGGAAAAAAGAAAAAAGGAAAAACCCTTTTCCTTTATTGAGTGCATGTAATTTATTTGAGGGTGGAAATATGAACTCATTTGGTGATCACGGGTTTTAGTAAAGGAGATTGGGGTTTTTTGTTGTTGTAAATAATTTGTACTTCCATAAGCACAATGGCAACCCATGTATAGACCAAAGATTAACACAAATGCTGGAGTAACTCAGCGGGGCAGGCAGCATCTCTGGAGAGAAGGGATGGGTGATGTTTCGGGTCGAGACCCTTCTTCAGATCCTGGGTCCAGAGATTGATTTGGAACTGTCGACATTCTCATCATGTTTATGTTCATAAGTGATAGGAGCAGAATCAGGCCATTCGGCCCATCAAGTCATCTCCACCATTCAATCATGGCTGATCTATATCTCCCTCCCAACCCCATTCTCTGCTTTGATTCTGATTTTGATTCTGTGCCTTTGTTTGGCCCATATCCCCCTAAACCTGTCCAATCGATGTACCTATCTGAATGATTCTTAAACGTTGCACATTCTTAAGTGTTAAACCTGTCTCAACTACTCCTCCGGCAGCTCGTTCCATAGAGCTACCACCCTTTTAAAGCGAGTTTTAAATAGGTTACCTCTCAGGTTCCCATTAAATCTCTCAAACCTCACCTGAAAACCTATGTCCTCTAATTCTCAATTCCCAAAATCTGGGCAAAATACCCGATCTATACCTCTCACGATTTTCAACACCTCCATCAGATCACCCCTCATCAGTTGTAGCAAAACAAGGGGCTGGAGGTGTTGGTTACAAAAGGACACAAAGTGCTGGAGTAACTCAGTTGGATCTCAGTCAGGCAGCATCTCTGGAGAACATGAATAGGTGACATTGGTGTAGGAAGGAACTGCAGATGGTGGCTTAAACTGAAGATAGACACAAAATGCTGGAGTAACTCAGTGGGACAGGCAGCAGCATCTCTGGAGAGAAGGAATGGGTAACATTTCTGATTTTATCACTTCCGGCTGTCTGCCTTCCACAGCATCCAACCTTATTGTTTCCCAGCCCCGCACAGCCCAGTTTTACCTTCTCCCCAAAATCCATAAACACAACTGCCTTGGCAGACCCATTGTTTCTGCTGCTCCTGTCCCACTGAAATGATTTCCACGTACCTCGACTACATCCTGATCCGATCTCTCCCGACCTATGTCCAAGATATCTCACACACCCTAGTTTGAAGAAGGGGTCTTGACCTGAAACGTCACCCATTCCTTCTCTCCAGAGATACTGCCTGTCCTACTGGGTGACATTAGGTTGGATAGGTCTTGAAGAAGGGTCGAGACCCTTTAGAGTCCATTATAAACATAGAAACATAGAAACATAGAAAATAGGTGTAGGAGGAGGCCATTCGGCCCTTCGAGCT
>CM075995.1:884949-1342424 GCA_038087875.1 Malacoraja senta
GGGAGGGAGGCTAGGAGGGAGAGGGGGAAGAGTGTGGATGGAGGGGGAAGAGGGGGAAGGGGGGGGCGAGAGAGGGAAGGGGGTGGGGGAGGGGTGGGGGAGGGGGTGGGAGAGAGAGGGAAGGGTGTGGGGAGGGAAGGGGAGAGGGAAGGGGTGTGGGGGAGAGAGGGATGGGGTGGGAGGAGGAGAGGGGAAGAGAGGGAGAGGGTGAGGAGAGGGAGATGGAGAGGGGGAGGAGAGAGGGATGGGGAGGGGGAGAGAGGTGTGAGGGAGGGATGGCGGAGGGAGGGGAGGAGGGAGATGGGGTAGGGGAGGGAGGGGGAAGAGTGTGGAGGGAGAGGGGTGGGGGGAGAGAGGGGAAATAGTGGGGAGGGAGAGTGGAAGGCGAGGGGTAGGGACAGTCCATCTGTTCCCTATTCCCTATCACACCCAATCCTCTTTCTCTATTCCCACACACGTGATGATGCGCTTCGACACAGGCTGCGGGGGTGGGGGAGGGGCTGGGGCTGCTGCAAATGCATATGTAAATGGATCCATTCCGATTGGACATCTGTGAGCATTGGGCATTGTGACATCACACGATGGAACGTTCACCAACATTCTATGGGTGAGAGCTGTTTTTTTAAACATTTTGAAATTTTGGGGGGTGGGGGGAGAAGGATTTTATTGAAAATGTGTACATAAACACGACGAAATTTAATCAGAAGTGGCTACTCGGAATGAAAAGTGACATCACTACCGAAATGGAAAAATCTCTGCATTTCTGCGTGTGGTGTTGGCGTAGCGACAAATCAAAGGGTGGCACCCACAAGACAGGCAGACACACATATACACGCACGCACACACACACACACGCACGCACGCACGCACGCACGCACGCACGCACGCACACACACACACACACACACACACACACACACACACACACACACACACACACACACACACACACACACACAGTTTTAAATACAGATAGATAGTTGCCATATAGCATCCTCTGGAAACGAGTTGCTTGGCAGTAACAAATGTTTCCATCTTAAAATGTCTATACTGTACAAAAGGATTAAGACTAGTCAGATCCAGAATAATTCTGCATCCCCCATCCTTTTTTGGCCTGGGAAAAATATTAGACACAAATTGATGGAGTTGGTGAACCGACTTTGCAATTACACCTTTATCACATAAGCTTTCAAGTTCAGCCTGAACCTCCATCTGTTCTGTTAGTGAAAACTGAAAATTTCTCCGTGGAACATGCTGAATGGGCAAATCACAATTTGGATTGAACTCAATTTGAAACCCTTCAATAACACTCAGTATAAACATATCTGAGGTAATTTGCTTCCATTCGTTCAGGAACAGATGTAATCTCCCCCCAACTTTTAGTTGTGTTACATTTGATCTGTGCACATGAGAACCAGACCCACCTACCTCCTTGGTACCTGGTGGATCCCATTGTCCCCGGCCTCTGGCTGGAAACCCCACATTTGATGGTGTACCTGCTGCAGAATGCCCACTGCGCATCTGGCATTGCCGGTTGACTTGTTCCTGGTCCAGACCAATCACCACGTTTGTAGGGGTATTTTCTTTTTGGCAAATTTCCGGCCGCCGGTTGCTTGATCAACCCCACCGTCTTTGCCTCGTCATCCATCTCTTTGACCCTCTTCGCGAGGTCCTCTCCGAAGAGTAGATTGGCCGGTTGTATGTTCCCGGGCTGGCAGAGTGCTGCAAATTTCGGATTAATAGTGGGCCGAATGGCACTTTTCCTGAGACAGTTAATCTCAAAATGGGCGCTACAAAGCAACCCTAGCACCTCTTGCTGCGTATCCGATATCTCCCCTCCATCCAGGATTCTAGCAAACCCAGTGATGCCTGAACCCAGTAGTTTGAGGATCCGCTGCAGCTTCATCTCCTGGGCACGCATGGCTACACCCATCTGGCCCCATATCACCTGGTTCACTGCTGGCAACTTCAGCAGCATGCAGTTCACCGGGGTTTCGTGCTTCTTAGCAGTCTCATCAATGCTGAGCTCCTGTAGCTGATGGGAGACTAGGTAATTTATGGTGGAGGCCAGCTCCTCTCCCAGTGGCTCTCCAGACTCTGACGGGACAGCGAATCATGCTGTCAGAGTTGGGACCTCCGGCAACGGCCGTTCTTCACTAAGTTCGAAGTCACCGTCAGAGTCGGGGTCATAACTTAGCTGCCCCTCTGCACTCACCTCATCCATGAGGGTGCTATCAAGCAGCCCTCTACTAGGTGCTGCCGGCGCGGCCCCTTCTGCAGCCTGCCGCCCACACGACTCCTCCTGGAGTGTGCGTTGCTGGAGCAACTCCTGTATGAGGTGCTCCATCTGGGATAACCGTTCCAAAACGGTATCCAGCCCCGTACGGGACTCGTCGCGGCCCGACTCAGCTGAGTCTGAGGGCCTCACAGACTTTTCCTTGGCCTTACGCCCAACTGGCATTGACTCTGTGCTTTGTAGCACTAAGTCTGCAGTTGCTCCGCTCCCGGTCGGCGACTGTGCAGGGGTACCAGGCAGCCGCTCAGAGACCACACTCCCGCGGCTCTCCTTTGCTTTACCTGCGGCTCGCCTGCCCCTGGTCGTCTTGTCCATGGTGCTCCTGTAAAACCGAACAAAGCACGGCACCACAACAAAACAACTTCTCACTCCAGCCAAGTTTTCCGACTTAGCTGGAGTTTTTAAACTACTTACCACAGGAGGAGCTCTGTCCTCCCGCTGGTCCGTACGCCAATGCGTCAGACGTAATGATGCGCATGCGCTCTGGCGGGACTTCTTCACGGAATCACTCACGTGACTCCGAAGTAAAATCAATGGTAATGATTCAATGAAAATGAGTGAATTGGAACAATGTGGATATTGGCAACTTGACTTTTGAGATGAAGCCAAAAAAAGTCTGCAATAAAAAAAGGCAATTTATTTCATTTAACCCACTCCCTCTAAAACCTATGCCCAATATTGTGTCTCCCAGCTTAGGAGTTTCTTTTAAGCTGCACTTAATATGTCATCCACAACTGTGTCCAACGTTCAACAGAAACCTCCTTTGTGTGCTTGAATGGATTTTTACCTGAATACTGGAGGAGCTGCAATAACAGGCGGCAAAGTGCGCCAGAGACCCAGGTTCAATCCTGATCTCTGGAGCTGTCCGAGTGGATTTTTCACGTTCTCCCTGGGACCTTGTGGGTTTCCTCCAGGTACTTCAGTTTCCACAAGAATCAAGAGTCGCGAGTGTTTTCTTACTTGTGGCAGAACAGGTTTCTAACACAACATTCAACAGATAATATAATAAACAAAAACAAACAAAAAAAAGAAGTTCAATAAATAGAAAAAATACAAAGTATAGAGCAAATCACAACTAAGCCCAAAGTCCCTAGTGCTACCAAGGCAGTTTGGAGTTTAGTTGAAGTTCGTAGTTTATCTGGACATCTTAAATGAATCTGCCTTGCCAGACCTAAATGCCCGAGATCTGGTCCTCAAAGGATTGTGGACATCCTCGTTCATCCAAGAATTCTGAGATGATTTTCATGGGAAAACACTCTTCACACATTTCCTTATGAAGTTAATAACAACCGTAGCACATTCACTCAGGTCTGTTGCTGAGTCCTTGAACATAGCCCAGTCTTCTGACTCCAAGCAGTCCTGGAGTTGTTCCTCTGCCTCCCCTGACCAGCTCTGTGCAGTCCTCACTGCTGGGGGGATGCTCTTCAGTTGCTGCCTGTATGCAATAAGAATCAGCACAGCAGAATGTTCGGGTTTCACAAAATGAGGGTGAGAGGTGGAGTGATAGGCATCTTTGATTGTGGTATAGCAGTGGTCAAAGTGTTTGATCCTTTGGGGCTGCAGGAGATGTGCTGGTAGTAGTTTGGGAGAGATTTCTTCAAGCTGGCCTTGATGAAGCCCCCGGCTCTGATAGGAAAGGAGTTGGGGTATGCCATATGGCATTTACTAGACCAACGACTGCCTAGGGTGGATGTTGGTCTAGTAAATCCATTTGCATGGACCAGCAGCTGTCAGTTACAGCACTAATTTCTGCTATTTATTTTATCCAAATATACTTGATCCAAATATACTTGATCCATTGCTCTTGTGCTGCTGGCAAAATGTCACTGTAGTATGGTGCCTATTTTTTTTCACCACTCCTCCCCACCTCCACTCCCAAGAGACCTGGTGTTTTGCAGGTTAATTGGCCTCTGTAAGAAATTGCCCCTAGTGTGTAGAGCAGCATTTCTCAACCTTTTTACCCTTGCAGAACCCTTGAAATAATTGTAATGTCTCAGGGAACCCCTACTTAAAAATTATAATATCTTTATTAATCTTTTTCTCTTTCATAAACTTAATGTTCATAAGACAAACATGATATATTGTTCTGATAACTGGTTTAAGCAAAAAATAACATGTTTTTTCTCAAGTTTATTGACAATGCAAAACAAAAAAGAAATCAAACTGCTTGTTCAAAACGAGAGAGAGAGAGAGAGAGAGAGAGAGAGAGAGAGAGACGGACAGACAGACAGACAGACAGACAGACAGACAGACAGAGGGAGGGGGCAGTGAGGGGAGGGAGAAGGGGAGAGGGGAGAGCAAGAGAGGGGGAGGAAGAGAGGGGGAGGAAGAGAGGGGGAGAGGGGGAGAGGGGGAGAGGGGGAGAGGGGGGGGGGGGATAAGGGAGAGAGAGTTTCAGCATTCTTTCAGCATTCAAATACCATGGTGGTGCAATTCTATAACAAACCTACACTCCATCCTTCCATCCCAAGAGAATGGAAAATTACCGATTGGCCATGCAGGTTGACTTCCTTGAGTTAATGATAAAACAATGGTTTTGTGAGGCAAAGTTCATTTATTTGATACTCATCTAATCCCAGTCTAAAGCTATGGACATGAATTAGTCCTTTGAAAAAAGTCTAGGCTAAAGGGTGTGTTCATCCATGTATAAACATCATCAGACCTTCCAGAGGAAGGCTGTGCCTAGGACCATGCTAGAACGAACACCTTGATAAATTGATGTATGGCCTTTGGTTGGGTAATTGGCCCAAATGAGAGTGTTGCCCAAGTGGCGCAGCGGTAGAGTTGCTGCCTTACAGCAAATGCAGTGCCGAACTACGTGTGCTGTCTGCATGGAGTTTGTATGTTCTACCCGTCACCTGTGTGGGTTTCCTCCGAAATCTGCTGTTTCCTCCCACAATCCAAAGACGGACAGGTTTGTAGGTTAATTGGCTTGGGAAATGTAAAAATTGTCCATAGAGGGTGTAGGATAGTGTTAATGTGCGGGGACCGCTGGTCGGCACGGACCCGGTGGGCCAAAGGGCCTGTTTCCACGCTGTATCTCTAAACTAAAAAAACTAAATTAAATAACTGCATGAAAGAGACAGTCATGACTTTTTGCTCAGATATTTGGGGAGGGATCTACTATCTCTGACTGAGATTCCTATCCCTTAATCATGCTGCTTTTTCATCACTGAGTTGTCACATATGTATTGGAGGGATACCACCAACACAATCTCTGCAAAATCCTCCAGGCATAAATGAGCAACTTCATGCCATCTCCCGGTGGCTCAACACTTCAACTCCCCCTCCCATTCCGAATCTGACCTTTGTGTCCTGGGCCTCCTCCATGGCCAGAGTGAGTCCCACCGCAAATTGGAAGAGCAGCACCTCATATTTTGCTTGGGTAGTCACACCCCAGCGGTATGAACATTGACTTCTCCAATTTCAGTTAGTCCTTGCTTTCTCCCTCCAGGTCCAGAGTGCAGAAGGTGCGGAGGGGAGCTTCGAGGTGGAGTGTAAGGATCTCCCTAGAACCGTGCATTGGAGTTGGGGAAAGGCACGGTGTCATGCGTGCGGTGAATTTGGACATCTCCAGAGTCTTCTTCACGGTGTCGCTGCTAGAAGTTCTAGTGCAGCGGCCCAGGAATGCACTGCTGGCCCATCCGGGGTGGCTCGTCATGCCTCAGTGGCACGGGGTGGTACTGCTGACCTGGCTAGGGCTGCTAGCTCTGCCTCGGTGATCCAGGGCGGCAGTGATAGCCCATCTGGGTTTGCAAGTTCCACCTTGGGTACCCGGGGCAGAGATGGCCCCCGCCCCCTACGTCCGGAACCTGTGGAGGTGGTGGTGGCTGATGATGAGGCACAGGGGGAGGATGAAGAGAAGAAGGGGAATTGGGAGCTGCAGAAGAAGAAGAGGAGGAAAAAGCCCATGAAGTGAGTCCAATGCAATCTGAGACCACTCAAGGGGCGCCTGTCAGCTCCAGTGAGGTCCAGAGTGCACTTCCCGTGGCCCAGCAAGGAGCTGAGGTGGTTCAGGTGGGGGTAGGGATGGTAAATCATGCGGGTGGTAAAGTGGCTGGGGGTAGTGGGGAGGAGGAAGACCCTTCCTTTATGGAGGTCACCGTACCGCCGCATGCGAGTGGGATAAAAAGGAGGTTTGGGCCTAGCGAGGAAGAGCAAGGGCGTGAGCCCAAAGTTAGGGGGTTGACTTTTTCCAGACCTTCCACCACTGATGTGGTTGGTGGTCAAGAACTGGTGTCTTCCGGGTTGGAGGTTGAGCCTCCATTTCAGGGTTCTCCCGAGGGGATTACAAGACCAGGTGATGGGGTTGATTCCTCTGGAGTTGTGTCCTATGGAAGGGTGGATGTCCCTTCATCTCAGGGGCCCTCCGAGGGAGTTATCTCATCGGGTGGTGATGTTAGCTCCCCTGGGTGTGTCCTCTGGGTCGGAGGAGGTCCCCTCGTTTCAGAGGCCTATTGAGGGTGTTGGCACGTCAGATGATGGGGTCGGCGCCCTTAGTAGTGGGGCCCCTGAGACGGGGGATGAGCAGAGTCAGCCCGAGGGGGGTGGGTCGGGGGCATTGGTGTACCAGTCTGTGCTCCTCATCAGAGCCAGTGGAGGTAATGGGGGGTGAGCTGCCTCGCTGGCTGAGTTGGTAGGGGAGAGTTTAAAAGAAAGTGGAGAGCCTCTGGGTGTTGCCAGTGGAGGGGATGCTATAGGTGCTGTGGAGGTCGGGGCTAGTTCGGGTGGTGATCTCCTTTCAGATTCCGGGGGTGCCGGTGTATCACAGGCCCTGGGGGTGCCTAGTGTTTTTTCTTCCCCAGGCCCAGACGTAGAGGGTGATGGTAGAGTGCAGGTGCCCAGCCATCCAGTGGGCTGCCTGTTGCAGTCAGGGGTTTCGGGACCCTTCCCCGTCATTGATCCTGAGGGTGGTGTCTTGCTGGAGGAGGGGAGAGTGATAAGGCCAGTTTGAGTAGTGGAGTTAACGAACTTCCAGAGAGTTCTGGTCTTTCGATTTCTGACAACGACCTTGACCATTGTGGTGTTGAGCTTGTTGTTGCAGGTGCGAGTGAGTTGGCCGAGTGCCCAGGCTCCAAGGCCGAGTCTCATGCAAGTGATATCCGTGAGGTCCGAGAATTCCTAAAAATAAGCCGTACCACCAGAACAAAAATGGATGCTGCTAAAAGACGGTGGGCTGATCTGCCAGTTTTGATTAAGACTCTCGAGGCTATCCTTGGCAACAAGGGTAGTGATCTTCCTGACTTTGAGAAGAGCCAGTTTGGGGACTTTTTGGTGTTCCTCAGAGAGAGAGTTGTTGAGTCTACGGGGAGTGTGAGGGTCTCAATCTAGTGTGCCTGCACATTCACAGTCGCAACATTAAACTTAAACGGGAGTAGAGCGAGTTTTCGTAGATTTCAGCTTTTATCAGTCCTTAAAGAGGGGAGATTTGCAGTGTGTTTTCTGCAGGAGACGCATACCGTTGTTAGTGATGAACCTACATGGAGATTGGAGTGGGAAGGGGGGGGGGTCTACATGAGCCATCTCAGCTCGAATACGAGTGGGTGGCCTTTCTGTTGGCCCAGAATTTCCTGCCAAATGTTCTAAAAGTGCAAGAAGTTGTGCCAGGACGTTTGCTCCATCTGGCAGTGAGCCTGAATGGCATGCCGTTGCATTTCATTAACGTGTATGCCCCTAGCTCCGGTACGTTGCAGGCCGCCCTAATTCAGGGGGTGACTGCTCTGTTGAGCACTATTGATAGGGGAGAGTGTGTCTTCCATGGTGGGGACTTTAATTGCACACTTGAGGCGCAAGACCGTTCTGGTACTCAGTGTGCCCCTGCTGTAGCGAAGAAGCTGAGAGGTTTGATTGACTCCTTTGAGCTGGTTGATGCGTGGCGGTACCTCCACCCGGATTCCATTGCTTTTTCGCGGAGGTCTGATAGAGGTGGTTCCCGTATTGATCGAATATACATTTCCCGAGCGTTTGTTTCCCGTGTGTCAGCAGCCTCAATGCGGTTGGTGCCGTGTTCGGACCACTGTCTGGTGCGTGTGGACTTTAATCCGGCGCGCACTCGGGCTGGGTCCGCGTACTGGCACCTTAACAACCGGCTGCTGGAGGATTGGTGTTTCCGGGAGTCATTCAGTCGGTTTTGGGTGAAGTGGAGAGAGAGGCAGAGGTGCTTCTCTTCCTTTAGGCAGTGGTGGGATGTGGGGAAGGCTCACATCCATCTCTTTTGTAAGGAGTATACGTGGGGGTCGACCGGACGGCGGGACTCAGCGGTCGAGAGGCTTGTGAGGGAGCTATTGGGCGCAGAGTCTCGCCTGGGTCGGGTTGGTGATGACTCCTGTGAATGGGGAGAGTTTCAGGAGAAGAAGGAAGCCTTGAGGAACCTGCTGCTTGAGCCGTCCCGAGGCGCTTTCGTGAGGTCGCGGGTCCAGATGATGCAAGATCTGGACCGAGCTTCGCCTTTCTTTTTCTCTCTGGAGAAAGGGCGGGGAGCCCGCAAACAGCTCGTAGAGCTGCTCGCAGATGATGGCTCCTCTGTCACTGATCCGGAAAGGATCAGTGCTGTGGTCAGGTCCTTTTATGGGTCCCTGTTCTCCGCAGGTGGATTCAGCGGGGAGGCTCAGCAGGACTTGTGGGAGGGTCTACCGACTGTTGATAGGGAGGTGGCCGATCTTCTTGATGGCCCCTTATCTTTGGAGGAGTTGACTTGTGCATTGTATCAGCTCAGGAAGGGTAAGTCCCCCAGGCTGGATGGGTTGACGGTAGAGTTTGTCAGAGCTTTCTGGATATCCTGGGGGGTGATTACATGTTGGTTCTGGGGGAGAGTCTGGCGACTGGGGAGATGCCCCTCTCATGGCGCAGGGCAGTTGTTGTCTTGCTGCCCAAGAAGGGCGAACTCCGCTTGTTGAAGAACTGGAGGCCGGTCTCTCTCCTATGTACAGAGTATAAAGTATTTGCACGGGCAATGGCAAATCGCCTGGGCTCTATGCTGTCTCAAATGATTCATCCTGACCAGTCCTATACAGTCCCTGGCCGGTCCATTCAGGACAACATCCACCTGGTTAGGGACCTGATTCATCTAGCTCAGGGTACTGGTCAGTCAGCTGCTTTTCTGTCTCTTGATCAGGAGAAGGCTTTTGATAGGGTAGAGCATGATTACCTATTCGGGACGTTGCAAGCGTTTGGAATTGGACCGCATTTTGTGGCCCGGGTCCGGCTTTTGTATGCTGCAGCGGAGTGCCTTGTGAAGGTTAATGGTGCGTTGTTGGCTCCCTTTCATTTTGGGAGGGGGGTCCGTCAGGGGTGCCCCATGTCGGGTCAGTTGTACTCGGTCTGTGTGGAGCCGTTCCTGTGTCTTCTTTGGAGGAGGTTGACAGGCCTGGCCGTACCTGGCCCGGGGGTGGAGGTGGTTCTTTCGGCATATGCAGATGATGTACTTCTTATGTTCACTGATCCTGGTGACCTGCGGAGGATGCGTGACTGCCAGGAGATTTTCTCAGCTGCATCTTCTGCCAGGATTAACTGGAGTAAGTGCTCTGGTCTTTTAGTGGGTCAGTGGCAGGTGGATTCCCTGCCGGAGGAGATGGCAAGGTATGTGTGGAGCACCACACATCTCCTCTATCTGGGGGTTTACCTGAGTCCCACTGAGGATGCTTGGCCGGCGAACTGGCAGGAGTTGGAGACGAAAGTGGTTGCCCAGCTGGGGCGCTGGTCGGGCCTGCTTGGAGTTCTTTCTTTCAGGGGAGGGTGCTGGTCATAAATCAGCTGGTGGCCTCCATGTTATGGTACCGGCTGGCTACTCTTGTCCCACCTTCCATATTTGTAAATGCTCTACAGAAGAAGCTGGTAGATTTCTTCTGGGGAAATAGGAAGCACTGGGTCTCTGCAGCGGTCCTGAGTCTCCCGTTAGAGGAGGGCGGTCAGTCCTTGGTGTGCGTGCGTACCCAGGTGGCGGCTCTCCGTCTCAGGACTCTGCGGAGGTATATGTATGTAGAGAACCCTCCCAGATGGCACGCTCTGGCCACGTACTTTTTTCGTCGGGGTCGTTGCCTAGGGGGGGTCTCGCGGCTCCCGGTGGCGGGCATCAGTCGAATCGCCCTAAGGGGTTTGCCTGTTTTCTACCGGGATGTGCTCAGAGTGAGGAATTTGGCTGTTTTCAGCCAGCGTGTTGCTCCACGAGGGGAGGGGGATGTTGCGGCTGCGGGAGTGGCCGGTCCTCGCCCAGTTATGGCGGGTGTCAAGGAGAGGCGCGCGCCTAGAGTGGTTCTGACTGAGCTTTCACCCGCTCCGTCAGATCTGCTCATCGGGCCTAGGCTCCGGGATATTTCCCGGGCACCGGCTCCACACAACCTGAGCCGCCTTTCTGAGATGATCAGCATACGGTTTCGTGATGCGAAGAGACGCACACTGTACCGAATGTTCCTGCACATTCTGCACCTCCTTGCCTTCGTTTCCCATCCTGACACACCATGGCGGACGGTGTTACTACCTGAAGGTGGGGGAGGTCCCCAGTGGGGGTCCTTCTATAAGGGAGTTGTCCCCCTTTACATTGGGGACCTGGGGTGGAGACTGTTGCACGGAGCGGTGGTTTGTAATAAACTTTTGAGTAGGTTCACGGGCTCGTCCGCCATGTGTATTTTCTGTGGCGAGGAAGAGACTCCACGTGTAAATGGAGTGTGCGAGGCTACTGCCCCAGTACCAATATCTGAAGGGGTTGTTCCTTAAGTTCTGGTTGCATTTTAGTCCCACGATTCTAGTGTTTGGGCACAAGGCAGGGTGTGGGGAGAGCCAAGTGGGGGGTGGGACCTCCTGGCGGTTTGCTCCTGGGCTTGGCCAAGATGGCCATTCGCGGGTCCAGGCAGCAGGCGGTCGATGGTGAGGCTAGAGTTGGCTGCCTGCCCCTCTTCAGGGCGTACGTCCGTGCACGGGTGTCCCTGGAGAGGGAACACACGGTGTCCACGGGGACTCTGGAGGCCTTCCGTGGGCGCTGGTCACCATGTGGGGTTGAGAGTATCATAAATAATGAATGTACTGTTGTACTATAATGATTTGTTTTGATATAATGTATCTTTTGATTATGTTTTGATGTGTTATATCATTTCATTGTGTCGAATAAAGTTTTTGAAAAGGAAAAAAAAAAAGAAGAGAGAGAGAGAGAGGGAGGTTGAGCAACGATGCTTTAGGTTTGAGTTGTTCCGACACGATTCAGCAATTTAGCCTTCAGCAAAGAAGCTATTTATTTTATAGATCAAACAAATATTATCGCAGCTACAATCACACTTAGCTGAAGGTTCCTGCAGAATGACTACAAGACAGATGAGAGATTTATCTACTGAATCAGAACTAGGTTGGAAGCAACCAAATAAGGAAATGAGTGAAAAAAGAAAAGCAAACCTTCAGCTTGATGAAGGGAACAAGCTGTATATTAGAAGAGATTATTTGTAGATTTAAGCAGTCGAACAAGAAAAATGCATGTCTATTTTTATTGTGCTCTCTCTTCTGAAAATGTTCTGCTTTTTAAATTCTTTGAATGTGGAAAGAATTGAAAACATTAAAATGCGAATCATAAAAAAAAATTTTTTAAAAGAGAGAGTTTTCATAAACTGACAAAAACATAAATAAACTTTTGATAAACTAACAAAAATAAACATAAACATACTTGCATTTTTTAAATTCATATAACATCCCTAAATGATGTGTAAATAATGTGGGTGAATGAGGGACTGTATCTGCACGCCAGGAAGCACAGACAGGACTGATGGAGACCGTGCATGCGTCTATACTTGAGTGAGTCACTAGATGATACACAAATCCGTCACGTACAGTTCCTGTTCACTGACCACTAAAGGCCGTTTCACACTGGCGCTGTATAGACGTCGCTAAATATGCTAAATAGACGTCGCTAAATATGCCGTACGTGTAGAATAAAATTACGAATATGAAATTAAACACAAAAATGACTCAAAAATGCATTTACAAATGATTAGCCTATTTATCACGGTAGACAAAAGTGCTGGAGAAACTCAGCAGCATCTATGGAGCGAAGGAAATAGGCAACGTTTCGGGCCAAAACCCTTCTTCAGACTGATGTAGGGTGGGGGGGGCGGGAGAAGATAGAGAAAGGAAGAGGAGGAGCCCAAGGGCTGAGGGAGAGCTGAGAAGGGGAGGAGACAGCAAGGGCTACCGGAAATTGGAGGTCAATGTTTATGCCGCTTGGGTGCAGACTGCCCAAGCGGAATATGAGGTGCTGCTCCTCCAATTTCCGGTGGTGCTCACTCTGGCCATGGAGGAGGCCCAGGACAGAAAGGTCAGATTCGGAATGGGAGGGGGAGTTGAAGTGCTGAGCCACAGGGAGATCAGGTTGGTTAATGCGGACCGAGCGGGGGTGTTCGGCGAAACGATCGCCAAACCTACGCTTGGTCTCTCCGATGTAGATCAGCTGACATCTAGAGCAGCGGATGCAATAGATGAGGTTGGAGGAGATGCAGGTGAACCTCTGTCGCACCTGGAACGACTGCTTGGGTCCTTGAATGGAGTCGAGGGGGGTGGTAAAGCGACAAGTGTAGCATCTCTTGCGGTTGCAAGGGAAAGTGCCCGGGGAGGGGGTGGTGCGGGAGGGAAGGGAAGAATTGACCAGGGAGTTATGGAGGGAGCGGTCTTTTCGGAAAGCAGACGGGGGGGGGGGGGGGGAGATGGTAAGATGTGGCGAGTGGTGGGGTCACGTTGGAGGTGGCGAACATGACGGATGACTACGCCGCATCTGCTCCCAGGCATTGGAAATGTCCTCATTCTTCAGGGAACGGGGGTTCCCCTCCCCCACTATAGATGAGGCTCTCACCAGGGTCTGTTCAATACCCCGTATCACTGCTCTCTCTCCCCAACCCCCCACTCGTAAACTGCCACCAAGCCTATTTATCACTATTTCTCTCGGAACCCCTAGCGACCTCTCACGGATCCCCAGCGTTCCGGGGAACCCCGGTTGAGAAACATTGGTGTAGAGAGTGGATGAGAAAGTGGAATCTGTGGAATTCTTTGCCACAGAATGCTGTGGTGGCGAAGCCAATTGATGTTTTTAAGGCAGAGACAGATTGATTCTTGATTAGTACGGGTGTCAGAGGTTATGGGGAGAAGGCAGGGGAATGGGGTTGAGAGGGAGAGATAGATCAGCCCTGATTGAATGGTGGAGTAGACGATGGGCCGAATGGCCTAATTGTGCTCCTATAACTTATGAAGTTATGATAACATAGAACTGGTGTAAACGGGTGATCAATGATTGACGAACTCAGTTGGATGAAGGGCCTGTTTCCATGCTCTAAACTAAACTGAACTGAACTAAACAGAGTGGAAGCTGGAACTCTGCTATTAATCCTCTTTTATAAATCTGAACAGCCTCATTCTAAGATTTAATCAACGGCAGTCTTAGCAGCAAATGAAGGCCAAGCTTTCTAAAGCACCATCAATTGATACTATTGGCAAAACTGCTGCAATTTACCATTCGGTTTCCCTGTATGCACAGGCCCATCATCTAGGCCAGTTCTCTGTGAATGTTCTTCCTCATGTAATTATGAATGATATTATTAAATTGAAATCTGACAACATAGTTTTATGTCTTTGGATAGTAGACCGGAGGCAGTGACTAATGAATGGGAGTATAGATTTGAATACCACCTGGGAGCTAAGGTGTCTAAATTCAGTAATTTGAAGGAAATTTGCTACCAGCTGGTCGATGCCCACGAACATGGCTGACTCTTTACTGCCATTAAGTCATTCAATTCAGGAGTGATTCGGTAGATATAAGGAACTGCAATGCAGGAATCTTGATCAAAAACACACAAAGTGCTAGAGTAACTCATCGGGTCAGGCGGCATCTTTGGAGAGCATGGTTTGCTGGCGTTTCAGGTTGGGACACTTCTTCAGTCCAGTACTTTGTGTTTATATCGCAATGGCTACAATCTATGAATGAGTACAAATTACCTGCCTTTAAAATAAACTATTCATGTTTCCATTTTTGTCATAGTCATAGAGTGAGACAGAGTGGAAACAGGCCCTTCGGCCCAACTTGCCCACACCGGGTTACAGTTACACTTAGTCCCATCTGCCGGCACTTGGTCCATATCCCTCCAAACCTATCCTATCCATGTATCTGTCCAACTGTTTCTTAAACATTGGCTTAGTTCCACCCTCAACTACCTCCGCTGACAGCTTGTTCCATACACCCACCACCCTTTATGTGAAAAGGTTACCCCTCAGATTCCTATTAAATCTTTTCCCCTTCACATTGAACCTGTCGAGGATATTCAACCTGTTGCATTTTCAGCCCACTAATTGTTATCTAATCCCCACTGATTCTGAATTACTGTGCAAGTTGGGTAGCACCAACATTAAATGTCACTACCAATAGAAAATATGAGAAATACTTTTTTTGCAGCCATCATTTGAAAAGATGTCCTTGGTTAAGGCTCCAGCAGTACAGGCAATCACCAAAGCTGGTTGCTTGATATATTTCCAAAGGATTTTTGAAACGTGCCTTTATATACAAGGCCTAAATATTCTAACGTGAACCTCATGTACAAACTCTAAATTAACTGGTTTCCAAAAATAGTCACAACTCAACTAGGCACCACAAAATTGTTTGATGTATTGTAACATATGTTAACTGCAATACTTTAGGTGCCACAAATGTTCCAATGTCCAGTGGGATTCATATTAATGTCATTATTGTAAAGTGCTATCTCCGTTAATATACCACGTCCCCTGCACATTGTTATCCATGCTGGTTTCATCTCATTTATTTAAAACAAATACAAAGCAAAATGGTGATTAAAAATACACCGAGGAATACAGAATTTTAAGTCTTTGTATTTTGTATTAGAATTTTTATTTTATGTGTTAAATAATATTTAAGTATGAAGAATCATTCCTTGCTTCACGCAGAATTGCAAGCATCCACTGCACAGCTGTTTCCTCTTCAATCGTTTGGAGAAATAGGAATGCGAATGAAATTCCAACATTCATTAAAGTATGGGGCAGCACGGTGGCGCAGCTGTAGAGTTGCTGCCTTACAGCACCACAGTCCGATCCCTGACTACGGGTTCCGTCTGTGCGGAGTTTGTACGTTCTCCCTGTGACCACGTGGGTTTTCTCCAGGCGCTCCGGTTTCCTCCCACACTCCAAAGATGTACAGGTTTGTAGGTTAATTGGCTTCGGAAAAAATTGTAAATTGTCTCCAGTGTGTAGGATAGTGCGAGTGTATGGGAATCACTGGTCAGCGTGGAATTGGTGGGCCGAAGGGCCTGCTACCATGATGTATCTCTAAAGTCTAAAGTTAAAAAAAAACTGAGGACAAACAAATATATTTATCGCTTGAGGTTTCTTTTTTTTTTTTTTAAAAGGCTGAGATCTCATCCCTTCAAGGATTTATGTGAGAGTTGCATTTTCTATTATATTCTCCGCAAACTGAGGGTTGACATATTCTTTCTGGATGTGGATGGTGGACTATGAAGGGGAGGATCAGTACCTGTGAGTGGGCTGTGAGCTCACCTCCTGCGCCCTTTCGAGGTCGACTAAGGTGAGGCGCACGAAAGTGGATGGGTCCCTGCGGGAGGCGATAATGGTGCGTTTGCAGTGCGGTGTCGGTGCAGTGGGCCGCTGGAGGCTCCACTGCAGCTGAGGGATCAAAAGCCGCTGGCAGCCTCCCAGAAGTCGGACGAGGTGCAGATGGGGCGCAGCCTGCAGCAACTGCATGGAGCGGCGGAGTGGCGGTGGAAGGTACCCACAGCATCGCCAGACCTGGCTGACCCATACATCTCTGCTCCAGTGCCACAGCCAGGATAACGGGCCTTTAGTCAAGATGAAACTCAATATTTATAAGAACTGAGTCACAGTTTGGAAACATGCCATTTGGCCCAACTTGCCCACACCGGGAAACATGTCCCAGCTACACTTGTCCCACCTGCCTGCATTTGGTCGATATCCCTCCAAACCTGATAGGTGAAAGCTACAAGATAGCACCTGAAACATGGTGACTCTTGGTGTACTGCCTCAGAAGAAATCTACTACATTTTACACCACAATCGGTGCAATGGTATATGGACACACTGATCTGTTTTGTAGTCAATGCCCAATATGTTCTGTTGCGCTGAAGCAAAGCAAGAATTTCATTGTCCTATCAGGGACACGACAATAAACTCACTTGAACTTGAACTTGAACACTTTTACTTATGTATGATTGTGCTTATGTACAGTATGATTTTACTGGATTACATGGAACACAAATCAATTCAATGTAACTAGGTACGCACAACAATAACCTAACTATTGAACATCTTGTCGATGAATAATATGTTGATATTGTTGAGTTCCAATTGGACTTCTGTGTTTTCTAAATTCACATTACAGAATATTTACTTGGGAATACATCTAATTTCTGAATAATAACTCTAATTACGAAAGTGAATAAAATATAGCAATTAGAATCAAATTGCTATTTTAAAGAATTTGCCACCATGTTGTTATCCTGCATTGGACAATTAAAACTTCTGCACGTTCCTTCCCCTGTGAAATCAAATTCAACCACCACACCAACCTTGGCAGAGAAAATGTAAAAATAAAGTTGCTTTTCTCGGAGCACTCTCCCAGCATTGGCATGTTTCTTGCAATAATATCAGGAACAATTTTAATTTTCATCTTGGTGATTTTTGGCGATTTTTTTGCTTACTGCCAGCATCATTGACTGAAGTATCAGGGCACCGAAAAATTTGCGGCGTGATGCGGCGGTGACATGGCATGATGACGTATGAAGCGCGGTGTTTTTTCAAGTGTCGCAACATTTTTTAATCGCCACTGGATTTTGAAATGTTCAAAATCTTTTGGCGACACTGATATGACGCCGGCAGTTGCCGGAAAAAATCGGCAAGTGGGACAGGCCCTTAAAACGTAGAGCCTAATACTCTCAGCCATGTTCTTCCTTCACTCTTAATCTAGTTGTAAATTGTTCTTCAAATCATGCTCTTTCTGGGGAGTCAAACTTCTTCTCTGGAATTCAGAGATGGAGCATCATCATTTATTATCTGTACATTTTTCATCTTAATTCAAATTACCTGTTCTTCATTGTTTGTCGATGTTGCAGTTGCATTGTCAACGCTCTGCTCGCTTGACTTATTTCTTTGGGATAATGGCTCTTCTTCAAAGGTTTCGGCTGCCTAGTAAACAAAAGCTTGTTGTCATGCTCCAAGCCCCATGCACAATTAGCAGTCATATGACTGAGGTGTTTGCAATGTTAAAAGGGAAGTGACAGAAGGAACGCTATCTCCCCCAGAATCGAGACTGAGGGACAATCGTCAAATAAATAGGAGATAGTTAAAGTGTCTCGGACATGGTGGCAAGCAACACAGGGGCCCCACAGGGGGACGGTTTTCCTGTTCACCATCTACACCTCGGACTTCAGATATAACTCAGACTCCTGCCACCTGCAGAAGTTTTCGGATGACTCTGCAATTGTGGGCTGCATCAGTGAGGGGAGGGAAGCTGAATACAGAGGTGCAGTCCACGACTTTGTTGAGTGGTGTGGGCTGAATCACCTGCAGCTCAACACTGACAAGACTAAGGAGTTAGTGGTGCACTTTAGCAGGAGAGGAACACTCCTCAAACTGAGGAGCATCCTGGACAATACAGCTCACCCCCTCCATGACACACTGGCCAACCTGAGGAGCACCTTCAACAACAGACTGGTTCCACCAAGATGCAGCACAGAACGCCACAGGAGATCCTTCTTCCCTGTGGCTATCAGACTGGACAACTCCTTCCCCTTCTGTCATGGAGTAGACCGAGTGACTACCCCCCCCCCCCCCCCCAATCCAAATAATTGCACATCCCCAATCCTTTCCACTCGTCACTTTAATTTCCTGTTTTATGTATTCAGTGTTTTTATGACTGCCGGCAAATCAATTTCCCTCCTGGGATAAATTAAGTTCTATTGTATCATATCGCATCGTATCGCATGAATTCAGCAAGCACTTTCTCACACCAAGGACAGGTAACAACACTTCTTAGCCTAATGGGGCTGAGAATAATGTGTCAAATGAAACAATCAAAACTAACTGCATCTTTTTATGTCAAACCATTTACTCATTATCCAACCACATGAATTAAGGGCAGCAACCTGTTGATATTTTGTGTCATCTTCTGGAACAAAGCACAAAGACACTGAGTGTATTAAGGAGCAGGATTGGATTCCTGAGATTGGGAATAGGGAATTTGCAATCCTAGAGGGATGCTCAGTTGCTGAGTTTATTAAAGTCGATGGCAATGATGGCTAATTGAGAGCATTTTAGACATAAAGACTTCACCTTCCCCCATCTCTGGAATCTCTACACCATGCAGTGACTGGGATGTCAGCCTTCCTCTACAAGTACACATCCTGCATTTCAGTACAGTGGCACTGACTATACCCCAGGCTTCTGAATATCATATTTAATTTCATCATCTCTCTATTCTCCCTTTTAGTTTAGGTTAGTTTCAACATGCAGCAAAGAAACATGTCCTTAGGCCCAACGAGTCCATGCCGAACATTGATCACCCATTCACATTAGTTCTATGCTATCCCACTTTCTCATCCACTCCCCACACACTCGGGGGGCAATTTTACACTAGTCAATGAACCTGCACATTGTGATGTGGGAGGAAACCAGAGCTCCAGGCGGAAACCCACGTGGTCACGGGGAGAATGTGCAAATTCCATACAGACAGCAGCCGAGGCCAGGATCAAACACAGGATTCTGGTGTTCTGAGGCAGCAACTCGCTTTCTTCCTTTAGTTTAGTTTAGTTTAGTTTTGGAGATAGCAACTCTACTGCTGCACCACCGTGGTGCCCTTTGTTATATTCATTGAAACCTCCCTCAGACAGAGCATTTGGTAATCTACCCTAATATTTCCCTTTTTTTGGCTTATGTGTGGACCATGGGTTTCTGGTCGAAGCCTGGAGGGAGACTTGAACTCCTAAGAAATTCCTAAGGAATTTTAGACTCTTAAATACATACCTACCCTGATTTAGCAGTGCTGTGCAGCCCTATTCTATTGCTGGGTGGCACTGCACAAATCACTCCTATCAATGAAAAAAATGCAGATGCTGATAATCTAAAACAAAAACAGAAATTGCTCAAAATACTCATCAAGATTAGGCCGCACCTGTGGGGAAAGAAGCAGAGTCTATGTTTCAGACTCACGGCTAATGTTCTGATAACAATGAACCAATATAAAACTGTGTTAAATATAATGAAGACACAATGAAGGTGGTTTGATGCTGCTTTACAAAAAAATGCAAAGTGCTGGAGTAATTCTGCAGGTTAGGCTGCAACCTGGATTGGTGACGTTTCAGTTGAGACCTTTTTCTGACCATGATTTCACCGTATCATCTCTAATCTTTGTTCACCCATCTTATAATCAACATGCATCCACCTAGCACTTGATAAGCTTTGTCCCGTCCCCACCTCTTTCCAGCCTTTTTTCCCATAATACAATCAGAGGCTCGACCCAAAACGTTACCTATCCATATCCTCCAGAGATGCTGCCTGACAGAGGGATTTACACTGCCTCAAAATGGCAGCCAGCATCATCAGAGACCCACACCACCCTGGTCACACACTCATTTCATTCCTGCCATCGGGAAGCAGGTACAGGAGCCTGAAAACTGTAACGTCCGGGTTCAGGAACAGCTTCTTCCCTGAACCAATCAGGCTCTTAAACACTGCAACCTCCAGATAAGCTCTGAACTACATAGATTTGAGGGCATTGGTTTTGTCTTATTGCACTATTACCGTTTGTTTGTTTGTTTGTTTTATGTGTGCGTAAGTGTATATATATATATATAATATCTATATGTGTGTATATGTGTGTGTGTATGTATGTGTGTGTATGTGTGTGTGTATATGTGTGTGTGTATGTATGTGTGTGTGTGTGTACGTGTGTGTGTGTATATGTATGCGTGTGTGTGTATATGTATGTGTGTGTGTATGTGTATGTGTGTATATATATGTATACAACTTTTCGTTTATTATATTGTTTACAGTGTACTATGTTTACATATTCTGTTGTGCTGCTGCAATTAAGAATTTTATTTGTTCTGTTTGGGACATACGAACAATAAAACACTCTTGACTCATGACACACATAATTGGGGCAGTTGTTGTATTCCCCATTTACACTCACCTCATGCAGTACATTACACAAGCTCCCACTGACAGCAGGCAGATTAGCAACATTACACAGACAGTTATAACCACATTACGCTTCTTCTCTTCCTCGACATGGCGCAGTTCCCACCACTGTAGGTCACTGTACCCACACCGCTCTCCCACGTAACCTTTCGGACAGCTGTTAAAAAGCAGAAAACAGGTGAGGAGAGAGGACGTGGAATACCTGCATCTTACGTCAAGACACATGGTGCACGTAAGATCGATACGGCAGGTCATATCTGAATTTTGCCATCAATTCAGTGTTGGACAGTAAAATGGAAACACAATGTACTGCATAAAACAAAACTGTTGGAGTAACTCAGCAGGCCAGAGTCTGATGAAGGGTACTGATCTGAAACAGTCACAAAGTGCTGGAGTAACTCAGCAACTCTGGCAGCACCTCTGCAGAACATGTTGCCTATCCATGACCTCCAGAGATGCTGCCTGACCCGACGAGTTACTCCAGGGAGTGGGCAGTGTGGTAGCCGCTCCTCTGCCTGGTCTGCCCCGGAGTTGTACAAGCCACTCTGAATACCTGTTGGGGGTTGGGTTATCAGGTTATTGGGTCACCTGGTTATCAATTCACAAAGTGTAGGAAGGAACTGAAGATGCTGGTTCAAACCGAAGATGGACAAAAAAAGCTGGACAAAAGGAATGGGTGATGTTTCAGGTCAAAACCCTTCTTCAGACTGAGAATCAGGGGAAAGTTAAATGCGAGATATAGACGGTTATATAGAGAGATATAGACAAAATCAATTAAAGGTATTCACATTCCTGTTTAATAGTGGGATCTATTTTTTGGCTGATTACACCTTGTCCATCTTTTAGCTCTGAGGCACCAAGTCAGATGTGGTGACTTTGTTACTCGTCACTAAAAAATAAGCAAATAGCACGTGGCAACACTGCCCTCTACTGTGAATTCATTCCCCCAAAAAAATGGCATCAGCAAACATCCACAGACCATGGAGCATGAAAGTAAACCTGTGATCAAGATCCTCGTCAGGTTTTCCAGCAGCTCAGCATCAGTTTTTCTTTTTACATTCTTCAAATAATTGCATCTAAACTACATCTAAATGGTGTAATTTTGCTGATGGTGTGAAATGGACAAGCTGGATGGATTCAGTCATCCCTCATCGGTTCAGCGTTTCATTCCCATGTTAGCCATATCTAAATCCTATTTGCCTCTCCTTCAGATTAATGTCACTCTCCTTCCACTTCAACACAACTGATTTTCAGTTATTTTTCCAGTGGTCCTTGTGAAATGTCTCAACCATCTAACCCTCTGCAATCCCCACTTTATTTCTTGTGAATATTCACTAAAAACTATTTTCACAACAATTGGTTCTTTGGGAAACTGTACTTCTGTAAGTTGATCAGAGTCCTTATTAAAATAGCTAAATGTTGCCCAAAATAAGTTCCTTAATGACTATCTCCAGTTGCCAGTTGTGAATAACCTGATTTTTTAAAAACATTACATCTGAAATCACAGGATGGATTTAAGAGAAATCAAATCACTGGATGGCCAAATCATTGGATGGATTTAAGAGAGTTAGATAGAGCTCTAGGGGCTAGTGGAATCAAGGGATATGGGGAGAAGGCAGGCACAGGTTATTGATTGGGGACGATCAGCCATGATCTCGAAGGGCCGAATGGCTTCCTCCTGCACATATTTTCTATGTTTCTATGTGTACATTTTTTTTAAGTCACTAAAAGTTAGTTCATAGAGTCATAGAATCATACAGCATGAAAACAGACCAAACTCGTCCATGCCGACCAAAGATGCCCCATCCCAGTCAGTCCGCGTTTGGCTCATATTGTCCTAAACCTTTCCTATCCACTTACCTGTCCATACCAAGTTCCTTCATATTTTTGATGTGGCAAAACGCATGAAAGTTGCCAGCCTGTGACTGTGCTTCACGAACTATGAGCATAGTTTGCAGAGCTGTCCTTGGCCATAGTAATCATTTGGAATCTTGTAATCCGGTCTCTCCCCAGTTTTGTGATGCTCGAGCATAAACAAACTCCAGGAGGAACTCAGCAGGTCAGACAGCATGTGTGGAGGGAACTGGACTGATGCCGTTTCAGGAGTGGGACCCTTCTTCAGATTTGTCTCTCCATTTTGTAATGCCAGACCTGCTTTGGCCAAATTGGATAGGATGAACAGCAGATGCTGGTTTAAATCGAAGGTAGACACAAAATGCTGGAGTAACTCAGCGGGACAGGCAGCATCTCTGGAGAGAAGGAATGGGTGACATTTTGGGGTCGAGACCCTTCTTCAGGCTGATGTCAGGGAGTGGGAGGGACAGAGATAGAATGTAGTCGGAGACAGTAAGACTGGTGGGAGAACTGGGAAGGGGGAGGGGATAGAGAGAGAGGGAGAGCAAGGGCTATTTGAAGTTGAGTAGTCAATGTTCATATCGCTGGGGTGTAAGCTACCCAAGCGAAATATGAGGTGCTGTTCCACCAATGTGCACTGGTCCTCACTCTGACAATGGAGGAGGCCCAGGACAGAAAGGTCAGATTGGGAATGGGAGGAGAGTTAAAGTGCTGAGTAACCGGGAGATCAGGTAGGTTAAGGTGGAATGAGCGGAATTGTTCAGTGAAACGATCGCCGCGCCTGCGCTTGGTCTCACCGATGTACAGAAGTTGACACCTGGAACAGCAGATACAGTAGATGAAGTTGGAGGAGGTGCAAGTGAACCTCTGCCTCACCTGAAAAGACTGTTGGGGTCCTTGGATGGAGTCAAGGGAGGAGGTAAAGGGACTGGTGTTGCATCTCCTGCTGTTGCAGGGGAAAGTACCTGGGGAGCGGGTGGTTTGGGTGGAAAGGGACGAGTTGACCAGGGAGTTGCGGAAGGAACGGTCTCTGCAGAAAGCAGAAAGTGGTGGAGATGGGAAGATGTGGCCAGTAGTGGGATCACGTTGGAGGTAGGGAAAGTGTTGGAGGATTATATGCTGTAAATTGGGCAAATTGGATCCTGAACCAATACAAGATGATTTGGAGAATTCGTCCAATTAATATGTAGTCTTATCACCACCTTTTTCCTCCCATTTATCATCAATGGTTCATTGGTTCCTTTATTATCAAGTGTAGCAAGGTACAGTGAAATTATTTTGTTTCCGTCTTGTAGTTTATACGTTTGCTGCTCATTCTTTCTTTCTTTAGACTTAATTACTGTTGCAAGGAAATGCTTCTACCTTTGGCCTCCTGAGCTATTTATCTAACTCAATATATGCCATCAAACTCCTCTGTAACCTCCACTTTATTTCTTGTGCGAATAAAATAAAATGTCCCTTTGTTCAAGTTGTTTTACTGATAACGTAACTTACGCTTGGCTTGTATTCACTTCCTATGCTAAAAAAATGCTCTTCCTTCCAGGGGTCAGACGTGACTCACTTGGTTGGAGTCTCACTGCAGCCCAGAAAGGTTGTCGATTCAAGTCCCATTCAAGAGAATTGAGCACAAAATCAAGGCTTACACCTAGGGAATGCTTCACTATTGAAGGGGCTGCCCTTCAAATGTCTGATTAAAACTGAGGCTATTTCTGTATCCTCATGTTTGATGTAAACAGTTCTACGGTTTAGTTTATTGTCACGTGTACCAATGTACAGTGGAAAGCCTTTGTTGTGTGCTGACCAGTCGGCAGGAAGACAATACATTTGCGATCCCAAGAGACAACTTCGAAAAAAAAATCCTTGAAAATATATTTGGGATTTGTCATTCAAATAATCACATTACTGTTGGGAATAACCTCCCCAAGTGTGAATATTCACCACCATTATGACAGTTCACAAAATTATACCATTGCTGCAAAAAATTAAAGGTTATGAAAAAGAATACTTGAATTCAAGTATTTCTTTCTCTTCCATAAAATGTGCTGCATTTTTATTTAGTGATAGGGGTTGACATTTCCTTTATGTTTGCTGTTTGCTGCTACAGTTATAAGAGACATTGGTGAGGCCATATTTAGGGTATTGCATTCAGCTTTGATCACCCTCTTATAGAAAAATATTTTCTTAAGCTGTAAAGGGTGCAGAGAAGATTTCCGAGGATGTTGCCTGGACTCGAGGGCCTGAGCTATAGAGAGAGGTTGAGCAGGCTAGGACTTTATTCCTTGGAGTGCAGGAGAATGAGGGGTAATCTTCTAGAGGTGTATAAGATCATGAGAGGAATAGATGGAGGAATGGGAACCTGAGGGGCAATGTTTTTACACAAAGGGTTGTCAGTAAATGGAACAAGAAGACAGAGGAGGTAGTTGAGCATGGTACTATCACAACATTTAAGAAAAATTTGGACAAGTACATGGATAGGTTTAAAGGAATAAGGGCCAAATACAGGCGGGTGGGACTATTGTAGTTGGGGAACGCGGTTCGGACGAAGGGCCTGTTTCCACGCTGTATGACTATGACTATGCTCCTGCTCAGCACAGTATTTTACATTTTATGCTTAAAGATTTCAACAGTGCATCGCTGATTTTATTTACTTGCATGAAACTGTTGCTATCTCAGCGAAATGTGTGCAAATCCCTCCGTTCAGACAGAAGCCCTCGTGTGAAAGTGGACAGTTCATCTGGTGATTCTCCAGCATACTTGCTGTTGTTTCATCTGTGTTGCTCCTGGTAGTAACTTCTGTTGAACTTTTAGTGGTCGGCGCAGAGCTGATCACACCTGAACAAATTACAAATATTTCATTCCTTAAACAGTCTGATGTTGCAAGCAGCATTGTTACTGCAAAAAAAATAATTAGTATTTCCTTTGACACGTGCACCTATCCTTGCTTGTCACTGAGGAGGTGAAGGTGAGCGGACATCCTAAAGGGGCTGTCTCACTGCGGCGACCTAATCCGCGAGTTCAGACGAGTTTGCCCTCGACTCATACTCGCGGCATGGTCGACACGAGCTCCTAGGAGGTCTTTGTAACTCTCGTTCATACTCGAGAGTAGTCCCCGCGTACTCGAGGCTTCAGCTAGGTCGCGGCGTATTTTTCAACATGTTGAAAAATGCCCGCGAGTAAAAAAAGGTCGCCATGGAAAAAATCGATACTTTTTTTACTCGTAGGTTTAGTCAAAATACGTCGGCATGTTATTCGTAGGTAATCGAGGGTAGTCGAAGGTAATCGAAGGTAGTCGAAGGTAGTCGTAGATAGTCTTCAACATAGTCGAACGGGGGTCGAAGGGAGGTCGAACGAGATCGAATAGGTCGTCTTCACTCCACTATTCGGTGTCCAAGTTTCCCGAAGCTGGTCTTCAACATAGTCGAAGGAGGTCGAAGGAGGTCTTCAACATGACATTTTTTCAAACTCTCCTAAACTCTTCTAAACTCGCCAATTAGGTTGCCACAATGGGACAGCCCCTTTAAACTGTTGCAATCACTGTTGGGAAGGTAGTCATATAGTATTGATGGATGAAGAACACAGACTTTGATACAGCGATAAGGAAGGAACGAATGTGATACATGACCAAAGAGTGGCAGTGTGGAACCTGGAGTCATGGTGAGGTATAGCATAGAAACAGATCGCTGGTTGGCATGGAATCGGCGGGCCGAAGAGCCTATTTCCACATTGTATCTCTAAAGTCTAAAGACCAAATACGAAGGCAGCTATTGCGGCAACATAGGGTGGCACAGTGGCAGAGTTGCTGCCTTACAGTGCCCAGGGACCAAGGTTCGATCCTGACTATGGGTGCCATCTGTACAGAGTTTATACGTTCTCCCTGTGACCTGCGTGGGTTTTCTCCGGGTGCTCTGGTTTCCTCCCACACTCCAAAGACGTACAGGTTTGTAGGTTAATTGGCTTTGGTAAAATGGTAAATTGTCCCTAGTGTGTCGGATAGTGTTATTGTGCGGGATCGGTGGTCGGCGTGGACCCGGTGGGCCTAAGGTTCTGTTTCTGTGCTGTATCTACTAAACTAAACTAATGGTCCTTCAGCCCCCCAAAGTCCATGCAAACTTTCAACCATCCATTTACACTCATCCTACAGTAAACCCATTTGTAATTCCCACACCATTCCCATCAATTTCCACCAGATGTTATCACTCATGTACACATTATAGGGGCAATTTACAGAGACCAAATAACCTGACATCCTGCATAAGCATTCAGGGGAAACCCACAAAGTGACATGGAGAATGTGCAAACTCCTCAAAGCCAACACTCACAGTTAGGATTGAACCCACCTCTTCGCTAGAATTAGTGAATGATGGAAATCATAACCATTTTTCCAAATCAGTTGTGTTCAGATCCCAGGCTGTATGTGACCAAATGAGTGAATTTTTTTAAAGTCATACTGCCTGTGAATTTATAGATAATCCTGCATCTGCTTATGCATGCATGCATGCGCATGCAGACACAGGCATGCACATACAATGAAACGTGCACACATACATAGATGCACACACACACACGTGCACATACACATGTGCATATACACACATAGAAACATAGAAAATAGGTGCAGGAGTAGGCCATTCGGCCCTTCGAGCCTGCACCGCCATTTGATATGATCATGGCTGATCATCCAACTCAGTATCCCATCCCTGCCTTCTCTCCATACCCCCTGATCCCTTTAGCCACAAGGGCCACATCTAACTCCATCTTAAATATAGCCAATGAACTGGTTTCAACTACCTTCTGTGGCAGAGAATTCCACAGATTCACCACTCTCTGTGTAAAAAATGATTTCCTCATCTCGGTCCTAAAAGTCTTCCCTCTTATCCTTAAACTGTGACCCCTAGTTCTGGACTTCCCCCAACATCGGGAATAATCTTCCTGCATCTAGCCTGTCCAACCCCTTAAGAATTTTGTAAGTTTCTATAAGATCCCCCCTCAGTCTTCTGAATTCCAACGTGTACAAGCCGAGTCTATCCAGTCTTACCTCATGTGAAAGTCCTGCCATCCCAGGAATCAGTCTGGTGAACCTTCTCTGTACTCCCTCTATGACAAGAATGTCTTTCCTCAGATTAGGAGACCAAAACTGTATGCAATACTCCAGGTGTGGTCTCACCAAGACCCTGTACAACTGCAGTAGAACCTCCCTGCTCTTATACTCAAATCCTTTTGCTATGAATGCTAACATACCATTTACTTTCTTCACTGCCTGCTGCACCTGCATTCCTACTTTCAATGACTGGTGTACCATGACACCCAGGTCTCGTTGCATCTCCCCTTTTCCTAATCGGCCACCTGTATGCGCACACAAAGGGACATGCGCATACAGACAGACACACACACAGGCGCACACACAGGCACACACACACTGACACAGACACACAGACACAAACGTGCACACACACAAACGTTCACATACACAGAGGCACAGGCACAGGCACACACAGGCAAAGGCACACACACACACAGACACAGGCATACACACAGCCAGGCACTCACACAGACAGGCACACATACAGACAGGCACTCACACAGACAGGCACTCTCACACACAGGCACACACACCAGCGCACACGCACTCACACACATAAGAACCACATACACCAATAGATACCAAAACATTTTGTGAAAATCTAAAGTTTAACATCCCTAAATAACATAACGGACTCATTGAGTGAAAGCTTGCGTACTTACGTAAACAATGATACCCTGTCCCTATAAATCCTCTGTAACATGTACAGGTGTAACTTCCATCTGTATTGGTGCAGATAGCATTTTCATCGCAGCTGTGCACCCCAGTTATACATTCATTAATATCTGAAAAACCAACAAAATACATCATTTTAGAACATATCATAAATGTGATTTTTCAGTATTATCTTCATATCTGATTTAATTTATAGGTTTCATTTCAAATTGATGGCTGGCTTTAAGAAGCTTGTTAATACATGTGGCAGACATAGACAGGAAATTAACTCAAGGTAGAAACTCTAGAATAGGGGCTTGAGAAATATTTAAAATGGGCCATTCGCAATCTCATGCCTGCTCTCTCATTCAGTAGGATGATAACTGATACTTTACTTCAATGCTATTTTCCTGAGCTTATATCCCCTTAGTATCCAAATCCAGTCAATGTCTTTTTTGTATATATTCAACAATAGAGCCTGAAGAAGGGTCTCGACCCGAAACGTCACCCATTCCTTCTCTCCAGAGATGCTGCCTGTCCCGCTGAGTTGCTCCAGCATTTTGTGTCTATCCACAGTCTTTGGTATGTTGGAGGAAACCAGAGTACCAGGGGGAATAACCCATATGGACACCGGGAAAACATGCCAACTCCACATAGACAGCACCTATAGTCAGGAGTGAACCCTGGAAGCTGGTGCACTGAGGAATAATTTGTCAAAGTAGAGCTGATTGAAGAGGTTATATGAATGTGCACATTACTGGCTGTACCTTGCGCTAAACGTTATTCCCTTTATCCTGTATCTCTGTACACTCTGAATGGCTCGATTGTAATCATGTATTGTCTTTCTGCTGACTGGTCAGTACGCAATATAAGCTTTTTACTGTACCTCAGTACACGTGACAATAAACTATGTATTTCTCTATAGAGCCACCAAGGCCCTCTCAGGCAGGGAACTAAAAGATCATTATTCTTGGGTGTATTAAAAAATTAAAATCTCTGTCCTGAATGGTTGACCCCTTATTTTGAGAAAACATTATGCTTGCAACTGACCCGAGAGGTATGAACAATTTTTTGTTGTGCCTTCATACATTTAAGAGTAGTCGAGGAAAGAGCATTCACGTCGCGGCCCTGTTTCCACCAATCTTTCCACCACCACGCACAAGAAGCACAAGAAGCGACAAGACAGACATCATTGTATGCAGATGCCGAGAAGTGTGTTCAGCTCTGGCTGAACAACTTCTAATCTTGTGTGTGGACTCGATAAGAAGAAGATACATTTAAGTGTTTAAAGAAAAGCACACGAGCATTTAAGAGGCTTTTACGTACACACATGAAAACACTGGGTATGGAGGGATGTAGATCAAATGCAGACTGTCACGTTTGACACAGACATTGTGGGCTGAGGACTTGTTCCTGTGCTGTACCGCTCTAAGTGTAGGAAGGAACTGCAGATGCTGGTTTAAACCGAATATAGACACAAAACGTTGGAGTAATTCAGCGGAACAGGCAGCATCTCTGGAGAGAAGGAATGGGTGACGTTTCGTGTTGAGACCCTTCTTCAGACTAGTTAGAGATCAGGGAAACGAGAGATATAGACGGTGATGAGGATTTTATCTCTCCACATCACCGTCTATATCTCTCGTTTCCCTTATTCGTAACCAGGATGAAAAAGATTCTCAACCCGAAACGTCACCCATTCCTTCTCTCCAGAGATGCTGTCTGTCCCGCTGAGTTACTCCAGCTTTTTGTGTCTATCTTCAGTTTAAACCAGCATCTGCAGTTCCTTCTGACACAATGAAAATGGAAACAGGTCGTTATTAGCTGTAACGAGGTGAGAACGAAAGACTTGGGTGGGGGAAGGCTGTCCCTCTGAGTTACTCCAGCATTTGGTGTCTATTTTTGGTTTATTTATCTGCAGTTCACTGTTCAAAAAAAAAAGGAACTTTCTACCAAAGTACCAAAGTTTTATTTTTCTACATTATATTGCATCATTATGGATGTCCACTCACTAAACTTGTCTATATCTCCCCAAAGTCTCTCTGCATCCATCTCACAGCCAACCTGGCTTTGTCACCAAATTTGGACAGAGTCATAGAGTGATGCAGTGTGGAAACAGGCCATTTGGCCCAACTTGTCCACACCGGCAAACATGTACCAGCTACACTAGTCCCACCTGCCTGTGCTTGGTCCATATCCCTCCAAACCTGTCCTATCCATGGACCTGTCTAACTGCTTCTTAAACATTGGGATATTCCCAGCCTCAACTACCTCCTCTGGCAGCTTGTTCCATACAGCCACTGCCCTCTGTGTGAAAAAGTTACCCCTCAGATTCCTATGAAATCTTTTCCCGATCACGTTGAACCTATGTCCTCTGGTCCTCGATTTCCCTACTCTGGGCAAGAGACTCTGTGCATCTACCCGATCTATTCCTGTTGTGATGTAAATACTGGTGCCATCTTGAAGCATTTGTACTCGTCATCAATGTGTAAATGCCAGTGCCCTCTTGAGGCCAGGAGTAGAAGCTGCCAGTTTTGCCTGGGCCTCGTGACTGATGACAGGTGACCTTCTAGAAGTTTCTGTTAGTTGTTGGAAATAAACTCTCCTTACAAGATGTCGTCGGTATCGGACACAAATTCATTGTGCTAGCCACAACAGGATCATACAGCAGACATTACACCTCTCATGATTTTATACACCCTTATAAGATCACCCCTCATCCTCCTGCGCTCCATGGAATAGGGATCCAGCCTACTCAACCTCTCCCTATAGTTTCCACCCTCTAGTCCTGGCAGCATCCTCGTAAATCTTCTCTGTACCCTTTCAAGCTCGACAATATCTTTCCTATAACTGGTGCCTAGAACTGAACACAATATTCTAAATGCGGTCTCACCAATGTCTTATACAACTGCAATATGACCTCCCAACTTCTATACTGTGCATGATATATGTTGCATGATTTTCTCATCCAGGTTATTGAAATTGATTGTGAACAGTGGGGACACCAGCAGCGATCCCTGCAGCACCTCCCATCCTCCCACCACTAAATTATCCCATTTATTTCTCCTCTCTGTTTTCTGCCTGTTGACCAATTCTCAATGCATGGTAGTTGTTACTCCAAAACATTGTGCAGCTAATTTTTTTAATAATCACGTGTTTCCATACTGTAAGTCCAAACACGCCATTTCAGCTGGTTCACCCATAACTATGTATATGATTACAAACTAAAATATTCCAACATATTTACAAATGTGATTTCCCGTTCATAAATCCATGTTGATTCTGCCTAATAATAATATTTTCTGCATTTTATTACCACTTCCTTACAATAGATTTGGGTATTTCCTAGTCTGGACTCCCTAGTCTGAAGAAGGGTCTCGACCCGAAAAGTCACCCATTCCTTCTTTCCAGAGATGCTGCCTGTCCCGCTGAGTTACTCCAGCTCTTTGTGTATATCTTTCGCTTAAACCAGCATTTACAGTTCCTTCCGACACACTTCTGGTATTTCCCTACAATTGATGGCAGCTTCCTTAAATATTGGGGTTAAATTTTCTACCTTCCAACCTGTATGAAATGTTCTCAATGTCTGGAAAATTCAGGACAACCATTGTGTCCACTATTTCCATCACCACCTCTTCTAAAATGCCAAGATGCACATCAAGCGAATTAGGGATTTATTGTTTTTCACGTTGCACTAATTTTGAATATTTATGTTTCCTAATATTAAGTTAGTCAGAAGGTCATAAGGTCATACGTGATAGGAGTAGAATTGGGCCATTTGGTCCATCAAGTCTACTCCGCCATTCAATCATGGCTGATCTATCTCTCCCTCCTAACCCCATTCTCCTGCCTTCTCCCCATAACTTCGGACACCCGTACTAATCAAGAAGTACTAATCAATTCTAATCAAGAATCAATTCAAATTCAGACCATGTTCTCCCAGTTTTCAGGAAATATTATTATGAATAAGTAGGCCTGGTGTCGGGGGTTATGGTGAGAATGGGGTTAGGAGGGAGAGATAGATCGGCCATGATTGAATGGCAGAGTAGACTTGATGGGTCGAATGGCCTAATTCTGCTCCTATCACTTATGACCTTATAAAACAAGTGCAAAATATTTGTCTGATATCTCTCATATCCTCAAACACATTTTTTCATGTCGGTCTGTAAGGTATGATCACATTAACTTTTCCTTTTTACTTATCCACAGAAAATGCAAATTTGAACTAATTTCTCTTACTATCCTACCATAGTTTAATTTTTCTTCTCAACACTTTGGTCTTCTTTTGCTGCAATTTGAATTATTCCAATGTTCAGATTTGCTGCTCTTTTAGGAAATAAAATAAGCTTTTTCCTTCGATCTAATACTATCTTTAATTTCTACCAATAGCCAAGACTGGAGTGCTTCTCCAGTTGAGTATTTTTTCTTTAACAGGGTGACACAATGGTGTTACTGGCAGAGTTGCTGCCTCACAGTGCCAGGGACCCGGGTTCAAGCCTGACGTCGGGTGCTGTCTGTGTGGAGATTGCACTTTTGTCTTTGTGACTGCATGGGTTTCCTCCCACATACCAAAAACATGTGGGTTTGTCGGTTAGGTAGCCTCTGTAAAATTGCCCTGAATGTATAGGGAGTAGATGAGGATGTGGAAAAACATAGAACTACTGTGAATCGGTAATAAGTGGACTCATTGGGCCGAAGAGTCTGTTTCCACAGCGTACCTTTAAACTAAACTAAAAGAATAGTTATGACTTTGAATCTCTGTACCAATTCTTATGTGTTAGGCATTGCTTGTTTACTGTTATATCTTTTCATGATGTTTCCCAGCATACTCTTGCCAATTCATGCTAAATGGCTTCTTAGTTTGCATTGTTCAACATAAGGCTCTGGAGTCAGAATATTTTTTTTATATATAGCTTCCTATCATATTATAATCAGTGCTCCTTAAAGGCCTCTTAATGATCAGATCCTCAATTAACCCTTTTTCATTACGCAATAACACAATATCTTGTTGGTGCCTGAACATGCTGAACTAAAACACATCTCTTATGAACCTAATGAATTTATCTTCTGCACTATTGATACCAACCTGGTTTGCCATGTGTGTGGTTTAGTTTAGTTTAGTTTATTGTCACGTGTAAGCACAATCTCACATTAACCTACATCCTGATCAGTTCAGTTCACTTAGTTTATTGTCACATGGACTGTGGTACAGTGAAAAGCTTTTGTCAGCAGAAAGACAATACATGATTACAATCGAGCCATTCACAGTGTACAGATACATGATAAAGGGAATAACATTTAGTGCAATATAAAGTCCAGTAAGATCTGATTAGAGATAGTTGAGAGTCTGCAATGAGGTAGATAGTAGTTCAGGACTGCTCTCTAGTTGTTGGTAGCATGCTCAGCGGCCTGATAACAGCTGGGAAGAAACGGTCTGGAAGTGTGCGTTATCACACCTGCACTTCTATACCTCCGATTGAATGTCCCTTATGATTTCTATATTAACATCCATCTCTAATTTCCTGATTTGTGTGTAAAATCATGAAGGGAATTGATAGGGTGAATGCTCAGAGTCTTTTACCAAGGGTAGAGGAATCAAGAACCAGAAGACATAGGTTAATGGTGAGAGGTGCAAGATTTAATAAGAAACTAAGGGGCAACTTTTTCTCTGAGGGCCGATGGGTATATGGAACAAACTGCCAGAGGAGTAGTTGAGGCAAGTACCATGATTACATTTAACACTTGCACAGATACATGGGTGGAAGAGGTTTAGAGTGCAATGGAATACATTTGGGCAAATAGGAAAGCTTAAATGGGGCTCTTGTTTGGCTTGGACATGTTGAGCCAAGGCGTCTCTTTCCATATTGTATGGCTCTATGATTCTATGACTTTATTTATACAATGCCCAGCTTTGCTATTTTTGTACTGTTGCAAATCCATGCCACTCATTTCTTCTGTTCCTCACTATTTCCTAACTCCATCCAAACCGATTCTACCTCTCTATTTTCCAAACTAAGATCCTTCCTCTCTATTGCCTTCGATTAATTCTTTAAATAGCTCCTAGAAAAATGTCAAACAGCTCAAAT
This sequence comes from Malacoraja senta, assembly GCA_038087875.1. Lineage (NCBI taxonomy): Eukaryota > Metazoa > Chordata > Chondrichthyes > Rajiformes > Rajidae > Malacoraja > Malacoraja senta. The sequence goes on from CM075995.1 coordinate 919,117, forward strand.
AGTTGCCACCAACAGTATCTTTGACCAGCAAAGCCAATGCAACAGAAAAAAATAAAACACCTCACCGTAACAGAAGAGTCCATCACCACCACCACCATAACCAGGATGACATTTACAGACAAAGCTGCCCTCTGTGTTAATACAGCCTGTTACATGTTCACTGCACAGTGCCATGCCAGTAGCACATTCATCAATATCTGTAAGGACATAATATGTTACATCTTGGAAGTAACTGGTACCATCATCCCTAATGGGTCTTCAGAGTAAAAGGACGTTCCTTTAGGAAGGAGATGAGGGGGAATTTCTTTAGTGAATCTGTGGAATTCATTGCAACAGAAGGCTGTGGAGGCCTAGTCAATGGATATTTTTAAGGCAGAGATAGATAGATTCTTGATTAGTATATGGAGTCAGGGGTTATGGGGAGAAGGCAGGAGAATGCAGGAGAATGGGGTTGATGGGGAGAGATAGATCAGCCGTGATTGAATGGCGGAGCAGACTTGATGGGCTGGATGGCCTAATTCTGCTCATATGAACTTATGAACTTCAGGACTGAGGAATTGGTAACTAAATAATTTCTATGGTCTAGCTAGTTCAATTTATGTAATCTGGGCCTGCTGCATAATACAGTGAAAAACATGCCAAGTCCCGCTGTGTCATACCTTTGGTCTCAATCACATTGCACTCTCTGCAGAAACAAAGAACTGATGATGCTGTTTTATACCAAAGATAGACACAAAGTGCTGGAGTAACTCAGCAGGACACTAAATGCTGGAGTAACTCAGCGGGACACTAAATGTTTGAGTAACTCTGCAGGAAACTAAATGCTGGAGCAACTCAGTGGGACACTAAATGCTGGAGTAATTAAGTGGAACATAAAGTGCTGGAGAAAGTCTGAAGAAAGATCCCGATCCAAAACGTCACCCATCCTTTTTCTCTAAAGATGCTGCCAAAGTTACTCCAGCACTTTGTGCCCATCTGCACTTTCTGTAGTTTATTGATATACTTGACAAAGATGTAGACAACATAATTGAACTAGTGACTGATAAATATAAACAACATTGTATTGGACTATTGAACAGACAATGATAAGTTGGCAGTACGGCTACGAACTATAGATTTAGAAGCTCTAGTGGACCTGGAGAAACTTTCCTGCAGTTTGGAAATCATTTGAAAATTCATAAACTTTATAAAAATTAATGCACAATCAATGTCACATTAATAAAACATTAAACATGGATGCATTTCATCCATTCCTTAAAATAAATCAGTTTCATGAATAAATTAAAGATCACACACAAGGACAATTAAAGTTAAGTTATTACCATTGCAATTGTTGCCATGCAGAGCAAATCCTTCCAAACACTGGCACTTAGCAATTCCTTCTGTGACAATACATCGAGCATTGAGATCACATTCCAAGACACCACAGTCATCTTGATCTTGAGAAAAAGGAAAACAAACCAACTTAATAATGCCAATACATAATAAACCAGCTTTAAAATGTCTGCATTTTCTTTATTCTAAGGGATGTATTATAGAAAAAACACAAATCAGCCTCAAAAAGACACAAGTAAAGAGGTGAGGGTGGGATGTTTCTATTGGTATAGTCAATAACAAACGGGATAGCAAAGATAGCCCAGTATCCCCATTTCAAGCTACCACATGCTACATAGTAGATTTGTTTCAGGTACAAGGAGAAACGTTTGAATGCCTGGAACAATGTTGAGCAAGAGCTGATGAGTGTACCCAAAATAATTGTGAAAATAAAAGTATTTTGTATTAATTTCTAATGTCCACTTGTAAATGCAATCAGTAAATAGTGATAATGTGTTTTATTGATTGAAAGATGCAGCATTGGAACATGCACTTTGGCCCACTGAGTCCATGCTAACAATTCGTAATTTGATCACACCAGTTCAATATTATCCGACTTTCACTTCCACTTCGTACACACGAGGGGCAATTTACAGAGGCCAAACCGGAGTATCCGAAAGAAGCCCATGCAGCCGAAGGAAGCACAGACAACATCCGAGGTCAGGATTGAACCCAGGTCCCTGGTGCTGTGAGGCAGCAGCTCCACCAGCTGCTATGCTGTGTTTATATGTAGCTTTATATGCTATACATCGGACACAAAGGTAATTTGTTAAGTGCCACAAGCCACACATTTCTTTTCAATTAACATGATCAAAGGACAAGAGTTCTGTGAATAATTCCAATAGAACTTTAATGTCTACCTGACTGGAGGCAGCCTTTATTTCACGCTTCAGTAGAAAAATGTTATTTATGATAGTAAGCATTTTGTTCAGAACTGGTGGCATTGTATTTAAGAGCCTGGCTCACCAAGGCACTGAAGGCATGATCTCTGGACTAAGACATAGAACGTCACCAAAAAAACAGAAATCCAGAAATTCAGAGTAGTGCTAGTGATGTGGAGGTCGATAAGATGAAAGCTGGACCCTGACTAAACTTCTTTGGGGGACAGAGAGATCTGAGGATGTAAATAAATCTTTGAACACAGAACATGAAAAAATATGGCAGAGGGAGGAGGCCCTTCAGCCCACAATGTCTAGGCTGAACATCATGCCAAAATAAACTAATCTCATTTGCCTCGGAAGTGACATCATGCTGAGAAAGTAAGTTAAAAAAAAATCCATTGTGAAGCTAGAATGTGGACTAAATGGATAGAGTCTATATCGGGGGTTGGCAACCTTATAATCCCCATAATCTTCCGGCCCGCCGAGCGGCGAGCACGGCCGAGAGCTGAGCATGGGTGATTGCATTGGTGAGCTAGAATATAGAACATAGGCCAGTACCACACAGGAACTAGTCCTTTGGCTCACGATGTCTGTGTCGAACATGAAGCCAAGATAAATGAATCTTGTCTGTTTCCATTCCCTGCATATCCACATGCCCATCCAAAACGTTACTATTCCATCTGCCTCCACTGCCACACCAGGCAGCCTGTTCCAGGCACCCAGAACCCTCTGTGTAAAAAATGTCCTGCACATCTCCATTAAACTTTGGCCCTATCACATTAAAGCAATTTCCTTTGTATATACTGAAGAAACTGGATTTATTTTCTCCTTGGAGCAGAGGAGGATGTGAGGGAGTGTGATGGAAGTTTGATTCTATGATGCTATGACTCCATTGAAACTCACAAAGTTACTAGACAGTGTAAGTAGAGGCACCTCTGTCTTCTGGCAGAAGAATGAAGAACTCAAGGATATTGAATTGAGATAATTGACAAAAAAAATAAAAGCGACATGATGAACATATTTTAACAGAGCGGGTGGCTATGTTGAAAAAAGGAAAGCCGCAAAAAATAATGGAGATAGATTCTATCAGTGTTGGATACATAATTTAAACAAAAGGAAAATGCATTGCTATGGGGAGACTGTAGGGGAGGGTCTATATGGATTGATTTTGCAAAGACCAAATTGGCCAAATGGCTTCTCTCTGTACTATAACATTTGTGATTCTTTGCATGAATTAAATGTCCAGAATGTCCTCCCTCATCTGCTTTTCTGTGCAGCGTTTATTGTTCAATAATTTGGACATTTCAGTGGGAGAATTTAACTGTATGTTTTTTGATAATGCATGGTTAATATTAAATTTTCTTTGTGGAATTAAGCCCATTTTGCAGATAAATTGTGTCAAATGTTCACGTGACTAAGAAAGCAATGGCTAATAGAATAGTTTATCAGCCACAATCCTATCAAGTAAAATGCAATTAGAGATAAGAAAACTAGTATGTATTAAACTAGTCAAAGCTATTAGCATTAAATGTGAACAATTAAATTATTGCTTTCTGACCAGCACCAGTCTCAAAGCCCTCCAAATAGGTGTGATCAAGTTTATATTGTTAATAGGCCAATCCTAAATGTCTTGTAGCATGGTGGCTCAGTTGGCAGTGCTGCAGTCTAACAACCCAAAGGAGCGAGGTTCAATCCTGACCTTGGGTACTGTGGAGATTGCACAATGTCTCTGTGATTATGTAGTTTTTTGTGGGGTGTTTCAGTTTTTCTCACACGTTACAGATGATATGTTAATAGCTTAATTAGTTACTGCCAGTTACTCTTCAGTGTAGTGAAGTGGCAGAATAATTAAAGGCGAGCTATTGGGAATGTGAGATAGAATAAATTGCAGAGCTAAAACAAACAAGGGGAAAGGTAATGGGACTAATAGAATTGCTCTGCTCAGAGCCAATATGGACCAAGTTGATCAAATAGCCTCTTTATGTGTTGTAATAATTATGGGTTTTTTTTACCAGTAGCAATTACCTGATACCATAATCTCTGCCACAAGTGTGGATTTTGGCTGGAGTTCAGGAGTAATCCTATCTTCAATGTTACTGGTAATGGAGGAGCTGCCTACGAACTTGGAAAGATTCTCATCTTGTAACCCGGCGTTGATAACAAATTCACCTTGGCGGAAAAGGTAATCCTGGGATCTGTTGGCAAGAGTCCAAATGTTGCTTTCTGTTGCTCAATATGCAAGCACAGTCCCAAATTGTCCATTATCTGTCACTTCAAATACCCTTCCCATTTCAAAGTAAACTTTAGATTCCTCGAGTATTCAGACCAGCGACCTTTGTTTTTATTTTTATAAAACCTCTAATGGAGTGAAACATCACAAGGCACTTCACAAGATTAACCTTAGGCAAAATATCATAACAAATCACAGCTTGGTCAAAGAAATAAGGACTTCAAAGGAACTTAAAGAAAGAATAGCCAAGAGGCTTGTTGAGACCATTCTAGAGCATGGACCTAGATAATTGAAACCGTAAAAGATAACGGGAAATTAAACAAGAGGGTAATAGATCCGGTGAGTGCTCTAGATATACTCTTTAAAGATAGAGCATGGAAACAGGCCCTTCGGCCAACCAAGTCTATGCTGACCAACGATCACACATACATTAGTTCTATCCTACACACCAGGGACAATTTACAGAAGCCAATTAACCTACAAACCTGCACGTCTTTCGAATGTGGGAGGAGACCAGAGCACCCAGAGAAAACCCACACGATCATAGGGAGAACGTACAGACTCCGTACAGACAGCACCTGCAGACAGGATTGAACCCGCTTCTCTGGCACCGTAAAGCAGCAACTCTACCGTTGCATGACCGTGCCGCCCTGACTCATACATTTTTTATAAGAGTACAAGGAATACTCTTATTCCTACTGTGCACCTTAAACCTCTTGGTATCATCTTCAGACACTAGTTGTGTTTCAAATTTTCTCTTTGGACTTTTCACTCGTTTTCCAATATTTTATTCCCATTTTTTAGCAATGTTTAATTTATCCTTTGATTTCCCCCTGTCAGATTAAGGTGCAATGTACAGCACGTCAGTACATATTTAAAAACGCTGGTAACTTCATGACTCACCTCTTAACCAGATGTTTAGATCTACATTATATCTCTTCTCTTTTCGTTGGATGGGGGAAGACTGATGTATTGCTAGCTTAATGCAAATCTGTATTTGAAATTCTTTTCACTGACATAAATGGCAGCTGGTGCCATTTATAGAATCTTTTAATAAAGATTGTCAAATTAATTTGAGTTCTCAAAGATTTAAAATGTCAAAGGTCCCATTCACGCACCCAGGGAAGTTTTATATTTTTCTTTTTTTTTTTAAATAGATGCACATGTCTAATGATATACTTTATTAAAAACACAAAAATGCTGGAACCAATTCAGGTTAGTCAGCAACTGTAGAAGATGGGTTTGAACCAGCCACTAGGGGGCGTCGCATTGAAGGCAGCCTCTGTCTACAGTCTGTTCGTTTTTTCATATATTTTTTTATTTTAGTTTGTCTAACCAGTATGTTTTGGGGATTCTTTAGTTTTTCTATGTGGAGGAGGGGGGTGGGGTAAGGGGGAAACCGCTTCCAGTCGCATCCTGGTGAGGATGCGACTATTTCTCCGAGTCGCGTCCTCGCCCCCCTCCTCGCGGACTACCAGCTGGATCGGAGCGGCCTTTCCTACCGGAGACCAGAGCTTCGGCAGCGGCGCTGGATTCACCGCGGAGCGGGCGATGCCTACCTGGATCGCCGTTTGAAGCTCCGGAGCGTCGACATCGCGGAGCTGTGGTTCGCGGAGCTCCCAGCGCGGGCGGCGCTGACCAACATCACGGAGTCCTGGGGCCCTTTGCCGAGGGCCGCCAGTGTGAATCTGCGCCCGGCGCGGCCTGGGGACTTCGGGAGCCGCGGACTCCGGTGGGTAGCGGCCGATTCAGAGGTCCATGCTGCTGGGGTTGGCCTCCGGTTCCAACGTCGGAGTTCCAGCATCCCGGCGAGCGGGTCTGAGCGGCGGGCCGCCCGTGGCGGTGACTGCGGAGGGCTCCGGAGGCCCTGACCATGGAGGAACATCAGAGGAAGATGACTGACTTTGGTGCCTTCCCTCACAGTGGGAAACTTTTGATTCTGCTGTGTGGGGATGTTTTTATGTTGGACTCTATCGTGTGTTGTGTTCTTTATTTTATTGTATGGCTGTATGGTGACCACACATTTCACTGTGCCAACTGGTACATGTGACAAATAAATGTATCTTGTATCTTGAATCATTGACTGTTCCACAGATGCTGCCTGACCTGTAGTTTTTCCAGCACTTTTGTTTGTTTCAGATTTCCAGCATTTTCAGGTGATATTGTACCACTTGCTTCCAAGTGAGAAATTATTAGCAAGTGGTAGGACTATGAGGGAAATATTTCTTACCTACGGTGGTTGAAACATTTGCAAGTTGACATGATCTTCCATTTGCTTTCTTCTGGAATCTGTTGCGGCATAGGCAGTGAGCAGCTCCATACCTATTCTCACAGACTTGCTCACATCCACCGTTCTTATACAGGCAAGGATCAGCACCTAGTGTATTATCGCAAGAAATCTGAATATAGTTCATAACTATGACGTTGCTGAGAAACTCAATTTATCGTAAAAAACTTTGGAGACATCAGTTAACCAGGCATTGCGGTGATATAACAGATGACCATTAATCGATTCAAAGTCATTGGAAAGAAAAAAACACTGCGTTTCAAAGTATTTGTGTACAAATCAATCGGTAACTCGTGAGCAGAGATAAATTGCTAAATATGAAAACCTACACAAGTTACACCACACCTCCATAAGCTGCATGAAAATAATAAGTGGTGCCCAGTATATTAAATAGTATGAATTTCCTGCACTAACATAGTAAATATGGATGGAAAGTGGACATTGAACAGATTAAACAGAACCTCACTTTTCCATTTGATGGTGTGGCAAGTTTTAATTATTCCCAAATATCTGTTTTGGCCACTGTTACAACTGTGGAATCTCACATTTCAGATTATTCTTAGAGAATTAAAAGGAAAAAAATAGTTTTACATGTCCATACTTAAAAAAAAAAAATGGAATCCTGTATGCATTTCATTTTTGATTTGATTTTCTCAGCCTGATTTCACATTGAGTTTGAGGTAACAATTACTGTTTCGGACATGAACTATTACTGAATCTCTGATTTGAAAAAGAGATGTACAATTGCGAGCCTTGTTTACACTGGCAGTGGTCTACAAAGGACATTATGGCCTGAAAGGTGAATTGGATAATACCTCTTTCTTGGGTGCAGGTAAAGTTTAGTTTAGTTTAGAGATACAGCATGGAAACAGGCCCATCGGCCCATCAAGTCTGCCAGACCAACGATCCCCGCACATTAACAGAAGCCTATACACACCAGGGACCATTTACACTTATACCAAGTCAATTAACCTGCAAACCTATACGTCTTTGGAGTGTGGGAGGAAACTGAAGATATCGCAGAAAACCCATGCGGTAACGGTGAGAATGTAAAACTCCATTCAGCGTAGTTGGGATCGAACCCGGGTCTCTGGCGCTGCAAGTGCTGTAAGGCAGCAACTCTACCGCTGCGCCACTGTGCTGCCCTAAAGTTCATTTTCAACTTTACCTACAGAAGATCATGCCTGGAGTTCACCTGGGTGAAATTGCATCAGCTGCAAAACCGAACGAGGCTCCTGTGTATACTATTTAAGTTAGCACACCGGACTTTTTTCTGAAGCTCACCAAATTATGTTACTATCTTTGTAATCACCATTTTGACCTTGTCGACATTAATTGGAACAGAAAGCTGCAACCTATGATTGTAACTAAACAATCTCAACAGAACTAAGTGTAGGAAGGAACTGCAGATGCCGGTTTACATCGAAGATAGACACGTAAAGCTGGAGTAACTCAGCGGGACAGGCAGCATCTCTGGAGAGAGAAGGAATGGGTGGCGTTTCAGGTCAAGTCCCTTCTTCAGCAGTCTGATGAAAGGTTTTGGCCCGAAACGTCACCCATTCTTTCTCTCCAGGGATGCTGCCTGTCCCGTTGAGTTACTCCTGCATTTTGTGTCTATCTTCAGTAGAACTACAAGCAGTTTGTGCTAGTTTTTTTTATAAACTATTTAAAGGGATGCTCTATTGATATCAGGAGACTGATTAGGGACTTCAGAACAGTCTGCTCAAACATTCTCCTCATCCGTAGAGTTTGTTTAAACTGATGGAGAGATTCCTCTAGCATATAATTGTAGGAACACAAAATATGGAGAGATTAATATTTCAAGCCAATGAAGCCCATGATCGTTTTTCAATGAGGAATCTTCCATCAGACTCCTGTTGAGGTTCATTTGAAGTCATTGCAACAATTTGGCCATTTCACTGGAAGTATTATTGGAAGAGGAACACATTTCACTCAACCAGCAACTAATCAAATTCTCAGTCCGTCATCATTTCTCACTAATGTTCCCACACCAAATCCCCTTGTCTTCTTCACTTGACATTAAGTGGCCTCTAAAAGTTGGGACAGTGGAGTAGAAATGTCATCTCCGCATGCAGCTTCCGTTATGTTTCTCTGTCTCTCGTGGCAACCCCTCTCTGAGAGATGACTGATACCTATTCTGTGAACAGGACAAACAGGGTTTGGGAATTGTAACCAAGTGGGCGGCGCGACTCATGTCGCAGCGGCCTCTGCAGTCCGTCTGCCTTTTTTTTTGTTGTTGTCTCGTTTGAGTGCAGTTTATAGTGTTTTTTTTAAACTGGGTATGTGCGGGGGGTGGGGGAAACTTTTAAAATCTTTTCCCTGACGGAGGACCCGACCTTTTCCCTGTTGGATCTCCGTTGTCGTTGGGGCCTAGCACCGTGGAGCGGCCTCCAACTGGAACGACCTGGGGCTCCAGTCGCGGAGCCTGCGGACTACTCACCATCGTGGAGCTAGCTGAGTTCGGAACGGGAGGAGCTGTGGTGGCGCGCTGCTGCGGCCCGACCCCAGAGATTCGGAAGTTCCAGCCGCAGGTCTGGTGGACGGTAACATCGGGAGCGCGCGGGTCCCTGGTGGGAGACCGCTTTTCGGAGCTCCCGCAACGGCAACTTCTCCCGCCCGAGTTGCGGGGTTGAAAATGACCTGGAGCGGGGCCTAACATCGCCCGGCGCGGATTTAAATGTCTTGTCATCGCCCGCCGGGGGCTCCAACATCAAGACCCGGAGCGTGGTCTTGCATCGCCCGGCGCGGCTTTAATGGCCACGGGACTTATTTACCATCGCCCGCCGGGGGCTTTGACTTTGACATCGGGAGGAGAATGGAGAGTGCAGGGGAGAGATAAGACTTTGCCTTCCATCACAGTGAGGAGGAGATTCGCTGTGATGGATGTTTGTGCAAATTGTGTTGTGTCTTGGTTCTTTTTTCTTGTGTGTATGACTGCAGAAACCAATGAGGTTCCAATGACAACAAATAAATTGTATCATTGTATCAGCTTCCCACTGGGTGTGTACATTCATTGGCACAACAGCATAGCGTACCTAAATATTTGAAAATATGTGTTCTCCTTTATAATTTTTAAGTAGAAAGGGACATGCAATGCCCATCCTCAATCAACGTTTAGTTTAGTTTGATTTGATTTGGAGATACATGATGGAAACAGTCCCTTTGACCCACCGAGTCCACGCCGACCAACGATCACCCCGTACATTAGCACTATCCTACACACTAGGGACAATTTACAATTTTACCAAAGCCAATTAACCTACAAACCTGTACTAAAGAGATGCTGCCTGTCCCGCTGAGTTACTTCAGCATTTTGTGTCTATCTTCGATTTTAACCAGCATCTGTAGCTCTTTCCTACACATTTAATCTACAAACATGTGCGTCTTTGGAGTGTGGGAGAAAACTGGAGCACCCATAGAAAACCCAAGCGGTCACGGGGAGAATGTACAAACTCTGTACATTCAGCGACTAGAGTCAGGATCGAACCCGAGTCTCTGGTGTTGTAAGGCAGCAACTCTGCTGCTGCGCCATCATGCCACCCCTAACTCGAACAAGTTCAATAACATGAATGACATTAACAACCTTTCGAGGTGATGTAATAGCCAAGTCCATAGCAGTGACAGCAGTTGTCTACAAGTGCAACTTATCTCTGCATAATTGCCTGTTATTAGCACTAAATGAAAATATATTGCAGTGATTATAGTGCCTTGCGGGAACAAACCAACAATGTCAAATTAAATGTTAAATTGATGGGTGATCATATTTTTTTATTGTAACCTTACTAACTCTAGCACCCTTTTTATTTCCCAACCTTTTATGTAGGTTTCAACAATTGTAGCTAAAAATGTTATACCACATGCAATGGCTCAGTTAAAAGATTCTTGTGAATATAATTTTAATGGAGCCTTCCAATGCACCTTGTGTATAATTAAAGCAAATAAAAATTGCTTTATGTCTGTTCATTAGAACTATTATTTTGATTTATCAAACAAAACAAAACTGACAAGTGAGGGGAAAAAACTGCAGGTGTTGGGAATTTGAGATAAAAACTGTAATGGCTGGAAGTAGTCAGCATTTTAAACAGCATCTGTGGAAAAAGAAACAAAGATAACTTTTCAGGTCTTTGAAGACTGAGAGAATAACAGTTTCTCTTTCCAGCATTTTTTGTTGTAAACTCGTTTTTGCCCACAACACGGCACAAAATGAAGTTAGCAATTGTACAATGAGCCAACGACATAATCTCCCATTATCCAAAATATTCACGGATAAACACCAAATGCTGGAGTAACTCAGCGGGACAGGCAGCATCTCTGGAGAGAAGGAATGGGTGACGTTTCAGGTCAAGATCCTTCTTCATTTCCCTTCTTCTTCACCTGAAACATCACCCATTCCTTCTCTCCAGAGATGCTGCCTGTCCCGCTGGGTTACTCCAGCATTTTGTGTCTATCTTTGTTTTCAAACAGCATCCGCAGTTCCTCACACTTTTTTTCTCAGTTGTGTACCTGCACAAAATATTAATGGAGCTCTTTTTTCAGTGGATAAAGTGAGTCTGATATTCTATAGGCCCCATATCCCAAGATCGCAGTATCTGTATTTGCAGAAAAAGCTCGTAATGTTACGATCCTGTGGTCCCAATATTCTCGTCCTGGTTTCCCAGTCCATACTCCCTGTGGGCATAGCCACCTGTTGAGAGTGTGGCTTTAATTTACCTTATTCAAACAACACCCATTATGGTACATATTTGTATAACAATCTTAAGATATCCAAATACTTCGCAGCCAGTTACTTTTTAAATATGGCCACTGCTATTTAATAGTCAGTAACAGTCCACATCAGTTTAACAGATTAAAATTATGAAAGTAGTGGCTATTTCCCTTATCTCATCAGTTTGAGTATAATTTTGATTTAAGACTCCATTTAATATCATGTGAGGAAAATAAGGGAGAGTGTAAAATCAGACCTTGCACGTTTCACAATAGGCAGGTTACGTTACCTGGGAAGGCGAATAATTATAACATCAAAACTTCTTGTTAAAGGAACTGAGACAATTAACTGGGATTTTCTTTTAAACTACTTTTTACTTAGTTCAACTGGCTTAATTAACTAGCCATCCATCAGAAGGGTCCCAAAACATCGCCTATTCATGTCCTCCAGAGATGCTGCCTGACCCGCTGAGTTACTCCAGCACTTTATAGTTCTGGCCTAATGAATTCACCTGGCTTGGCTAATGGGTGAACGACAACAATCGCTGAAGGTCTTCGCATACTGCCTCGGAGTCTCACTCTGTTGTGACCAGTCCACTTGTCAACTCTCATCAGAGAAGACTTACGCCAATCTGTAAACCAAACGTGATCTTCAAATACTGCTACATCAAATGGACGTCCTTCAGAGAGAAGGGGGGGGGGGAGGATGTAAAAAGAAAGCTTTTAGAGGACTGTTCATTTCCTGTTGCAGATGAGACAATGGTGCGCAACTTCAGGGTCATAAAAAGCCTCACCTACTTCGTTCTGTGCAAGTATCCGACGGTTGGATCCATTCAGATCTGACATCTCGATCACAGAACGTTTGGCATCACACCAATACAGCTTGTCAGACAGGTAGTCTATGGTTATTCCACTGGGCCAAACGAGATTACTGCCAACAATAACCAGACGCTGTTCACCCTCCAGAGAACAGCTTTCTATTCTAGGTCCATCTCCGCACACCGTCCAGAATAGCTTCCTGTATTAAATGAAGTGGTACACAATAAACTGTTTTAAGATTTACTTTGCTTGTTTCGTGTGTGTTAAATAAGACCATTCGGAGTAGAAATAGATGTATTTGAATTAGTAGCAGAATTAGGTGTATTATTAGCAGCTCAGCAGATCCTGAACATCAGGAATATGCTTGGTTTGTTGTGTCCTAAGCATTATTGAGATGTAAAGGTTGTGAAAACATAAATGAAAAGGTTTTTAAAGCGCTGCAATATTTAAGCCGCTGCATAAAATAGTTCAAAACATTTTATTTTAATTATTAAGATCAATTATGAAATCTATTGCAGTTAAAAAGTTGTAACTAGTGGTAGGCCAGCTAACCCTCTGGGTTGGAGGAATGCAGACATACACCTCTACCAGACTCCAAAATCCATCAGCCGGAATTGAGCACATCACAAATATGTGTCATATTCAATTACTGAATCGAAGCAGGCTTTTGTTTTTAAAGATGCGGATTTTTAAACATTGGTAGCATTCATTATTGAGCTTATTATTATTTTTAATGCTTCTGATGAGCACGCTATTCAAAAAACTAGAAGAAACTTAAATGAAAAGATAAAATTAACCAGCTGACCTTGCCAGGCTTCCGCAAAACATGTGATTGACAAATGTTCTGATTTCAACAGTTTAATGGTGCAATGGAGCTTTATTTGTCACACATGCAACTGCACAGTGAAATTCTTTTTGCATATATTACACATGCTGGTGCCGCTAATTTTGACGCCATTATTCAAAGTCCAAAGTCCGGTCGGCCCACGTGTTCATTGTACTGGAGCAGTTCCTGCGAGCCGACATCCGTCTATGCTCCTCGCCCGGCCATCTTTGTGTCCTGGGGGGACGCGTCATGCAGTCTACTTGAAGGTGCTGGAGGCATCACCCCGGTTCATCCTCCTATTGGCCCGTGCTCCTTGCATCTGGCATCTCCAGCTCCCTCACGGTGACACCGACCGACGAGACATCGGGCGGGTTCCCGGTGCAGCCATCCAACAAGCCATCATGCGAGGTCCCAGTCCCGTCGACCGATGAGCCTTTAGGTGGGTTCTCAGTCCAGCTCTCCGACGAGCCTTCCAGCTGGGCACCAAGGCAACATAAAGTGTAGATGGAGTCAATGGAAAGGTGGTTGTTTCAGCTATATGAGAAGTTATGACTTCAGGTCCATGTGTACTGACAGTCAATTACCCCATTGTACATTTCATAGCAAGAAATTATTACTGGTTATTATTGTACTTTTTTGGAGACATTTACCAAAATGTCACTCATCCGATGTCTCTAGAAATGTTTTGCTTCCGATCCGAGATGATGCAAAGCGAGTTCTTAGACTCACTTAGTTCTTAGACATGTGAGTTCTTAGACATGAGCTGATTTGTATGTATATGAGATTCATTGATCCGTACCCTGGATTAGTTAACCTTGATTATATTTATAAGATGTTTCATTTAATAATCTTAACATCATATTCTTGCCTGTGACGCCATTTTGTTTCAATTGTCTTCCTCAGCTAAGCTTGAGATTTAATAGTTTAATGAAGTTAATGACATTCATGATACGTGTGGCATACTATGTTTCTTTGTCCAGTATTTCAACAAATCCAGTTATTCACATGCAACCAATATTAAATAATTGGCAGGAATTCCTTTAATTACTGTGAACAAATGGAGAATACTTCTGCTCGTTATACACCAACCAACTCTTCCACAACATAGAAACATAGAAAATAGGTGCAGGAGGAGGCCATTCGGCCCTTCGAGCCAGCACCGCCATTCATTGTGATCATGGTTGATCATCCACAATCAGTAAACCATGCCTGCCTTCTCTCCATACCCCTTGATTCCACTAGCCCCTAGAGCTCTATCTAACTCTCTTTAAATTCATCCAGTGAATTGACCTCCACTGCCTTCTGTGGCAGAGAAATCCACAAATTCACAACTCTCCGGGTGAAAACATTTTTTTTTCATGTCAGTTTTAAATGACCTCCCCTTTATTCTTAGACTGTGGCCTCTGGTTCTGGACTCCTCCAACATTGGGAACATTTTTCCTGCATCTAGCTTGTCCAGTCCTTTTATAATTTTATATGTTTCTATAAGATTCCCTCTCATCCTTCAAAATTCCAGTGAATACAAGTCCAGTCTTTCCAATCTTTCCTCATATGACAGTCCCGCCATCCCGGGAATTAACCTTGTGAACCCACGCTTCACTCCCTCAATAGCAAGGATATCCTTCCTCAAATTAGGAGAAATCAACCTTAGAATCATAGTCATAGAGAGAGCAATGTACAGCAAAGAAATGAGCCCATCGGCCAACCTTGTCTCTGCTTTTGAATATCTCCACTAATCCCATTTGTCCACATTAGGACCATATCCTTTGATGCCTTGCCTATTTAAATGTCTGTTTAAATCTCCTTTAAAGGTAGCAATTGTATTTGACTTCTCTGGCAGCATGTTGCATACGTCAACCACTCTCTGTTTAAAAAACATTCTCCCCTGTTTAAGAAACTTTCTCCACATTTCACCTTTAAAACTCCTTCGTCTCACATTAAACCTTTAAAACTTTTTGTCAGATCACTTAACAACCCAGCGCTATGAAAACACAGATGATAATTCTCATTTTAAATCTCTTCTTCCCAGCTGTTTGCCAGCTGCTATCAGGCAACTGAACCATCTGACCTCAACAAGAGAGCATTCCTGAATTTCTATCTACCTCATGGAAGACCATCGGACTATGTGATCGGGCTTTACCTTGCACTAAACGTTATTCCCTTATCTTGTATCTGTACATTGTGAATGGCTCGATTGTAATCATGTATTGGCTTTCTGCTGACTGGTTAGCATGCAACAAAAGTTTTTCACTGTACCTAGGTACATGAGATAATAATAGCCCTGTCCCACAGTACGAGTTCATTCCAAGAGCTCTCCCGAGTGTAAAAAAAATCAAACTCATGGTAAGCACGGAGAATGAACATAGTGGGTACGTCGGAGCACGGGAACGTCTCTTAGCGGCTCGTAATGCTAACGGGAAGACTCGTGAAGATTTTTCAACACGTTGAAAAATGTCCACGAGAGCCCCGAGTACCGACGAGTGGCCATTACCGTAAATCTCCGAGTTCGAATCAGGGCAAACTCGGGAGAACTCTTGGAATGAACTCGTACCGTGGGACAGGGTACGAGTTTTAAGTTAAACTAAACTGAAACTAAACTATCTTATCTGATCAACTCAGTTGCTGGTTTGCTTCTTTATTATTTAACACTCTTACCTAACCAATGGATGGACAGCGATTCCTCTTGACATGTGGACACCCTCACGGATAATCACTTCTCTCTGTGTACCATCGAGCCCACTCCTTGCTATGTGCAATAACCTGCAATAAAGAAAGGCAATTAACGCTATTGTTGTTCTTCATCATTTGACTCAGTCATATACTTATTCGATAGTGTCGCTTATGTCATATTGATTTCAGCAATGATTGCTGCTTGGTTGCCATTTGTTTAAAGCATGTGCTATGTGGACAACTGCTCACACTGTTGTAACAATGTTTGCAAACAACTCAGAGGGGATGGGCTGTGAAGCGCCCTTGGATAGGTTGATCAATGGACCAACTAAACACACAATGGACCGACTAAACAGTAGTGTGCGTGTGTGTGACCCTCAAACTTAATTAAGATGTTGGATATGAAGAAATATTTTCACTTCTAGATAAGTTGGGGGCATCCATGACAATGTGGTACAAAATAAACATAACCATATGTCTGGTACTTTCTGTTGAAAGTTAACAAAGAATTGTAAATTACTACAGGTATGTACTGGGGATTAGCTGGAAGAGGGATGGGGAGGGGACAAAACCTGGCAAGTGATAGGTGGATATAGGTGAGGGGAGGGGGTGGTTTGATTGATTGATGGTTGAACACGTCGGAGATGAAAATTTAGACAGGTGCATGGATAGGCAGGTTTAGAGGGGTATGGGCCAAACGCAGTTAGGTGGGACGAGTGGAAATAGGACGTGTTGGTCAGTGTGGGCAACTTGGGCTGATGGGCTCTATGACTATGAAAAGATAAAAGGTAATCTTAGATACAGAGATAAGGACAGAAGAGGTGTGAAATATGAAGCCAGAGGAAGGAATATTGGTGGAAGGGGACAGGGAAAGGGTGAAATGGGTGATCATCCAGGTATGGCACAGGGAAGAGAGGAGGAAAAGAGGAGAGGGTTGTTTAAGGGTTAGTTAAAAATGGAGAATTCAATGTTCATACTGCAGAAGCAATACTACCAGTTAAAGCAAGTTGGTCTTATGGGCCTGTTCCCATGCTGTAAGACTAAGACTATGAAAAGATAAAAGGTAATCTTAGATACAGAGATAAGGACAGAAGAGGTGTGAAATATGAAATATGAAGACCATGATAAAAACAATTCTAATGTCACTGCAACATATTAATATTTTAATTCGCACTCTAAAGAAATCTTTGCCTCTTTCTGTAACCTTTATCCCCTTAGCCTGAAGCTTGCCAGAGGAATGACTACACATTTGATCGCTTGGTGCAGACAAAAATCGGTAAAATGAGTCAAGAAATAAATGAAAAAAAACAGAGCAAAAACAGAGAAGCGTAACCAGATGTTCGATGAAGAGAATGAAAGGTCAGGCTTTTGCTGAAGAACTAGCTCATATACAAGGAAAAATTGAAGTGGCAGTTAAAGATAAACAACGACCTGAAGCGAGAAGCAGCGGAGGATATTCAGTATAAGGTTTTACTCTTGGAGAAAGAGCAGGAAATAAAGGAACTCAAGGCAAATATTCGCACAGGTGTCAACCTGTTGGATTTGATTTGAAACAGCAAGTGGGGACAGCCCCGACCAGGAGGTGTTCACGCTAAAACAGGTCCAATATGATGACGTACGAACGAAAGAACAGCTTAAAAGAGTAAATGTTAATGATGGCTTATTGGCAACTTTATCACAACTATTGACCTTGAAATTTTAATTAGGTGTGGCTTTTTGAAATTAACCCATAAAACAGAAATGCTATTGATTGTGATCAGCCAGAGACACAGTGAAAATTGGTTGGATTGGATGGAAAAAATATTGCAGTTTTGCTAAGAAAAATTGAGGGACCTGTATCTATCAATTATTTGGTCTCAGAAGCAAAGCAGAATGGCGGTGCCCCAACATGAAATGCAGAAACATGTTAAGGGTTCCATTTCAATTTTTAGTTTCGAGATACAGCGCGGGAACAGGCCCATCGGCCCACCGAGTCCGTGCCGGACCGGTGATCCCCGCACATTAACATTACCCTACACATGCTAGGGATAATTTACAATGATACCAAGCCAATTTACCTACAAACCTGTACGTCTTAGTAGTGTGGGAGGAAACCGAAGCACCCGGAGAAAACGCACGTGGTCACGGGGAGAATGTACAAACTCCGCACAGACAGCACCCGTAGTCAGGATCGAACCTAGGTTCCTGCCGCTGTAAGGCAGCAACTCTACTGCTGCGCCCCCGTGCCGCACTTGACCGGTATTATTTATTAGAGACTGAGGTGCATTTGCAGCATCATCAGTAAATTTGGTCAATATTAATTTCTGCAAATAAGTATGGAAAATAGAAGTCCTATTTCCCCGGTAAAGAACATTTCTTCCTTTGCCCACTAAATGCATCGATCTGAATACTTCCAAACTGGTTTGCAGTTGGTCATTTGCTAACAGATACCTTAAGGAGCACTGACAGATGTTCAGCTAAACATGTGATTTCACCAGATAGTTAAAATTAGGGTGAACTTGACAATTAGTTACTTAACTGCAGGCATACCCTCTGTCAATCCAGTATAATTTGCGGTTAATCCAGTCCACAGCAAGTCCTTCAGGCAAATCCACATCATTGCTAATGAGTTTCTCATGCTCAGAACCATCCAGATTAGCTACTTCAATCTGTTTCAAGCCCGTGCGAGCAAAATAAACCTGCAAATAAAAAAAAGAGCACACAGTGGATTCATAAAACAGATAAGTAAAGGTTATGCTGAACAGTTTTGTCTAAATTCTGAAGACTATTGTGACTGAAGGAACACACAGTAATCCTGTTGAGTCATCATTAAGTGTAGCCTGTTTATTATGTACCACAATTCATATAAAAACTGATGCTCAATTATACTGGATTGACAGAGTGTTAGTCTGCAGTTATTTCCAACTGTGGTAATGGGCTGGAGAATGGTGGACTTTCTATTTTGAGCATGAATGATGACACATAACACATAACATATCAGACGATAGCTAAAATAAAACAATTCCTCCACTTTAATGACCTCGAAAAGATCATCCACACATTTATCTCCTCCCGCCTAGATTACTGCAACTCCCTTTACACTGGCATCAGCCAATCTTCCCTGTCCCGCCTGCAACTGGTCCAAAACGCCGCAGCGAGACTCCTGACGGGCACCCGAAAAAGGGACCACATCACCCCGATCCTGGCCTCTCTCCACTGGCTCCCTGTGCGGTTCCGTATACATTTCAAGATCCTCCTCTATGTCTACAAAGCCCTCAATGGGCTTGCCCCCACCTACATTAAAAGTCTTCTCACCCACCACTCCACCTCCAGGTCCCTCAGATCGGCCGACTAGGGGTTGCTGAATATCCCGCGGTCTAGGCATAAGCTCAGGGGCGACCGCGCCTTTGCGGTTGCAGCCCCTAGACTGTGGAACAGCATCCCTCTTCCCATCAGAACTGCCCCCTCCATCGACTCCTTTAAGTCAAGACTAAAAACTTATCTATACTCCCAAGCCTTTCTTGACATCCTCTGATCGAGGGCTATATGTATATATGTATGTAGTTTGTTTGTTTATATTATTCTTATAACAAATGTAAAGCACTTTGGCCAACGAGAGTTGTTTTTTAAATGTGCTATATAAATAAATGTGATGACTTGACAAGGCACCCTAATGATAAGCATGCCTGAATTAGATGGTGGGTCACGATTCCTTTACTCTGCATTACATTGCAGTCTGTAATTTAATTTACAACTGTCCTTTACTCTATCAGTCTAAAACAAAAGCTATATCTATGTGGGTAATATGTGGGACTTCTCCAGATAAAGATTATTACTAAACAAATCTGAGGTCATTATGTCCAACTAAAAGGGAAATCCATGACAGGTGTTGTTTCAGGAGAGATTATGGTTGCGGGGAATGCAATATAGGAAATCAGAGGCATGTAGATACTTACAGAGTATTTATTTTGATGGGTGAACAATCATCTGCTCTGCAATGTGAGCTGTCTGAGTGGTCTCACATGCGCTTGCAAGCATTTCTTGGTAACCAATCCAGATGCAATTCAAATCCAATTTTATTCTGAGCCAATATGCACTTTCAAGGACAAGAATATAGTCATGGAGTGATACAGTGTGGAAACAGGCCCTTTGGCCCAACTTGCCCACACTGACCATCATGTTCCACTGCTACACTAGTTCCACACGCCTGCATTTGGTCCATATCCCTCCAAACATGTCCTATCCAATGTATGGAGACCCAAGAGACAGCAACTATTGGAATTTGAAGGAAAATAAAATTGCGACTGGAACGCAATGGGCCAGGCAGAGGGGAGATCTGTAGAGGGGAGAACAATTGTCAGCCTTTTGGCTTAAAACCCTTTACGCTTGACCTAGTATGTTCTTCCAGTAGTTTGTTATTGGCTTCAGCATTGACAACATTTTCCATGTTAATCCAGGAGCATGAAATCAGACATATTCCTTCCAGTGAATACCATGTAAATTGACCATAAAAGCATTAGCAATCTTGAGAGAGAAATTAAGATGTCAAAATAGGCATTTTTCATTGAATAAGATTAAATATAAGAATGATAATATAATGTGATGCTTTTCATGATCAATTAACTGGATTATCTGAAAAACCATAGCATGAAAGTCACTGTTGATAAAGCTAATTGAATCATATCTATTGCAATTTTGAATGATTATTTAACCAATACCTTAAAACCATATCTAATTAATATCCATTGACTTTTAAAAGGCTAAACATTCTGCAAAAACCATAACTTTTTTTTAACGAGGATGTTGCCAGGACTAGAGGGTGTGAACTATAGGGAGAGGTTGATTAGGCTGGGTCTCTATTCGATGGAGCGCAGGAGGATGAGGGGGGGGGGGGGGGGGGTCTTATAGAGGTATACAAAATCATGAGAGGAATAGTTTGGGTAGATGCACAGAGTCTCTTGCCCAGAGTAGGGGAATCGAGGACCAGAGGACTTAGGTTCAAGGTGAAGGGAAAATTGAATAGGAATCTGAGGGTTAACTTTTACACACAAAGGGCGGTAGGTGTATGGAACAAGCTGCCAGAGGAGGTAGTTGAGGCTGGGACTATCCCATTGTTTAAGAAACAGGTAGATAGGTACATGGATAGGACAGGTTTGGAGGGATATGGACCAAGCGCAGGCAAATGGGACGAGCGTAGATGGGACATTATTGGTCAGTGTGGGCGTTGGGCCGAAGGGCCTGTTTCCACACTGTATCATTCTATGACTCTATCTGTGTGCTTTAAGATTTGTTTCTTCAACTTTACCAACAGTAATTTCTGAACTTTTGCATCGAAAATATCAATAACAATTGATATACTATTTGAATCCTGACAGACTTTTAAGATTTTCTGTCACTCATCATGGATCAAGCATGTGAAATTATGAAATCCTATTTACCTTACTTTGAACTGGATCATAATCAAGTGCTAAGACTCGGCCCATCTGTCTTTCCAGCACAGTATGATAATCTGTCCCATCAAAGTTTATGCGCCGCATATTATGATTATTTGCAAATAACAAGAATGGGCTGGGACCTGTTAAATATATATTTGATTATTTTCAATAAAAAACACAAAAAGCAGGCATCAATATTTTCATGCCTGAACCATTAGAGAAAGCAGGAGGAACCATACCATGGTTAAAAGCTATTCAGCTAAAAACTCTCACCAGGTAGACATCCTCCTAAAACCTGGACCTTGAGATAAGAGGGTATAAAAGAAGAAAAGGAAAACCAATAATGAACTCTTCATTATATATTGGAGCAGAACTGTAAACTTAATTAGAAAATGGAGTTGGTGAAAACGATGGGGAGGAATTTGTAAGATAGCAAAATGTAAACAAAAATGGAAAATGCAAAGATCCAAAATAGTGTGTTAAATTTCAGGGATTGATGGACTGACGTTAGATTTTTGGAGAAATTGCTGATGGCAATTTTGAAAGTCGAACAGGCAGGATCCAAAGAGAACTAAACATATAAAATGCTGCTTGGAGCCAGGAAAGAAACTTGAATGGTCTGTTTAGTGGAAATTATGTCAAAGTTACACTATGCAGTCTGATGAACAAGAGGGATTGAGGGGGAGAAACTATTGGAAAAACAGTGTTTACTAGGCAAGGGGAAGGAAAGGACACAGGAAAGGACTATGAAGCAGATGTACAAGTAAACAACAGTTTATGGACTTGTGCTTGGTGGTAGTGAATTGGCAGAAAGATTTAAGAAATCAGTTCGACATCTAGAGTCATAGAGTGGAAACAGGCCCTTCGGCCCAACTTGCCCACACCGGCCCACATGTCCCAGCTACACTTATCCCACCTGCCTGCGTTTGGTTCATATCACTCCAAACCTGTCCTATCCATGTACATGTTTAACTTTTCTTAAATGTTGGGATGGTCCCAGCCCCAACTAAAGCCCTTGTCCCACGATGCAAGTTCACCCAAGAGCTCTCCCGAGTTTAAAAAAAAATCAAACTCTTGGTAAGTACGTAGAATGTACGTAGAACTCGGGAAATGCGGTAACTCGTGAAGTTTTTTCAACACTGTGAAAAATGTCCAAGGGTTTCCCGAGTACCTGCCATTAGTTACCGCGTTTCCCGAGTACCTGCCGTTTGCATTACGAGCCGCTACGGGACATCCACGAGGTCCTACCTACACGCTACGTACATTCTACGTACTTACCACGAGTTTGATTCTTTTTTTTAACTCGGGACAGCTCTTGAGTGAACTTGCATCGTGGGACAGGGGCTTAACTCCTCTGGCAGCTTGTTCCATTCACCCACCACCCTTTGTGTGAAAAGGTTACCCCTTAGATTCCTATTAAATCTTTTCCATTTCAACTTAAATCTATGCCCTCTGGTCCTCGATTCACCTACTCTGGGCAAGAGACTCTGTGCATCTACCCGATCTACTCCACTCATGATTTCATGAGGTTGTGGATTATTTTTGTTCTTTAGGATGGTTTTGAAG
Organism: Malacoraja senta; assembly: GCA_038087875.1. Taxonomy (NCBI): domain Eukaryota; kingdom Metazoa; phylum Chordata; class Chondrichthyes; order Rajiformes; family Rajidae; genus Malacoraja; species Malacoraja senta. The sequence continues at coordinate 941,909 of CM075995.1, forward strand.
TGCTAGATATAATGGCAGAAATCAGAGTGACTTAATAGTGCAGTACATGGTCTAGCCAGATCTGATGATGGGCAAGTAAACCAGTAGTGTGTGGGAAGGAACTGCAGATGCGGGTTTATACTGAAGATAGACACAAAATGCTGGAATAACCCGGAGGGACAGGCAGCATCACTGGAGAGAAGGAATGGGTGATATTTCGGGTCTGAAGAAGGTTCTCTCCAGCGATGCTGCCTATCCCACTGGGTTACTCCAGCATTTTGTGTCTAAACCAATGGTTTTTGGTATGCTGAAAACGCTTCTCTGAACATGAGGAAGTGAGGATAAGCCTAGTACCAGAGAAATAGCTATCAAACTGGATGTGAGAGGTTTTTGTTCTCAGCAAAAGAAATGGAGTGCAATGTACGTCAGCAAATAAAGGACTAAAGATTAGGCAGTTAGGCTTTTTGAAATCAGTTATAAGATACTGAGAAGAGGCTTTTTTTAACCTAATAAGTTTTAACCTAATAAAAATCCCTAGCCCTAACCCTAACCTATTTGTTTGAACCTAATAGTAACTAAAGGAACCATCAAAAGGGGTTGGGACATATGGTTTTAGAGAGGCACAAGGAAATGGTCAGGAATAGCCACAAGGCCATGAATATACATAGAAAATTAGGAAAGGAGCTCTCTCAGCTCATTGAATTTCCAAAGCAACTATCAAATTGGGCTTTGGGAATATTGTAGGATTTGGTGGAGAATCACTTTATCAAGGAAGAAAAAGAAAATATGTTAATGTTGTTTGCTAGTTTATTTTGTTGTATAGACAATCTTTTCAAATTTCGTTCTGACAATCACTTCCACTATTTTACATAGGGCTGTAATAAAACAACAAATACTGGAAACTCTCAACCTATGTGAAAAGAGAAACTGCTAACATTTTAAGTCAAACACCCTTCATCAAAATGTTAGGGTTCCAGTTGCTTCTGCTCAAACATCTCATCTGTCTATTGTTCTTGCCGAGTCATAATTGTTTTTTATTGATGACAGCTTTTAACATACAAAAGAAATGTTGAGAGTTCAGATATTACTGGGCACGCAGTACAATGTCAGGGCTATTCTACTTGAGATGCAACTTTATGATCCACTGAAACTACGGGTTTGAAGCAGATTCATTACACTGGATATTTTTCCTGAGGTTTTCCCGGAATTAGGTTGTTCTGGACTGTGTGTGATATGAATGGGAGCATCAGGGGAAGCGGGACACTTCATCCCAATCCTGAACGAACCGAGATTCAAAGCATAAATACATAATTGAGAGAAGTATACATATTTGGAAAGTAGACCTTTCAAAACGAAATAGCAAATATGAAGGTAATTTTGCAAACTCACTCTCCACTCCATTGTGTCTTCCATACATCTGTGCATATACACCACCTTAATTTTTAATCCAATTAAGTTGCCAACATGTGCTTAGCTCTGTGTCGAGATTACAAGTTTGTTAAGTTGCTCCTGATCTGATTTTTTAATATATTTATATACTGTAGCTTCATCGAGAGAAAACTTTGAATAGAAAGTAGCCACAAGGAACTGCAGATGCTGGGATCTTGAGCAAAAACACTGGAGTAGGACAATGGGTCAGACAGCATCTCTGGAGAACATGAAGAGTTCTCCCAGAGAGTTGTGAATTTGTGGAATTCTCTGCCACAGAAGGCAGTGGAGGCCAATTCACTGGATGAATTTAAAAGAGAGTTAGATAGAGTTCTAGGGGCTAGCGGAATCAAGGGATATGGGAAGAAGGCAGACACGGGTTACTGATTGTGGATGATCAGCCATGATCACAATGAATGGTGGTGCAGGCTCGAAGGGCCAACTGGCCTCCTCCTGCACCTATTTTCTATGTTTCTATGAATAAATGATGTATTGGGTTCAAACCATTCTTCAGAAATGTCTGGTCAAAGGTCCTGACCTAAAACCTTTTAAAGAAGGAACTGCAGATGCTGGAAAATTGGTGGACAAAAGTGCTGGAAAAACTCAGCGGGTGCAGCAGCATCTATGGAGCGAAGGAAATAGGCAACGTTTTGGGCCGAAACCCTTCTTCTGACCCAAAACGTCCTCCTCTCTCTCCTCTATTCCAGCTTTACTCACCCCCCTCTTCTCCACCATCACAATCAGTCTGAAGAAGGGTCCCAATCCATGAACTCCAGAGATGCTGCCTGATCCGCTAATATTCATGCTAATATATGATATATAAGTCGTGATAAACAAACATTGTCAACATCAGGCATCACTACCAACCTGAAGCACGGCAGTGTTGTTCGTCAAGCTGCAGATTATAGCCGGGAAGGCATTCACATTTCCAAGCGGTTGCACCCTGTGGTACACAGATCTGGCTACAGCCTCCATTGTCTGGCGTCATACAGCCTGAAAAAAATGTTAGATTGGTGATGTACATCTGCATAGCATTCATTGCACTAGTGGGGTGGAAGATTGCAAACTTCACGTGGTCCACCCTGTTTCGACGAATGCAATCAACCTGGCGGGCACAATCAAATAAGATCAAATAGAACAAGTTGTCCTACAACTTTCGGATTGCACCAGTGTGAATTTTATCAAACATTATTTTAAAATGATCATTCTGATTTAATGTGTTTGATACCGATGAACATTTTTTTGTGTAAATGGGGCCCAGAGTAACATTTCATTTTGCAATGTAGCGAAGGGGTGCCTGAGAATCGGATAACAATGAAAAATAATACAGTGACACGATTGTTCTAACAATTAGATTTTTACTGAGCAGAAGCTAACCCTATCTCAGAAATCCCCAATTATTTAGATTTAGTATCATTGCAACAATTACCATTATTCGGTTCTTAAAGAAATTAGTGTATAATCTCGACTGAAGTCATGAATGTAGTTATGTCCACCAGTTTACTTTAACTAAATTGAAAAAAAATTAAGGAGTGATAATCACCTGAACACACAATCTTAATTATTTGCAAAAGTTCAGGAATAGGAAAAATCAGAGTTTGAAAGCACACTTCACTCCTGTTAGTCCACCTGGGCTTTAGTGATCAATTACACAGTGACACAGCAGTAGAGCAGCTGCCTTACAATGTCAGAGACCCGGGTTTGATCCTGTCTATGGGTGCTGTCTGTACGGAGTTTTACATTCTCCATGTGACTGCATTGGGTTTCTCCGGGTACTCTGGATTCTTCCAAAGATGTACAGGTTTGTAGGTTAATTGGCTTCAGTAAAATTGTAAATTGTCCCTAGTGTGTAGGATCATAAGATCATAAGTGATAGGAGCAGAATTAGGCTATACAGCCCATCAAGTCTACTCCGCCATTTAATCATTGCTGATCTATCTGTCCCTCCTAACCCATTCTCCTTACAACCTCTGACACCTGTACTAATCAAGATTCTATCTATCTTTGCCTTGAATATATCCACTGACTTGGCCTCCAAAAAGGATAGTGCTAGTGTATGGGGATCACTGGTCAGCGTGGACTCGGTATGTGGAAGGGCCTGTTTCCCTGCTGTATCTCTAAAGTCAAAAGCCTAAAGTCTACCTATTCAGCTCCCTCTGATAATCACTGATGTTATTAGTCACGATTGGGTCAAGGAAAGAGCGTTCACGTCGCTGCCCTGTTTACACCAATCTTTCCACCACCACTCACAAGAAGCACAAGAAGCGACAAGACAGACACCATTGTATGCAGATGCCGAGAAGTGTGCTCAGCTCTGGCTGAACAACTTCTAATCTTGTGTGTGGATTCAATAAGAGAGAAGTCAAGATTGCCTCTTGCAGGCAGTGATGCGGGAGGAAACGTTAGGAAATATTCAAAGCTTAGACCTATTCCCAAGCCAAATGAGCACCAAGTTTAGAAGGGAAAATCAGGGTCCTGTACATCTTCATCAGTTGAACGTTAATTGAATAATGTAGGATAATAAGGGAGAAAGAAAATAACAATTTAGTTTATTCAGTCTTTTTCCTCAACCAAACCTTCTTTCAAAGTTTTGAGCCCATGTCTGAAACTCAAATGCAGACACAAAGGACTGTGGATGCTGGTTTACAGAAAAAAGACACTAAGTGCTGGATGAAGTGTCCAGACCCAAAATGTCACCTATCTATGTCCATCAGAGATGCTGTCTGATCCGCTGAATTACTCCCAACACTTTGTGTCTTTGTCTGAAACTCAAATACTTTACTGAGTCAGGAATTGGCCAATTACTTTCAGAATGCCCCAAATATATTGGTATTTGCTGTTGGTCTCTCAGGAGAAGAACAAAACATGAGATTCAGACAGAGGATTTTCAGAACCCATTGTCCATGCTGGCTACAAGAGGGCTTCCCAGCCTAGTCCTGCTTCACAACTCGCGTTGCTCAATAGATTTGTAGTTTATGCAAATCAAGTGTTAATTTAAATGCCCTTTCAATGCAATAAGAGTTTAGGCCTTAGAGTTAGGAGTTTTAAACATTGAATTTCAGACCCTCGCTATCCTTTAGGTGAAAAAACCCCTCAATATCCTTGACACCCATCTAATCCTTCTAACAAATTATTTCCCCCAGTTATTGACCTTGATGATAATGGAAAGGATTTATTAATAAGCCAATTTATTTGGACTTCTTCATAACTATTCACCAATTTCCATTTGGCTTCCAAAGAAAATTATCCCTGTCCAGTCAATCTTTCTTCATAACTGGAAAATTCAGGAGCATCTTAACAAATTTTCTCTGTAACCTCTCAAGTGCTATCTCACCTGGAAGGACTGCTGGGGTCCCTGGATGGATGTGAGGGAGGAAGTATAGGACAGGTATTTCATCTACTGCAGTTGTCAGGGAAGGTATCTGGGGAGCAGTTGGTTTGAGTGGAGAAGGATGAGTGAACCAAGGAGTTGTGGAGGGAGTGGTCTCTGCAGAAGGTAGAAAGGTGTAGGGTAGTAAAATGAGACCATGTTGGAGGTGATGGAAATTTGCAGAGGATAATGTGTTGGATGTGGAGGCTGGTGGGGTGAAAGGTGTGGACCGGGGGGACTCTATGCTTGTTCTGTCTGGGGGGGAGGGTAGCCAAACCAGAACTATAGGACAGAGAGGAAATGCAGGTGAGGGATACATATATAACAGTGGGGGTGGGGGAGGGGGGGATGGGGGTGGACCACATTTACTAAAGAATGAGGCATCTTGGCTGGCATGGGCAAGCTGGGCCAAAGGACCTGTTTCCATGCAGTATTAATCTATGACTAGGAATTTACATCCATTTCATGCTGAAATCCCATATTAAATTGCTAGACTGTGCACTTACAGTCACAATACACTCCCAACACTGCCGTCATTTTGCATTGTATTTCCTACATGAGATGATATCAACATGCACGATGCCCTTTCAGTGTTTAATGACAAAAATTGGACCAAATAGTCACAACCAAAACCTTCCCTTTTAACCCTCAATAAAAAAAAGTACATGCATGTTGTTTATAATGCCCCACTAAAACATGCTTTTACATTTTATAACAACCATTTAGTGATAAAAAATGGTAAAATTAGTAATGTCTAATATCCAGACAAAGTAAATATGCCTGCAAGGATTTTCACTTTAGCAGAGCAGAAAATATCTAAATGATATATCATAATATTATTAGAAATAGTGAGAACAGTATCACTGTTTATGATACTACAAGAAGGCATATTTTTAGAAAAACAAGTGCTGGAGGAACCCAACATCTGGGCAGCATCTGGGATGGGAATGGACAGTTGACATTTTAGGTTGGGACCTTTCTTCAACTGATTGTAGAAGGGGAAAGAAAGCTGGAAGAGAAGGTGAGAATGGGATAAACAATATGTAGACACAAGTGAGGGAGTTCTGGTTGGCATAAGAGTGGAGTAAGTGACAAGGAATATAAAAGAGCATGAGATAAGGGGAGAAGAGGACTGAAATATAAAGGAAGGAGAAGGAATGTAGGTGAAAGTGAACAGGGAGTAGAGGAGAGGGGGGATGGGAAAGGACTGGGGTGCGAGATACAATGGGAGAAATGGCTGTGTACTGGAGTGGGGGCGGGGGAGAGAGAGGGGGTACAGGGGTTTAGTGATAGGATAGAATTAGGCTGTTCAGCCCATCGCGTCTACTCCTCCATTCAATCGTGGCCAAATTGTAAACAGATAATTCATTGTTCATACTGTTGGGTTGTAAGCTACCTAAGGTGATATCCCTTCATCTTGTGTGTGATTGCATTCTGTCAATGCAGAAGATCAAGGATAGAAATGTTGGTGTGGGAGTGGGAAGGCGAGTTAAAATGATTAGCAACCAGGATATTGCTCGTAATTTTATCTTCTTTGGGTGTCAGGGGTTATGGGGAGAAGGCAGGAGAATGAGGTTAAGATTGAATAGAGATATAGACTGGATGGGCTGAAGGGCCTAATTCTATCCTATCACTTGTGAAAAACTTATCTGACTTGGTCTGTACAGATTCTTCCAAGACAGTCCCTCCGGAACAAGTTCTGAAGTGGCTAATGAAGATAGTGTGGAAAGGATAGACTCATTGATGGGTGCGGCAGGTGAACTGGTAGTTTGGGAAATGTTGTATGCTTGCTATATTTAACAGGGTGCTCCCAATTTGTGGTCTCGAGCTTCCCGATACCATCTACGAATGGTTATGGGCCAGAAATTCCCAGGAGCCTTTCGGTTGTTGCACTTATTCAAGGACACTTTGAGCAGGTCTTTTCATCTTTTTCTCTGACCTTTTGGTAACCTCCTCCCATGACAGAGCTCACAATATATTAACGGTTGCAGGAGTCTGTTACTGGGCAAGCAAAGGGCATGTTCCGAGTGAGAGTAGCTGGGGCTCCATTATAGGGGATGCAGGCCTGGGAGAAGATACTGACTGATTTGTTTCTATTTCACAGAGAATCTTCAGATACAGAGCTCTCCTCATAATATACTTATAGGGAAACTTGGAATGAAAGTGTTTTGCACAATCTATACAGATCCAACCCTGCCTGTAGGTTCCAAAATGTGTGTCTATTACTATTCCTGACCTGATCAACTTACTCTGTATTAATTTTTTTCAGATGTAAACTTCTTCCCAGAGTAGATTGGTATTTATTGCTAAAGGGACTGTCCCACAGGCTATTTTTAGGCGACTACAGGCGACTAGGCTGTCGCTACATGTCGCCAGGGTGTCGCCTGTATGGTCATGAGTAGTCTCCTCAGTCGCCCAAAGAGTCATAGCATCTTTCTGGTCGCCGCTGGATTTTCAACATGTTAAAAAAAAATTGGCGATAGTCGACGACAGTGGGTTTGACGCTAATGAGCGTAGCTTGACTTCTCCTGATGTAGGTGCTGTCGTAGTTGTCGCCAGGTTAACGTAGGTTGTTGCCAGGTTAACATAGATTGTCGCCGGTGCTGACCAGTTTTTTTTTGTTGTTAAAGTAATGATTCTATTTCAAATTTTATGTTGAAGGGGGGTCCAGCTGCTGTTTTTTCGGCGACCTGCTACAACTATGACAGTCGCTGGCAGTCGCCTAAAAATAGCCTAAGTGGGACAGGCCCTTAAGTACATGCTATTTTAAACTCTATTATTTTAAACCCACAAGTAATTATTCTCAAATACATTATATGACTCCAATTTGCACTTTACTTTGATAACATTTTATCTTTAACAGTGAGCACTTATTGATAGGGTAATCTTTTGAAAATAACCATGCAATTCCAACTGATACCTGAACATGTTTTGCCATCTGATCCTAAAACAGATCCTGATGGACAGAGGCAGATTGCTCCCTCAGAGGTCTGTGTGCAGTCATGGCTGCAGTCAGTGTGATTTTCCAAACACGGAGTAAGAGCTAATGAATAAAGAAAATACAGTAGTAATTAAATGAACATCTTTCAACAGTTATTTCAACATGTTGCCACACAATAAAATGCCTTTTCCTCATTAGTGAGAAATATTACATCTTGATTGATTGAAATTCACAGCATGGAAAATGGGCCCTTCAACCCACCAAGTTCATGCCATCCATCAATAAGGGATAGGAGTAGAAGTAGGCAAATCTGCCGACAAGTCTACTCTGCCATTCAATCATGGCTGATCTATCTCTCCCTCCTAACCCCATTCTCCTGCCTTCTCCTGCCTTCTCCCCATAACCTTTGACACCCATACTAATCAAGAATCTCTCTATCTCTGCCTCAAAAATATTAATTGATTTGGCCTCCACAGCTATATTTTAACCCATTTTTGCATCCACTCCCTGCACACTAAGGAAAATTTACAGAGGCCAATTGAACTACATGTATTAAAAGTATTAAATGCCAGTAAAGAAAATGGTTAAAAATGTTGTCTTTAACTTTGAATGCAGATAAATTTCTATTATTGCGACTTACAAATATGACTTCTGTTCTAAGCAATGTAGGTCAAGGCAAGACTTCACCATGTAAAAAAATGGAAGAGGTGATGGCAAAGTTGCAAATGATTCTGTAATGGTCAAAGTTGCAATGTGAAAATAGACTGAATTCTCACGATAAATCCAATTTCAATTTCTTCTCTAGGCATTTCACACCATTGACATGGAAGTCAAGCTGTGGTTTTTTGTATCATAACTTGATGGATCAATGGGTGTATTCAACCAACAGTGAATTAAAGAGCTCGTGGATCACAACTACATGTCCATTAAAATTCAACTAAGACCACGATTATAGGTATATATGCTAGGGCACAGAAATGCATGATCTTCTTTTGCTGAAATTATTAATCTTATGAATAAATCTGAATATTGTTCTTTGTGACTGAAATTTTTTGTGATAAATGTATGGATTTGCACTAACAGTATGCATCTTGTGAAATCCATTTGAGCTAATTGATGATTAATAAATGGTCGATATGTGAAAGTAGTTATCACCATGAGATTGATAACATTGATGTGTTTATGAAGCAATTTAAGTACATGAGGATGGGGAAATGGGGAAATTGTGAAGACGACCTCCTTCGACCTCCCTTCGACCTCCCTTCGACTATGATGAAGACTATCTACGACTACCTTCGACTACCTTCGACTATCCTCGATTACCTACGACTAACATGCCGACCTACTACGACTAAACCCGCGAGTAAAAAAAGTATGTTTTTTTCCATAGCGACCTTTTTTTACTCGCGGGTTATTTTAACATATTGAAAAAAAACGCCGTGACCTAGCTGAGGCCTCGAGTACGCAGAGACCACTCTCGAGCATGAAGGAGAGTTACGAAGACCTCCTACGACCTTGTATCGACCATGCTGCGAGTATAAGTCGAGGGCAAACTCGCCAGAACTCGCGGATTAGGTCGCCCAAGTGGGACAAGCCCTAGCCCCTGTCCCACTTAAGAGACCTAAACAGCAACTTCTGGTGACGTTGCCCGCCACCCAAGGTTTCCATGAGGTCAGCGGAGGTTTTGGTCACTCTCCCTAATGGTCGAAAGTGGTTTCCGCGTGCTCGAGGCTTCATCTAGGTTGCTGCTATTTTTCCATCACGTTTAAAACCGGCCTCGACTAAAAATAGGTTGCCGTTTTAAAAATCGATAATTTTTTAGTCGCAGGTCTAGTCGAAGCCGGTTATCTTCATAGTCGAGGAAGGTTTTCAACATATGCGTGGGAGGTGGTAGGAGGTTGCAGGTCACCTCGACCTTGATTTTTTTTTGGGTGGCGGGCAAGGTCACCAGAGGTTGCTGTTTAGGTCTCCTAAGTGGAACAGGGGCTTAAGGAGTAACAATGTGGTTGTAAAAGAACATTCTGCATCAAGCAATAGTCATTGCAAAAAATCTCACAAAATTGACATAGTCCCTAAATTTATATATGAGATTTCATAATAATGATAATTTTGAAAACAATTCTGAAGAGAGCCTATTCTTGGGATAATGAGCACATGTCAGTCTTTATTTTTGTGGAGAGCTTCTTTTTAATCAGTGAGCTATAATGTATTGGTTTATCATCTTGGATATTTCTATGTGGCATGTGACGGTTCCTTATCAATCTATTACATCAATTACACTTATCTTCATGTATGAAACCAGGTAATAGCTCAGTATTCTCTACAATAAATTTTACTTCGGAGTCACGTGAGTGACTACGTGAAGAACACCGTCAGGGCGCATGCACGTCATTATGTCTGACGCATTGGCGACAACGGCAGCAGGAGCACGGACCTCCTGCTGCAGGTGAGTAATTACAGCTCCACCAAAGTCGGGGAGACTTTGGAGGAGTTAGAGAAAAGTAAAGAAAGTGTTTCTGTGTGTTTTTCCCCCACATACAGGAATAAGGAAAAGGTGCAGGCTGCTGCCGACAAGGAGAGAGAGAGCTGCGGGAGTGCAGTTTCTGAAAGGCAGCCTGTCACCTCGGTGGAGTCGCAAGCCGGTAGCGGTGCGGCGACAGACTTGGCAAAGTGCCCAGCCGGGTACACAGCCAACGCCAGTCGGGCGGTCGGCATAACCCAAGTCACTAAGCGCTATAGACTCCGCAGAGTCGGGCCACGAGAGTCCCGTCGGGGACAGGATACCGTTCCCCAGCGGTTATCCAAAAGGAGCAGCTCATATAGGGGCTGCTCCACAGAGACGCTCCAGGAGGAGTAATGCAGGAGGGAAGCCATAGAGAAGGCTCCGCTGGCAGTGCCTAGGAGAGGTCTGCTTCATAAAGCTACACTCCAGGAGCAGTAGTGCAGGCGGGAAGCCATAGAGAAGGCTCCGCTGGCAGTGCCTAGGAGAGGTCTGCTTCATAAAGCCATACTCCAGGAGGAGTTGTGCAGGCGAGAGGCCGTGGGGACGGCTCTGCTGGCAGTGCCTAGTAGAGGCCTGCTTGAAAGCACCCTCTTTGCAAGAGGTGAGTGCAGAAGGGCAGATACGCTCTGACCCTGAGTCCGAGGACTTCCAAAGGGAGGGCAGGCAGCTGCCAGAGCTGACACCGTGTGCAGCACGGTTTGCCATGTCGTCGGACGCTGGTGAGCCTCTGGGTGAGGAACTTGCCACCAGCATAAATTACCAAGTCTCACATCAGCTACAGGAGCTGACAATGGATGAGACAGTAACGAAGTATGAAGCCCCAATCAACTGTGGACTATTAAAAGTTCCTAGGTACACAAAAATGCTGGAGAAACTCAGCGGGTGCAGCAGCATCTATGGAGCGAAGGAAATAGGTAACGTTTCGGGCCGAAACCCTTCTTCAGACTGATAGGGGGTGGGGAGAAGAAAGGAAAAAAGGACAAAGGCGGAGGAGGAGCCCGAGGGCTGGGGGAGGGAAGGAGACAACCAGATGGCTGATGAAGGGGAGGGGACAGTAAGGGCTAGCAGAATTGGGAGAATTCAATGTTGAGGCCCCCAGGATGTAGACTGCCCAAGCGGAATATGAGGTGCATTTCCTCCAATTTACGGTGTTGCTCGCTGTGGCCATGGAGGAGACCCAGGACAGAGAGGTCAGATACGGAATGGGAGGGGGAGTTGAAGTGCTGAGCCACCGGGAGTTCAGGTTGGTTATTGCGGACCGACCGGAGGTGTTCGGCGAAACGATCGCCAAGCCTCCGCTTGGTCTCACCGATGTAGATCAGCTGGCATCTAGAGCAGCGAATGCAATAGATGAGGTTGGAGGATTCCTGTTCCAATAGATGAGGTTGGAGGATTAAAAGTTCCTGTTGGGAACAGGAAGAATTGGGGCAAGATGGGCATACTAATGAAAGCCCAGGAGCATGTGAAGCTCCAGCATATTTTTAAAGTTGCTGGCATCTGGTATAACGAGCTTTGCCAGGATGGTAGATGGAGAGGCAATGACAAATTACAACAAAAGGCGCTATTGTGGAGTGCCCACTTTGAGATCAACTGCCTCCGCAAGACTGCGATTAGACCAACCATCAATGCTAAATATGCCTCACTCTGCCAGCCTGGCACAGTGCAACCGGCACAGCTGTTTGGCGAGGATTTCGCACAGCAGGTGAAGGAGCTGGAGGAGGAGGCTAAGACGGCAGCCACATATTCACCAAAGCGGAAGTATCCCTATAAGGGAGTAGACTGGTCCGGGCAAGGGACGAGTCCAGCTACGATGCAGCGCAGTTGGCGTTCGGCTGTAGCACTGCCACGGAGGTGAGATATCCAGCTCAAGGCCAGGGAAGAATGCCAGGTGGTAAGGAGGTAAGAGGGTCTGGTTCTCATGTAGACAGATCTAATGTGATACAATTAAATGTTTACCTCAGATATGTTTATACTGAAGGTTATTCAAAGGCATCAAATAAAGCTTAATGCAAATTCTGATTTACCCATGCAACATGTTCCAAAAAACAAAAAAAAAGGAGTTTGACTTCAGTATCACTGAACAATTGGAAGTTCAGCTGGAACTTGCAAGCTTATGTAATAAAGGTGTAATTGCTAAGGCAGTTTACCAAAGCCATCAGTTTATGTCCAATATCTTTCCCAGACCAAAAAAGGATGGGGGGATGCAGAATTATACGGACCTGAATAGTCTTAACACTTTTGTACGGTATAGACATTTTAAGATGGAAACGTTTGTGAAGGAGATCTTAAAGATGCGGATTCAGTGTCTGTTCATTTGCAGGATAGAAGATTTAAAATTCAGCTGGATGGGGCAATTATGCCAATACAATCCACTGCCTAATGGTTTCTCTTCAGCTCCTAGAGGGATTACAAAGTTGTTAAAACCTATTCTAGGCATGATGAGAAGTCAAGGTCATGTGTTCATGGCTTAACTAGATAATATCTTGATTGTAGGACAATCAAAGGAAACAGCTGAAGCATCAGTGGCAGTTGGTAAAAAACATTTTTTAATTGGGCTTTATAAGCTATCCAGAGAAATCTACATTTCTACCTGTGACACAAATTGACTAGTTGGGTTCACAATGGACTTCATTAACATCATTGTGACCTTGCCCAGGCAAAAAAGGGTAGAGCTAATTAAGAACTATATCAAGTTAATTGCTAACACACAGCCTTCAATTAGCCAGGTGACAAGTCTGCTGTGGTAATGGCTGGCAGCATTTCCAGCAGTTCAATATGGCCACTTTATTATCTACAATTACAAAGGTCAAAGGAACAAGCATTGAGGATACATTGGGGTCATTATAATAGACCTATGCTTCTATCAATAGAGGCTGTTGCTGATGTACAATGGTGGATTCAGCATGTGTCCACTAGTAGTTCCAAAGTGTTATTGGACCAAGCTTCCATGATTTGCAGACAGATGTCAGAGCACTTGGGTAGGGTGCTACTGATTCAAGATCCAGCAGTGGAGACAGATGAACATTGCTTCTGCAAACATGGGGAATTAACCAAGAGTATTTTAAGGACTCAAGGCTTATGGCACTAACTAAACTAGTTTGCATGTGCAGTGCAAAATAGACAACACTACAGCAGTTGCTGATATGAATCACATGGGTGGAATCAAATCGTTATCATGTGACAGGTTGGCAAATACAATTGGACCTGGAGTAGGGATAGAGAGATTTGGATTGGAGCTATCTATCTCCCAGGGAAACTTAATGTAGTACCAGATGGCAGCTCACAAAAATTCCATCATAACACAGAGTGGATGTGGAACCAGGATGTGTTCAAGAACATAGTACTTCTATATGGAAGGCCAAAATATGTTTCATTGGCACCAGATCCAGGGGCAGTGACAATTGATGCTTTTTCACTAAATTGGGATGATATGTTTGTGTACATTTTCCCACCATTCTGCCTCATAGGTTGGTGTTTGAGAAAATCAAGCAGGATGCCGCTTCAGGGGTTTTGGTGATACCAAATTGCCTGATTCAACCATGGTTTCCTTTGATGTTACAGATAGCGATCCAACCTCTTTTTGCTGATTCCAAACAGTAGGAATTTGCTGGAGCATCCAGTAACGCATTAAGTTCATCCATTATGTGATGGTATGGATCTGTTAATTTGCAGGTTTTAAGAATGCCTTACATTGGTCGAGGACTTTCTAGGCCAACGGTGGATATACTCACTGCAGCCTGGAGAAACAGTACTCAAAAACAGTATATGACTTATGAAAAAAAAAAAAAAAAAAAATGGGAACAATATTGTGTTCAAAAGAATATTCAATATGATACTGTAGTTATTGAAAATGTGTTAGAGTTTATCTACACTTTATTATGATGAGGGTCTTAGCTATACTGCTATCAATACAGCTAGAAGTGCTTGGTCGGCATATCTTGTAATAGGTACACGGACACAAAGTATAGGTTCTCACCCTCTCATATCTAGGTTGATGAAAGCAATCTTTAATTCCAAACCGCCTAAGCCTAGGTATATGGTAATCTGCGAGGTAAGTGTTGTTCGTAACATACTTCGTCATTGGGTCCCTGTCACGTCTATAACTTTGTTAAAATTAACCATGAAATTGGCTATGCTAATGGCATTGGTGTCAGTACAGAGAGTGCAGACTTTCCAAAAACTTCAGTTCGAGAGAATGGAAGTGAATACAGAGAATGTTCTGTTTTATATTTCTGACCTGCTCAAACAAAGCAGGCCAGGTGTGACAGGTCTTAAGATTGTGTTCTCAGCATATCATACAGCTCCATGTTTATGTGTAAGGACACATTTGTTACATTACATTGAAGCCACAAGGGCTTTAAGACAAGAAGAAACAAGATTATTTCTCAGTTACAAGAAGCCAACATAAAAGAGTGGCAGTTCAGAGTATCTCAAGGTGGTTAAAGCAAGAGTTGGTTCAAGCAGGAATTAACATTTATGTGTTTACATCTCATTCCACTAGCGCAGTAGCAACATCCGCGGCCAGGGCGATGGACGTTCCCATCGACCATATATTAAAAGCCGCAGGTTGGAAAAATGAACTTGTGTTTCAGCAATACTACCATCGGCTGATTGCCGATGGAGGGCTGTTTGCCAACTCAATATTGAGTGCTGTTGCTATTGTTTAAAGTCTGTTTTCAATACTGTTTCATTCTGTTTCGTTTGTTGCCCTACATTAAGAGGGTTTATTGGTTGTTTTATGACCAAAAATAAAACTGTTTTGTTTTTGCATGATATGCAATGTCATGTTTACAGCATTATTGATGATACTCAGAGTCAATCGATGCAGTGAGAAGCCGGGATTTTGATCTGCGGCATAAAAATCACAGAGCTTTAAAATCTTCACGTAGTCACTCACGTGACTCCGAAGTAAAATAGTAAGATTAAACGAGAACTTACCAGTTTGAAGTTTGATCTTTATTTTATGAGGAGTTACGTTGGTGATTACGTGCCCGCCACGTCCAACCCTCTCTCATAGAAAAAAGGTCATAATGGTAGTTCTCATGTTGATCATCTTAATATGTTACTTCAATTATGGTGTTGTCTGTGATTTCATACCGCTGCTTTGAAGATTGACGCGCATGCGCCCTGACGGGGTTCTTCACGTAATCACCAACGTAACTCCTCATAAAATAAAGATCAAACTTCAAACTGGTAAGTTCTCGTTTAATCTTACTATTCTGTGTAGGAAGGAACTGCAGATGCTGGTTTAAACCGAAGGTAGAGACAAAATGCTGGAGTAACTCAACGAGAGAGGCAGCATCTCTGGATAGAAGGAATGGGTGACGTTTTGGGTTGAGACCCTTCTTTAGACTTCAGGTCTCAACCTGAAATGTCACTCATTGCTTCTCTCTAAAGATGCTGCCTGCGCATTGAGTTACTCCAGCATTTTGTGTCTATATTCACAAAACATTCCGTGTTCGATATATCTATTACTATGCAACCATATTTTGATATTTTCTTTTTCAGCATAAAATAACATTCTGCATTTAATAACACGACCATTTAAGCTCCAGCCCGTGATTTGTCACCGAAGCATTTAAAGATTGAAAATAACACACCCTATGAAGACGGTCAAAGGGATAGGAATAAATATCTAATAAAAGGAGCAAGTTTTCATTTTTGAATTATGTTTTTCTTTAGAGCATTTAGATATATGGAGTCATACAGCACGGAAACAGACTCTTTGACCCAACCTGTCCATGCTGCCCAAGAAGCTCCATCGAAGCTCAACCCACTTGGGAACAGACTTCACTTTAATTAATACAAAAGGCCATCTGGATGTTGGAGATGCTGGATGAAGATTGGTGAAGATGAGAAGGGCATGATTTGATGCGAACCTGAGGGGCCAATTGTTTCACAGATGATGGGGAAATGGAACAAGTTGGCTGCTAGCGGAGGTAGTTGAGGCAGGTACCATGATAGTATTAAAAAAACACTTGCACGGGTACATGGATAGGAAAGGTTCAGAGGGATATGGGTCAAAAGTAACAATTGGGACTAGTTTAGATGGGGCATCTTGATCTGCATGGGCAAGTTGGGCTGAAGGGCCTTGTGTATGATTCTATGGCTCTACCTGGATGCTAGAGGTCTGCATGTTGAAAGGTTCCTCATTGGTAATTGCAAGGGAAGGTACATTTACAAAATCCTTACCCTGACATGTTTTCATATCGGGCTGCAGTGCGAACCCCTTTGGACAGAAGCAATGATAAGAGCCAGGGACATTTTCACATCCCAAGGTGCACCCATGGTTCCAAAAAGCACATTCGTTGACATCTGAGGAATGAAAGTGCACAAGTCAGAAGCAGGAAAGGTTGCATGAAGATTTTATCTGGAGCTAAGCAAAGCGCAAGAACAACACTGTGCAGAGTTGCAGACTGAATACAGGAGTATAGGGATGGACAGGACTAGAGGGAACAATCATATAACTCCTTCAAAGCCAACACATTGATTATAGGCCAAGTGGCTTACTTTTGTGCAGCATGACCTAAAGTTGGGCAGTCACGATACGACACGATACGATAGAACTTTATTTATCCCAGGAGGGAAATTTAACTGCCAACAGTCATAAAAGCACAAGATATATGAAACATGAAATGTGTTGAGCGGAAAGGATTGGGGATGTGCGAAGATTGAGGAGTGTGTGTGTGGGGGGGGGGGGGGGAGGAGGAGGAGAGTCAGTCTCAGTCTATCCCACGACAGAAGGGGGAGGAGTTGTACAGTCTGATAGCCACAGGGAAGAAGGATCTCCCATGACATTCTGTCCTGCAACTTGGACATTTTCAACATGTTGAAAATTTTGCGGCAGTCGCCTGTAGTTGCCAAAAAATCGCCTAAGTGGGACAGGCCCTTTATTTACCACTATTTCTACCTATGCTGCCACTTTCAGGGAGCTATGGACTTGGACCTCAATATCCCTCTGAACTTCAATGTTGTTAAGTGTCTTGCCATTAATTGTAAATTTCCCCCTTTCAATAGACCTCCTGAAGAGCAACACCACACATCTGCTTGGATTAAACTCCATTTGCCATTTCTCCACCCATTTCTATAGCTGATCCATATCCCCCTATATACGTTGACAGCCTTCCTCACAGTCTACTACTCCAGCAATCTTGGTGGCATCTACAAATTTACTAACCAATCCTTCTACGTTTATGTCCAAGTAATTTTAAAAAATCACGCACAACACAGGTCCGTGTACAAATTCTTGTTGAACTACACTGGTCACAGACGTCCAGCCTGAAGATTGTTCTTACACCACAACTTACACTGCGTCCTATCAGAAAACCAGTTCCAAATCCACACAACTAAGATGCTGTGAACTCCAGGCATCTTAACCTTTTGGATCAGCCTACCAGGGGGGGGTTTATCAAATGCATATTTCCATTCTGCAGACGTTTGTAAAAGGTATAATTGAGTTTTAACTTTCTCAGTTGCTCATCATTTTAACTCCCTTTCCCATTCCCATACTTACTTTTCTCCAATGCTGGAATGAGGCCATACACATTCTAGAGGAACAGCACCTCATATTTCGCTTGGGTAGCTTGTAATCCAGCAGTATGAATTAGAATGCTCTATTTTTAAGTAACTTCTATCTACACTCCCCTCCTCTCTCCCCTTGCAGCCTTTCTCCGTCCTAGTCACTTAACCAGTTTCATAGTTCACCACATTGTATCCCTCTTGAGACTACACCTTCCCTGGCTAACGATGGGCTTACCATGGCTCCACCCTACCTGAGGTTATTTGTTTTGCTGGCCCTGTTGGTCCTGGTCTGTTGCCGCCCCTGTCCAGTTTTTCACCGCCCCAGTCTGAAGAAGGGTCCCAATCTACCCTTTTTCTCCAGAAAAGCTGCCCAACCTGTTGAGTTGCTCCAGCAATTTGTGTTTATCTTTGTCAAGTCAAGTCAAGTTTATTTGTCACATACACATACAAGATATGCAGTGCTATGAACATTGCTATGAACGTTGTTATTCAATGCTATGAACATAGAATTTTCTAATTTTAGGCAACCTCTCACAAATCCTCTCCCCCCACACCCTTTCTCCACCAATTCCTCACACCATCTCCCTCCCCCCCCACTTACCCCCTCCCCCTTCAATCCCCTGTGTCCCACCTGGACTCCTAACTATTTCTCCCCTCCACGCATTAATTATATTGTTTGATTTAATTGTGATTTGGAATCACTCCAGTGATAAGAGAAATAAATGTTTAAATATGCTTTTGTTTCCCTTTTAGTGAATGTCCTTAATGCCGCTGCATCCGGCACCAGGCGTGAAACTGCCACATATCGTGGACAGCGTAAGGTAGAATATGGATTGTACTTCATAGTTTTGTGGTTGTGACAGAGCGTTAACCACAGACGTTGAGATTCTTTATCACGCAAGTATGCCGTGCTTCTTGGGGTGAAGTTTACCTCTACATGATTTCTGATCATCACTGAGAAAATAACCATCTTTACACTTGCAGCACTTTCCATTGAAGCTTTTCTTGCAAACGCTTCCTGTTTCATTTTCTGTGGAAAAGTTTATTAAAACGTTAAAATTTCAAAGTTAACTAGGCTCAATAACTCGAATTTTGCCCAGTGTTTCCCATTTGATTAAAGGGCAGATAACAGTAACCAAGGCATTGAATTTTCCAGATCTGTGAATCCTTTCCTCTGAGTTTGTTTAGGGAGAGATTGTGGATACGATATGAATGGGTTGCAGCTTTGAAAATAAATGAGCGGAAAATGATGAGGCTTCCATGAACAAGACTCCAGACTAGGAGAGAGTACCCAAAGTAACCGGCCCTCTTGCCTCTATGAATGACATGAGAGCCTATAAATATAAGGATAGTGAAATAGGGCAATTATTTCAACAATTCAAACAAAATTTTAGTTTTAGTTTAGTTTACAGGTACAGTGCGGAAACAGGCACTTTGGCCCAGCGGGACTGCCGCCGACCAGCGATACCCACACATTAACACCACCCTACACCCACTAGGGACAATTTTTTACATTTACCAAGCCAATTAACCTGCAAATCTGGACGTCTTTGGAGTGTGGGAGGAAACCGAAGATCTCGGAGAAAACCCACGCAGGTCACGGGGAGAACGTACAAACTCCGTACAGACAGCACCCCTAGTCGGGATCGAACCTGGGTCTCCAGCGCTGCATTCGCTGTAAGGCAGCAACTCTACCGCTGCGCCACCGTGACTGCCCACTGGAGATGTATTTGGAATTCTTCTTCCCAGAGTTCTGTTTTGTTATTTTGGCCTTTCCCCATTCTTCAACCTTCCCCTTACATTTTTCACTCTTCCTATGATTATTTTCTCTTTGTCTTCATTTCTGTTCCACCCCATCCTCGTTTTCCCACTTCTGTTTTATTTCCTCCCCTCTTCCTTCACTGCACTCTACTCCCATCTGTTTCCTTCACTTTCATTTGCCTTAATAACCTTTTCCACCTTTTGTGTTTTGCACTTTCACCTCGATTTCTAATTTTCACTCTTTCCTTCAACTACACTGCTCGTTAATTCTTTCGTGCCTTTCCTCCTACCACACAACACTCATTTCGGTTTCACTTCTTCATTGTTTTGCATTAAGCTTAGCTTTAGTTTTAGAGATACAGCGCGGAAACAGGACCTTCGGCCCACAGAGTCCGCACTAAACCAACGATCCCTGCACATTAACACTATCCTATGCACACTAGGTACAATTTACAATTACATCAAGCCAATTAACCTACAAACCTGTACGTCTTTGGAGTGTGTGAGAAAACCAAAGATCCCGGAGAAACCCACACAGGTCACTGGGAGAACGTACAAACTCTGTACAGACCGCAACCGTAGTCGGGATTGATCCTGTGTCTCCGGCACTGAAAGCACTGTAAGGCAGCAACTCTACCGCTGCGCCACCGTGCCGCCCATTCAAGAGATGCAGATTTTGCAGGTTGAGCGATGGGTTAATTGCCATCCCTGGTAGCCATCAAGAAGGTCCTTGAACCACTGCACTTCTTGAAGTGAGGGTATACTCACAATGCTGTTGAGGAGGGTGTTACTGAATAGTAAAGGTTTGGAGGGATATGGGCCAGACACAAGCAAGGGGGACTAGCTTGGTTAGGCATGGATAGGTTGGGCTGAAGGGCCTGTTTCCATGCTGTATACCTCCATGACATTACTGTAATATTTTAAATAGCGAAACAGTTCCTATTTGTCTATTAGTCATTAATAATGGCTATTAAATAGCAGCAGTCATTAGCAGCAGATTAATAAATTAAGTTGGATCCTTACTCGAAACATTGTCTAGAAACAAAGAACTGCAGATGTTGGTTTATACCAAAGATAGACACAAAGTGCTGGAGGAATTGAACGGGTCAGCCAGCATCTCTGGAGAAAAAGGATGGGTGACATTTTGGGTTGGGACCCTTCTTCAGACTCCAATTCAGAAACATTGTCTGCCCATTTCCCTCCTCACATACTGCCCAACCATCCATTTCTCAAGATTCCTCTATCCGTTACTCAATATTCCAACATCTGCGGTCTCTTGTGTTTCTATTGGCAGCAGGTTATTGGATGAATGCATGTACCTGATAATTGTGGGTCTGTTTCAGTTGTCGGCTGGCGGGATGGATGCACCACTTTCAGATCAGCTGGTGGCAGAAAAGAACGTCTAGGGTTGATGACT
Organism: Malacoraja senta; assembly: GCA_038087875.1. NCBI lineage: Eukaryota > Metazoa > Chordata > Chondrichthyes > Rajiformes > Rajidae > Malacoraja > Malacoraja senta. The sequence goes on from CM075995.1 coordinate 962,829, forward strand.
ACTATGTCCTTCCCAGTGAACTTGTTTGCTCGGCGAATTGTGCCCGTCTTCCAATCTGAGTAGTACACGTGTTCCTCAAAAAGAGAAATTCCAAATGGCCAGTGGCTATGTGGAAAGAAGAGGAAATGCTGTCAAGTTGGAAAGGGTGCAGAGAAGATTTACAAGGCTGTTGCCAGGACTCGAGCGCCTGAGCCAGAGAGAGGATGAGCACGCAAGGACTCTATTCCTTGGAGCACAGGAGGATGAGGGGGTGATCTTATAGAGGTGTACAAAATCATGTGAGGAATAGATCGGGTGGACACACAGAGTCTCTTGCCCAGTGTAGGGGAATCGAGAACCAGAGGACATAGGTGAAGGAGGAAAGATTTAATAGGAACCTGAAGGGTAACCTTTTCATGCAAAGGGTGGTAGGTGTATGGAACAAGCTGCCGGAGGAGGTAGTTGAGGCAGGTACTATTGCAATGTTTATGAGACATTTAGACAGGTACATGGATAGTAGGTAGACAAAAATGCTGGAGAAACTCAGCGGGTGAGGCAGCATCTATGGAGCGAAGGAAATAGGCAACGTTTCGGGTCGAAACCCTTCTTCAGACTTGTTTAGAGGAATATGGGCCAAATGCAGGCAGGTGGGACTCATGTAGATGGGACATTTTGGCCGGTGTGGGCAAGATGGGCCAAAGGGCCTGTTTCCACGCTGTAAGATTCTATGACTATGACTCTATGCGAAAAGCCAAATCAATAGAAAATTTTGGATTTTGAACTACTTGTATGTCGCACAACTCCTTTTCATAAACCAGTCAAGTGAAGGCACTTACCCCCTCATGAAAAGTATTTTAGTACAAGGGAATGGCGGAGTAGACTGGAATGACTCAATGGCATAATTCTGCTCCTATGACCTATGAGCTTATGAAAGATCTGCACTCTTTAAATTATCAAATAAAGTAAATGAAGAGATGTGGTTTAGTAAGTTAATTGGCCTCCTGTGAAAGGAGTGGATGAGAAAATGAGAAAACATAGAGCTGGTGTGAACGAGTAGGAGACCTTTGGTCGGCGTGGACTCAGTGCGCCCAAAGGGCCAATTCCATGCCGTATCTATAATTAAACTGAAACTATGATGCACTAGTGAAAAAACTAGCTTCAAAATGGAACTGAGGCACTGGACAATGGAAAAACAGATTTTTCTTTTCAAAAAAGCATTGGTGGAAATTAATGAATGGGATGGAAAAATGACCTAATGTTCTTGTCAACACACTTACCGTATCGAATGTTTGATGATCTGAGCTGAGCCTCCAGTGTAGTCACATGACCCAATGCTGCTTGAGATATTCTCAGTGTCACGTTGAACCCAGTAGAGCCGTTTGTCAATGAGGTCCAATGTCAAAGTCTTCACTTTGGACCAGGGCTTGACAATGGAGATGGCTATTGTGGCATTTAGATTTGCACGATGAATACTCGGAACAGAACCTTCTGAAGCCCAAAACATATACCTTGGAATAAAATTAAGCAAGTTGAGTTAAAAATCTTTGTAATGTTATGGAATTTTCAAAGGCAGTTTGGGTGTTAGCCAGGTTGACGTTAGGACAATTTATAAATAGTAAAGGACATTATGGATCTGTTAGTGTAGAAAAAACATGTAATGCAATTATTATAAGTGGAATGGTAATTTAAAAAATCTAAGTAGTATCATTTTTTCTTTAGTGAATTCAATGTGAGCTTTAAGCAACAAATTCTTCCAGGTATAGTGTGGAATAAATGGAGAGTTTAAATCGTTCCCTATAAATACTAAGTAGTTGCCTCCATATTAGAAGGCATTGTCCTTTTTATATCCAACTATACTGGGACAATTCTGCATTAGTCTTCCAATCATTGATAAACTAGATATTTTATTGTGTTACTCAATGGTTGTGTGAATCTGTCAAAAATCTATTTGATGAGCACACATGGACAGAGAAGGCTTTTAAATACTAATTATGTTTCGTCATAAACCCATAATCTTAGACGTAGAAACATAGAAAATAGGCGCAGGAGTAGGCCATTCGGCCCTTCGAGCCAGCACCACCATTAAATATGATCATGGCCCATCATCTAAAATCAGTACCGTGTTCCTGCTTTTTCCCCAGATCCCTTGATTCCGTTAGCCCTAAGAACTAAATCTAATTCTCTCTTGGAAAACATCCAGGAATTGGCCTCCACTGCCTTCTGTGGCAGAGAATTCCACAGATTCACAACTCTCTGGGTGAAACAAAATGTCCTCATCTCAGTCCTAAATGGCCTCCCCCTTATACTTAAACTTTGACCCCCTGGTTCTGGACTCCCCCAACATCGGGAACATTTTTTCCTGCATCTAGCCTGTCCAATCCCTTAAGAATTTTACATATTTCTATAAGTTCACCTCATCCGTCTAAATGCCAGTGAATACAAGCCCATTCACTGGTTTGTCGACCCATTCTTTCATCATATGTCAGTCCCGCCATCCCGGGAATTAACCTGGTGAACCTACGCTGCACTCCTTCAATAGCAATCTTAAAGAAAAGTGGTACTAATCTACTGCCTCACACAGCCTCCAACAAATTAATAGTGACATTTATGCCCAGTTCCCTTGGCAAGAGATAGCTTAAACTCTTCAATTTTGTCTATGCATGAAAAGTTTTTTGTTAAATCACAGTTTGGTCGATTTATTTGAAGGCGTAAAATTATTGCAGAGTTTCATCTTAATTTCCATTCCTGTTGCATATTTAGATCAAAGATCATATGAATATCAATATCAATATGAATGGTAGGAAACCAAAGTCTCACAGTCCTACCCTTCCTCTGGTTCGACTGCCATGAAGGTGGGAAAGGTCAGATTTTTCAGAAGGACCTTGGCATATTTGCCATGTAAGTTCGACATTTCAATGGTTCCTTTCTTCCGATTAGTCCAGATGATTGTGTTGTGCAACCAATCCACAGCAAAGCCCAGAAGACCTTCCCCCACAGCCCGCACAATCTGTGATGCAAAGAAGAAAGATTCACGTTCTTCGATATTTTCTTCAAAATTGTAACAGTGCATCTTTCTTGAATTTATTTCATCCATTAATTAGCTCTTTGTTCATACTGGCGAATTTCCTTCTTTGAAGAAGTGGACATCAATCGACAATTAATCAACATATCATTACATTAATTAGGCTCAATAATTGTGTGCACATAATTTTCATTATAACTGTGTGCCTTTCCACAGAGTTTGCAGTACAATAGTGTTGTTAGAATATTTACTGAATCATTGATGTATTTTTATGTTCTTTTCACTCAAATTATACACACAGCATTTCAGCACAGCTCTAAGTTTATTAACATGGAAAATAGGTGCAGGAGTGGGCCATTCGGCCCTTCGAGCCAGCACCGCCATTCAATATGATCATGGCTGATCATCCAAAATCAGTACCCTGTTCCGGCTTTTTCCCCATATCCACTGATTCCCTTAGCCCTAAGAGCTAAGTCTAACTCTTAAAAACATCCAGTGAATTGGCCTCCACTGCTTTCTGTGGCAGAAAGTTCCACAGATTCACAACTCTCTGGGTGAAAAGGTTTTTCCTCATCTCAGTCCAAAATGGCCTACCCCTTATTCTTAAAATGTGACCCCTGGTTCTGGACTCCCCCAACATCAGGAACATTTTTCCTGCACCTACCCTGTCTAATCCTCTAAGAATTTATATGTTTCTATAAGATCCCCTCTCATGCAAAGATTTCAAAGGTTTCAAAGGCCTTCTAAATTCCAGCGAATACAAGCCCAGTCGACCTATTCTTTCATCATACGTCAGTCCCGCAACCCCAAGAATTAACCTGGTGAACCTACGCAGCAGCCCCTCAATAGCAATATGTCTTTCCTTAAATTAGGAGACCAAAACTGCACACAATACTCCAGGTGTGGTCTCACCAGGGCCCTGTACAACTGCAGTAGGACCTCCTTGCTCCTAAACTCAAATCCTCTTGCAATGAAGGCCAACACGCCATTGGCTTTCTTCACTGCCTGTTGTAACTGTATGCCTACTTTCAGTGACAGATGTACAAGCACACCCATGTCTCGTTGCACCTCCCCTTTTCCTGATCTGACTTATACTGCATCTGCCATGCTTCTGTCCACTCACCCAACCTATCCAAGTCACCCTGCAGCCTCATAGCACCCTCCTCACAGCTCACACTGCCACCCTGCTTTGTGTCATCTGCAATTTAATTCCTTCATCTAAATTGTTATGATAAAGGTATTGAGGGAGTGCAGCGTAGGTTCACGAGGTTAACTTCCGGAATGGCTGGACTGTCATATGTTGAAAGAATGGAGCGACTGGGCTTACACTTGAATTTAGAAGGATGAAAGGGGATTTTATTGAAACATATAAAATTATTAAGGATTTGGACACGCTAGAGGCAGGAAACATGTTCCCGATGTTGGGGGAGTCCAGAACCAGGGACCACAGTTTAAGAATAAGGGGTAGGCCATTTAGAACGGTGATGCGGATAAACTTTTTCACCCAGAGAGTTGTGAATCTGTGGAATTCTCTGCCTCAGAAGGCAGTGGAGGCCTATTCACTTGATGCTTTCAAGAGAGAGTTACTGTAGATAGAGCTCTTAAAGATAGCGGAGTCAAGGGATATGGAGAGAAGGCAGAAACGGGGTACTGATTTTAGATGATCAGCCATGATCACAGTAAATGGCGGTGCTGGTTCAAAGGGCTGAATGGCCCACTCCTGCACCTATTGTCTATTGTGTATTGTCTATTGTATATATTGTAAACAACTGGTGTCCCAGCACCGAGCCTTGCGGCACCCCACTAGTCATTGCCTGCCATTCTGCAAAGGACCCGTTAATTCCTATTCTCTGCTTCCTGTCTGCCAACCAGTTCTCTATCCATGTCAATAACCTACCCTCAATACCATGTGCTCTAATTCTGCACACTAATCTCGTGTGGGACCTTGGCTTTTTGAAAGTCCAGATACACCACATCCACTGGCTCTCCCTTATTCATTCTGCTTGTTACATCCTCAAAAAATTATGGAAGATTACATCATATCATTTAACTGATATTTATTTTTGCCTAAGATTGACACAAAAAGCTGGAGTAACTCAGCGGGACAGGTAGCATCTCTGGAGAGAAGGAATGGGTAACATTTCAGGTCGAGACCCTTCTTCAGACTTTTGCCTAGATGGAGGGAACATGTTGATGGAATGGACAACATGCAAAGTGTAATCCAGCAGCTCTTTAGATATTTGGAGGCACACAACCACTTCACTTTTAAAGGGGGGAAAACATTTTCAATATTTTGAACAATTTTCAACTTCCAATGTGCAGGAAAAAAGCAACACTGATTTGTGAATTGGCAAGTCAACAGTCAAGAGCGTTTTATTGTCACATGTCCCAGAGCAATAAAATTCTTACTTGCAGCACACACTCGCACACACATACGCCCGCACATGCCCGCACATGCATGCACGCACACACGCACACATGTACATGCGCACACACACACTAGTGGAAGAGTCTAGAAATCTATGGAATTCATTGCCACACAAGGCTGTGGAGGCAAAGTCAATGGATATTTCTAAGGCAGAGATTGACAGATTCTTGATTGGTACAGGTGTCAAGGGTTATGGGGAGAAGGCAGGAGAATGGGGTTAGGAGGGAGAGATGGATCAGCAATGATTGAAATGGACTTCAAGGACCAATTCGCTTAATTCTCCTATCGTTTATGAACTTATAAGAGGGGGTAGGACCTTAATAAGAGGGGGTAGGAACAGAAATGTTTTCAAACTTCTTCTTACCCCTTTTGAACATGAACGATATTATTTGTATTATTTGAGTTACTTATTTGTTTGTTTTCCTTTGTGTTTTCTTTTCTTTTTATTGCTAATAAGTTTATTTGTGTTTGTATTTTTTAACGTTCAATAAATAAGATAAACAAAACAAACTTATGAACTTACGGACACTTCGACATCTGAGTTTCAGAATTACATCAAAGTTTACTGTAATCATTTGAAAAATTAAATGATTTCTTACTTCCTCAATTTCCTACTCTGCAGAAATTTTATGTTGTGTAGATTTCTTGGGAATGGGAATAACTCATTTTATTGCTAAAATAATATACATGATTTTTTCTATTTCATAATATTTAAAATCGGATGAGTATTTTTTTCTGACAAGTCAATTAAAGAATAGTGCAAACCCAAATTGATATTTGTCAATTTCATTTTGAAGAATCTGTCAAAATCTTAACATGACCAAAAAATGCAGGACTACAGTCTGAATGTTCTGTCTTCAGATCTGTAGGTACTTATCCTCTGTAAATTGTGCCTAATGCAGATGCAAATGTGAGAAAACATAGAATCAGTGTGAAAATAGACACAAAATGCTGGAGTAGCTCAGCGCGACAGGCAGCATCTCTGGATAGAAGGAATGGGTGACATTTTGTGTCAAGGCCCTTCTTCAGACTGAGAGTCAGGAGAGAGGGAAATGAGAAATATGGAAGAGTAAGGTGTGAAAACGAGAGATCAAAGGGGATGAAGTTCAAGGATCAGTGCGAATGGATGATCGATGGTTGGTGTGGACTTGGTGGGCCGAAAGGCCTGTTTCGATGCTGTGTCTATAAACTAAATGAAATAAATAAAATTTCAGAGTTGTTCACTCACCTTTTTGTCTGTGCCATTTATGAAGGCCTGTTGCAATAGGCCTCTCTCAGTATCTGCCCAGTAGATCTTTCCATTCCTGTAGTGGAAATCCAAGAGAACTGATAGCCCGGAGTTTGTCACAATCCTCTGGTGGTTTGTTCCCTCTCTGTCAATCTTGAATATTGCATTACCATGGCTGAAGATCAGGTAAGGTGGAGGAGCTAAAAAAAATTAAAAGAATATACATTTATAAACTGACACACACTGGTGTCTGAAAATTACTAATAAGAGCAGCTGAAGAAGACTCTCGACCCGAAACGTGACCTATTCCTTCGCTCCATTGATGCTGCCTCACCCGCTGAGTTTCTCCAGCATTTTTGTCTACCTTCGATTTAAACCAGCATCTGCAGTTCTTTCTTAAACAATAAGAACAGCTCCATTGTTTGAGATTACTGAACAGCAATGCATGGAGTGGTGGATATTTCCTAATCATTTCCATGCTGTCTGTAGTTACTGCTTGGACTTTAGACTCTGGACTTTAGTGTTTAGTCTTCACTTTAGACTATAGAGATACAGCATGGAAGCAGGCCCTTCAGACCACCGAGTCCATGCCAACCAGCGACCACACCATACACAAGCACCATCCCACACACTAGGGCTCAATTTACAATTTTACAGAAGCCAATTAACTTATATGCCTGTACCTCTTTGGAGTGTGGGAGGAAACCGGAGCACATGGAGAAAACCCATGTGGTCACAGGGAGAACATACAAACTCCATACAGACAGCACCCATAGTCAGGATCGAACCCGGGTCTCTGGCGCTGAAAAGCAGCAACTCTACCATTGCGCCTCTGCTCCGACTTAGTGAATTCCACACATAACTACACTGAGAAAATGGATCAAATTAGAATCTCACTAGTATAACCAATACTTAAGGCTTACGTATACCACATCATAAAGCAAAGTGACTGTTCATCAAAGAGCGAGAGATTAATTATTATGGTTTACAATATGTATTTGGCTCAGGACAACCTGCAAGTACATGTCTGCCGAAGAATCAATTTTTTCGTAATCTGTAGGAAAGAACTGCAGATGCTGGTTTAAACCAAAGATAGACATAGAATGCTGGAGTAACTCAGCGGGACAGCAGCATCTCTGGAGAGAAGGAATGGGTGACTATTCGGATCAAGACCCTTCTTCAGACTGGCCAGTCTGAAGAAGGGTCTCGACCCGAAACGTCATCCATTCCTTCTCTCCAGAGATGCTGTCTGTCCCGTTGAGTTACTCCAGCATTTTATGTCTATCTTTTGTGTGAACCACCATTAGCATTTCCTCAGCTACTGTCAATGCCATCAGCAGGAATATGTGAAGGGCTGGAATTGCATTGGGGAGAAATAGAGTAACAGTCATCAAATATGATCATAACAACTCAAAAATAAATTGTCTCCTGTTTCAATCTTCTTGACTCATGTTCTTATTCCTGAAAAACTGAAAGTACCTTGCAACCATGCTGGGCATGAATGTGATGTAACATGTAATCAAGTTTCAAATGTATCGTTGAGCATGTAGTTTGTATTTAATAATTAACATAGCACTTTTTTTACTGCAAAAGCAAGAGTTTGAGGTATAATTTGGTACTGCATAATGCCAACTCAGAAGATGCCAGCTTTGTCTAAGTGAAATCCACTAAATAAAAGCCTCCTTCATGAAATAAGTATTCCCAGAACTGTGTTACGATGTGCTGCAATCTATGTTTCTATTTATAATGAAAGGTATTTGACCTGAAACATGAACTGTTTTCTCTTTCCATAGGGCAGCACGATGGTGTAGCGGTAGTTGAGTTGCTGCCTTACAGCGTTTGCAGCGCCAGAGACCCAGGGTTGATCCCAAATACGGGTGCTGTCTGTACGAAGTTTGTACGTTCTTCCCATGACCTTGTGGGTTTTCTCAATGTAAATTGTCCCTAGTGTGCGTAGGCTTGTGTTAATGTGCGGGGATCGCGGGTCGTTGTGGACTCGGTGTGCCGAAGGCCTGTTTCCATGGTGTATCTCTAAATTAAGATGCTGCTTGACTGGCTGAGTTCTTTCAGCATTTCTCATTTTTGTTTCAGATTCCAGCATCTGCAGTCTTATTTGTTTTCCATTTGTGATTTCTGGCTTAGGGGTTGTCCAATATCAGTAAAGTTTTAAAATTAAGGTACTCAGCAGGGGGAAAATCACTTTCTAGGATGAAGAAAAATGTAATCATGTCACTTTTGGTCCCCCTGTCAAATTAATTAAAGAATGGAGTTACAATGTGTTGAGGAATCTGTAATGGCACTGAGGAAATCTATTGTAGGGAAAATATACAAAGAAAAAGGAAATATTCCTGCAAAAAAAAAGCCAATATAATGATAAAGAATGGCATGTGTAATAGTTCAATTCATTTGTTAGCAGGTTTATCAATTTTATTTTGTTTGCATGCAATTCCCTTGCAATTCACCGTCATCATTTATGCACCAGGGCTAATTGTCACTTGTTTATCAAATAGTTCAGATTCCTTTCAGCAGCAGAAAAGCAATATTGTTTGACTGTGAGATTCTCAGGGTCTCCTTCCCGATACACAGGGCCTATGTGGACAGCATTGTAAGACCATGCAGATTAATGGCCAGCTCCAGGCAAAGCATTTCATATGTTGTCACTTCATATATACTAGCATTCTCCACAGGGCTTGGGAATTTCTGTTTGTAGAGAACAGACGGGTGTTAGCATATTTAGAATCTGTAGACTTCATTTGCGTAAATGTCATTAGAATGCTGAAGTGCTTAGGCTTGGGTTTTTCCTAAGAATTTAACGCTCAGCTGAGATATTTGCCAACAGTTCTTCATCTGCTCCGTTTACAACCTTTAGTTCTAGGTTGCCTATGTAATACATTTTTGGACCAGTTTCATTGACAATTGTTATCCATCTGACCCCATATTTCTCCTGAACTCTGCTAAACAAGGTCTTCCAACCTTGGGATTCTATTTAAGCATCTCTATCATTTTGAGCTCAGAAAGAGGTTAAACCAAAATGCAATGACATTCCTTCGCTCCATAGATGCTGCCTCACCCGCTGAGTTTCTCCAGCATTTTTGTCAAGTTTCAAATAATCCTTGTCTGAATGCCAAAACAAATGAAAACACTAGTGGGCAGAGAAGTCTCTAACTTAGAAGATCACTAGATATGACATTTATTGAATGAATTGGAACTTGGTCAGCACTCATCTCTGCTATTGGATCCTCGACTTCCTGACCAACAGACCACAATTAGTGAGGATAGGTGACAAATCATCCTCTATGATATTCCTCAACACTGTTGCTCCACAAGGATGTGTTCTCAGCCCCCTTCTTTACTCCTTGAAGACCCACACACTGTGCAGCCATGTACAAATCTAACTCAATTTACAAATTCGCAGATGACACCACTGTATTGGGCTGGCTATCAAATAACGACAACACTGAGTACAGGACCTTGAGATTGAGAACCTCGTGACCTGGTGTCAAGGCAACAACTTTTCTAGCAATGTCAGCAAGACAAAGGAGATAGTGATCAAGCGTTACACATATCAATGTTATACATTGACGGCGTCAAAGTAGAGATGGTTGAAAGCTTCAAGTTCCTAGGAGAAAATATAACCAGCAACTTGTCCTGGACAAGCCATATTGAAGCACTGGCCATGAAAGAACACCAATGTCTCTACTTCCTTAGAATGCTTAGGAAGTTCTGCATGTCGCCAACCCTCACCGAGTTCTACAAAAGCGTCATAGAAAGCATTTAATCAAGATGCATCACAGCATCTCGCATGGTTTGGGAACAGCTCCACCCAAAACTGCAAGAAATTGCAGAGAATTGTGGATGCAGCCCAGACAATCACACAAACCAACCTTCAATTGATTCCATCTACACTCGTGCTGCCTCGGCAAGGCCACCAGCGTAATCAAGGACCATTCCCCTCTCCAAACAAGCAAGAGGTACAGAGATGTGAAAACACACACCTCCAGATTCAGGGACAGTTTCTTCACAGCTGTTATCAAGCAACTGAAACACCCTATCAGCAACTAGAGAGCAGTCCTGAGCTACTATCTACCTCATTGGAGATACTTGGACTATCTTTAATCAGACTTTACTGCACTTTATTTTGCACTAAACGTTATTCCCTTTATCCTGTAGCTATACACTGTGGATGAATCGATTGCAATCATGTGTGGCCTTTCCGCTGACTGGATTGCATGTGACTAAAAGCTTTTCACTGCACCTCGGTACACATAACAATAAATTAAACTAAACTAAAAAAAATGAAGCCAAGAGATCCTTTTCCCCAGAGGTGCTGTCTGACCCGCTGAGTTACTCCAGGTTTTTGTGTCGAACTCAGCATGAATGTTGATCAGATGCCTCAGTAGTGTTAAAATATTAAGTTTCCATTTATATTTTTGTTTTTGCTGTACTCTTGCATTCCGTTTGCTTTAAAGCACCGTGTAATCAGCGACTACAGTCTGGATGATCTGACCATTATATTGTCCTCTAACGTGTAACCAGCCATGTTGGAGCAGGGCTGTGAGCCTGGCAAGCTGGTACAGATCTGACCACAATTTCCACCAAAACATTCATTGATGTCTGAAAGATAGAATTTACAACAGTGTGACTATTTGCTGTTATTCTTCCACACAATGCAATGATTAGTCATGTTGCACATGTAAACAGCGTAAAATACTTGGCTGGAGGATTATTTTGTCTGAACACCTGAACAATGTTTCACACAGTTTGTCTGCAAATTATACTTCATAACATTATATATCAGTGTTGACATCCTTATCTTGATCATTATCCAGCACGACCTCTTTAAAGATATTTTTATTCAGAGTCATTTAAAACGAAAGACCATATTGGATAGTAAATTTAAGACCATACTTCCTTTTCTCTGCAACTCAATAAATGACCCGTGAGAATGCATTGTTGCAGGTTGTTTTTGCAAGTGAGATTGCTTGCATGGATCAATTGAAAAGGGGAATAAAATTATTTAAAACATATTTTGAGAGTAGCTATTTTTCATTCACCATAATTTCACATTCTCTCATATCCTAATCTGTAAAATGTCCTGAACAGTATACAGTATAAAGTATAAAGTTTCCTTTATTGTCATTCAAACATAGTTTGAACGAAATGCATACCTTGCAGTCATGACAGAAAATAAAATAACAGAACACACAATGAACACAGTTTAACATCCACCACAGTGAGTCTACCAGGCACCTCTTCACTGTGATGGAAGGCAAAAGTCTTAAAGTCCTTGTCTCTTCCTTCCTTGTTCTCCCTCTGCGTTGAGGCGATCCAGGCTTTCGATGTTGGGCCCCCCGCTGGGTGATGGTAAGTCCCGCGGCAGAATCTGAGCTCTGCGAACGGGCCGGTTCAAACTCCACGGCCCTGGGCAGTCGAAGCTGCCACCCTCCAGTCCAGTGGACGAAGCTGTTGTTGCAGGAGCTCCGGAGAATCGGTCACCAACCTGGGACCTGCGAGCTCCCGATGTTGTCGTCAACTGGGCCCGCGGCCGAAGCCTCCGAGGCTCCGAAGTCGCAGAGCCACCACAGCCCCGAAGTCGGCCAGCCTCGCGATGGTGAGTCCTGGCTGCCTCCGGAGCCTCGGTCGGTCCCAGTTGGAGGTCGCTAGCTCCACAATTAGGCCTCAGCCAGACGGAGACGGAGACGAAGATACAACCAAGAAAAGGTCGCAACCCCCCGAAGGAAGAGACTAAAACAAGTTTCCTCCACCCCCCACACATACACAACTAAAAATAAACTAAAACATACGTCCAACAGGACAAAAGAAAACAAAAAAAAGAAAAGACAGACAAACTGCAGGCGAGCCGCAGCTGCATGGCAGCGCCGCCACTTCTGTGACCTGCCTGTCTGTGTATGATGGCCTATGTTAGCTCCTTTATTCCTCCAATCATCAATCTTAATTCCTAGTCTCATATTCGTCTCAGTATCTCTGCACTACCTTTCTAAATATCTCTGGAAACACTCACCAGGCCAGTCAGCACCTGTGGAAAGAAAGTGGGACCTTTTGCCCATGCAGGAAAAGAGAGGTAACAAGTTAGTTTTCAGTGATACAGGTGAGGGAGAGATGGGTAGAACAAAGGGAATAAATCTGAATAGAAAGAAACCAAATAAATTAATATGGTAGTTAAAGGCAATCTATACTTTAGTAAAAGACAAACTGCTGGGGGAACTCAGTGGGTCGACATCTGTGGCGGGAAAGAGCCAGACGACTTTTCGGAAAGGTACCGACATAAAACATCATGCATGGTCTATTGCCCTCAGCCTGACCAGTTGAGTTCCTCCAGCAGTTTGCTTTCTGCTTGTTTCCTGTATCTGAAGTCTCCTCTGTCAGCAGTTTACTTGTGCTCATAAATTGATAAGTTTATAAGTTCTAGGAGCAGAATTAGGCCATTTGGCCCATCAAGTCTACCCTGCCATTCAATCATGGCTGATCAATCTTTCCCTCTCAACCCCATTCTCCTGCCTTCACCCCATAACCCTAATACCCTTACTAATCAAAAATCTGTCAATCCCCACCTTAAAAATATCCATTGACTTGGCCTCCACAGACTTCTGTGGCAATGAATTCCACAGATTCACCACCCTCTAAAGAAATTCTTTCTCATCTCCTTTCTAAAGGTACGTCCTTTTATTCTGAGGCTATGGCCTCTGATCCTAGACTCACCCACTATGTGTTATGTGTTGCTAGCAGTAGGGCCATTGAATATGGGAAGATGGGCGGTCACGGCGGCGCAGCGGTAGAGTTGCTGCCTTACAGCGAATGCAGCGCCGGAGACCCGAGTTCGACCCCGACGACGGGTGCTGTCTGTACGGAGTATGTACGTTTTCCCCGTGACCTGCATGGGTTTTCTCCGAGATCTTCGGTTTCCTCCCACACTCCAAAGACGTACAGGTTTGTAGGTTAATTGGCTTGGTAAATGTAAAAATTGTCCCTAGTGTGTGTAGGATAGTGTTAACATGTGGGGATCGCTGGTCAGCACGGACCCGGTCGGTCGAAGGGCCTGTTTCCACGCTGTATCTCTAAACTAAACTAAAATGATACCACTGAACACAAATCACGGGTGGGTGAGTGGCACAAATGGTCGGTGGAACATGAGGTGTTGTTCCTCAAACTTGCGTTGGGCCTTGATGTCACAGTGCAGGAGGCACTGATCGACAGGCAGCATAGGAGGTAGGGGGTGGGATAGAGATAAGTAAGAGGGGGCATAGCTGAACAAATTCCCTCATTCTCTAATCCCTATTCCCTCAGTGGATATATTTAAGGCAGTGATAGATAGATTCTTGATTAGTACGGGTGTCAGAGGTTATAGGGAGAAGACAGGAGAGAGGTTAGGAAGGAGAGATAGATCAGCCATGATTGAATGGTATAGACTTGATGGGCCGAATGGCCTAATTTTGCTCCTCTCACTTATGATTCTCACTCTACTCACTTTCCCAAGAGGAAAACAATGGGCACTTGCATGAGCTCAAGGTATGCTTGTTTTTTGTAGAATAGATGGAACAGTCTTTGTTTCAATCCCACTTGGACACACTCACTCAACACTTTTCCCAATACATCGGTGTCATTTATTGGTGCTGCTTACTGTACTCATGGAGTAAATGTTATCCTTTTTCCCCAGACAGTTTTCACCTTAGTCTCACCTCCACATGGTCCATTTCCACCTTTTCCCTTTTTTTATGGAACAATATCACTCTCAGCACATAGGCTGGCATCAAACATCGGAGGTTGAGGGGAGACTTGACAGAAGTATATAAAATAATGAGGGGTGTAGATAGGGTAGACAGTCAGAGCCTTTTTTCCAGGGTGGAAACGTCCAACTAGAGGGCACAGCTGTAAGATGAGAGGGGGAAAGTTTAATGGAGATGTGAGGGGCACATTTTATACATAGATAGTGGCGGGGGCTTGGAATGCATTGCCAGAGACAGAAATGATAGTGGTGCTTAGGAAGCTTTTACATGGAAGTGCAGGGAAAAGAAGGATATTGATCAGCTGATGAAATAAGTTTAACGGCATCATCTTTGACACAGACATTGTGGGCCAAATGGCCCGTTCCTGTGTTGTACTGTTCTATGTTGAATGTTCTAGCCTTTACAAACCCACAGGGTCCCACAGCAATCTTGGTTTCACTTCTTCCCACCCTGCCCCCTTGTAAAGACTCAATTGCTGTCTCCCAGTTATTCCATCGCTAATGATTTTCTCGACAGGTGAGTCTTTGACCAGTTGCAGGGTGTTCCGTTGCCTGATAATTTAATTTTGCACTCCATTTCCAATCGAACCCTTTGGTCTGTGGCTTCCTGCACTGTTACAAAGTGATCCTTCACACGCTTTCCGAACAGCACCACTTCTTCAGCCTAGGCACAGAGCAGTCTTCAGAACTCTATTGTCGTGGTGGAGATGCTTGTGTGGTCCTGAGCAGGGCCGGCCTTAAGCTGATTGAATCGATTGCTCCCAATTGGGCCCCGCGCCTAAGGGGGGCCCCGCGCCAGAGTAATCTACTCTCGGCTCAGGTAAATCTACCCCGGGTGGAGGGGAGGAGAGAGGGGTAGAGAGAGTAGAGGGGTGGAGGGGGAAGAAAGGGATAGACGGGGAGGGGGTGTGAGGAGGAATGGAGAAGAGGGAGGTGGCAGCGCTCCCGCCCCTCCAGTCGCCGTGCTTCACGCACACAGCCCCAGCTCCACCCCTCTCTCTCCCCCGGAAGATGCAGTGAACACTACAGGGAGGGCCGGGCTGGGCCTGGGGTTGGAGCAACGTTTACAAACCTCTGCCTCAGCTCACACCCGTCCGCCCGGACCCCGGCATCTGCTCCTGCCGCCGGCCCTCTCCCTCCCTTCTCTCCTCCCCTTCTATCCCTCCCTTCCCATCCCTTCTTCCCTCCCTCCCTTCTCTCCTTCCCTCCCTCCTTCCCCTCTCTCTTTTCCCTTCACTCCTTTCCTCCCTCCCTTCTTTCTCTCCTCCCTCTCTCTCTTTTCCTTTCTCTCCTTTCCTCCCTCCCTTCTTTCTCTCCTTCCTTCCCTCCATCCTTTCTCTCCTTCCCTCCCTCCCTTCTTTCTCTACTTCCCTCACTCCCTTCTCTCCTTTCTCCCTTCTCTCCCTCCCTTCCTTCTCTCCTTCCCTCCCACACACACACACACAACGCACAGACAACACACACACACACACACACAATTTAAGTTAGGATGGGGCAGAAGCCCAGAATTTAATGCCTGGACCGTTTTTTCACCAATAGTTATTGGTTTTCCAGGATCTAGTTAATTAAAACATTTTTTTTTCACTTCACAGTCACTAAAACAGGTGGTATTGTAACTATGTACTTTTCAGAGGTGATCTACACATTTTGATTGTTACTTGCAGGCTTACATGTATGCAATTTTATATTAAAATGTAGCTTAGATCTGTTTGGTCCATTAACTCGCAGGCACTTTTCAAGCACACATTTTGATTACTTTCCATTCTACCATAGAAATATAAATATTTAACTTTATTTGTAATTCTATGATTCTACAGAGCTTGGCTGGGAACCTGGGGCTCACCAAAATTGTTCCCAATTGGGCCCCGCACCTTCTAAGGCCGGCCCTGGTCCTGAGATCCTGAGTCCGATGCCGTCTGGAGCTTTGCTCCTGGTACCCATGGTGGTAAGGTCGAGGGAGAGGTCCCTGACAAAGAGCAATCCAACCAAGACCTCAACGGTGGAACAGGCGGAGGATGATGGCTGACTTTAGTGAAGCGTCATAACGGCTGGGAAGGCGGATGAAGGATGCAGCAGAAAAGGGTCTCCGGTCGTCTTGGACTCCATGACCCAGATCTGTCAAGGACGTCTGTCTGTGCACCAGTCTCCCCACGTTAAACAAAGTCACGCACAGGCATCCTCCATATATGGAATCCACCCTACGACCCTATGGAGAGGAGAGGACAGTCATACTCGTTTCAAGTGACTGCCAATGATGATGATATCTAACTCTCTATCTTTACATTCTTTCTTTCTGAAGTCTTTCTGAGTCTCCCGGTCATTCATTTGTGATTTGGCTCAGTTTCTCGGTCTCCAATCTAACCTGCAGGGCATATCCCACAGCTTCACTGTTAGCAACACATTCAAGAGACTTTCTCAATGCCATTTTGCTGGTTTCACTGTTTCAGAGATAATCCCCTTGTTCTACTCATCCCATCTCCTCCTTCTGTGCTATGAAAATTAATGTATTTTCTCCCTTTCCCAGTCAGGATGGAGGATTTTACACAAGACACATTAACTATTTCGCTTTCCACTGATGCTGCCTGACCTGCCAAGTGATTCCAGCATTTTCCGTTTTGATTTGACACAAATGAAAATTGCTAATCTCATACAACTGGAGACGTAAACTAAATACAGGAACTGTGAAATGATTGAGGTTTAACCAACACAGATATGATGGTTTTTGCACAAATGCCTATTTTCCACAGGTGAGGAATTGCACTGGAATTTTGCATTTGGAATATTCAACATGTAATTCACATTTGTCCAAATGCAATTACAGCAGCACGGTGGCACAGTGGTAGAGTTGCTGCCTTACAGCATCAGACACCAGGGTTTGATCCTGACTACGGGTGCTGTCTGTATGGAGTTTGTACGCTCTCCCCGTGACCATGTGGGTTTTCTCACAATGCTCCAGTTTTCTCCCACACTTCAAACACGAACAGGTTTGTAGGTTAATTGGCTTCTGTAAATTGTCCCTAGTGTGTGGGATAGTGTTAGTGTACAGGGTTAGCGCGGACTAGGCGTGCCGAAGGGCCTGTTTCCACATTGTATCTCTAAAGTCTAAAGCTACATCTGGTGAGAACTACTGCGGTTCCACCACGAGAGTTGTCTCTGTGTAAATATGTATAATTTGCCTGTAGTATTAGGGTTTATATGGCAACTGAGGTGTTTTTGCCAACTTTATGCGTATCAAGGTTTCAAGGTTTCAAGGTCAGTTTATTGTCACATGCACTAATTAAGGTACAGTGAAATTTGATTACGATACAGCCATACTTAAAAAAGCAACTAGCCATACAACTATATAAAAGTTAACATAAACATCCACCACAGTGGATTCCCCACATTCCTCACTGTGATGGACGGCAATAAAGTCTAATCTTCTTCCCTTTTTATTCTCCCGCGGTCGGGGGAGTCAAACCATCCGCAGTCGGGGCGATCGAAGCTCCCACAGTCAGCAATCGAAGCCCCCGCGTCGAGGCGATCGAAGCTCCAGTGGCTTGGAGCTCCCGAAGTCAGTCCCTAACCAAGGACCACGAGCTCCGCGATGTTAAAGTCCGCAGGTTCCCGCGGTTGGAGCTTCCAAGGTCGATCCCTAGTAAAGAGATCGGCAGTTCCGCGATGTTGTCCACAGGCTCTTGCAGTTGGAGCTCCTGAAGTCGGTCCCCTGCAGAAGCCGCCAGCTCCTCGATGTTAGGCCGCAGTGCAAACGGAGATACGATACGGAAAAAGTCACATCTCCGTCGAGGTAAGAGATTTAAAAATGTTTCCCCAACCCCCTCCCCCACCCCCCACACACACATAAAACAAGCTAAAGTACACTAAAACATACCTTTAACACGTACTAAAAACAACAAAGAAGGAATGGACGAGAGACTATAGGTGAGGCAGCCATTATGGGCACCATCCGGTGGACAGAGCCTGGTTCACAATGACAAACGGTCAGAAGGATTTTGTTCACGGATATCTGATATCAACAGGCTAAGGAACGTCATTCAGATGTGATACACACTTGTTAATTTACATATTCAGCAATACCTTAAGTGATGCGTCTAATCTGCTTCTGGTTTCACGCAAGAAACCCACAAGACACCAGGTGTAATCTGTGCCAACAGCTGTATCTTAACTACAGTTTCCTCCATAGATGGTAAAAGTTGTTGAAAATCTCCATTCAGAGCCACAACCGTGCCTGAATCAAGGTTGTGATTGAGGACAACCTCAATTGTTACCCTTGATGCCACACTTAACCATCTTTTTAATTACCAGGAAAGACACATGTAGAAAGACAGCTCAAGTAAATATTATAAAATTAAAAAGCTGCAAAGAACATTCAAACTGAATTACTGCAAACCTTGGAAAAGGTCAAAGGTTTGCAGCACACTACACATCTGTAAGTACTTAATACCATTGACTACAACACATCTGAATCATCTCATGAAAAACCACTCCCTCCGCGGCTTACAATAGTGTTGATATTGCAAAAGTCTAAGTTGATGAAAAAGAATGTTCTTATCCGTTGCTCATTTGCTAAATAGCTTCACTGCAAAATCCTTCTGACACTGCTGTGACTCAGTTGTTTGTCTTTTAAACAGATATCAGATAAGAAGATCTATCTATCTATCTATCTGCTTTTCCTTACATTTATGATGGCCACATGCAAACAAGGCCAGTGTGAGGCCAAATAAAACCACGAGGAAAAGCACCTCATATTCCCACTCAATAGTCCACAGCCCGATGGCATGAACATTGAATTCTCTGTTGTCAAGCTGGAAACCTGGAAAGGGTACAGAGAAGATTAACGAGGATGTTGCCAGGACTAGAGGGTCTAAGCTATAGGGAGAGGTTGAGTAGGCTGGGACTCTATTCCCTGGAGCGCAGGAGGTTGAGGCGCGATCTTATAGAGGTGTATAACATCATGAGAGGAATAGATCAGGTAGATGCTTAGAGTCTCTTGCCCAGAGTACGTGAATCGAGGACCAGAGAACATATGTTTAAGGTGAAGGGGAAAAGGTTTAATAGAAATCTGAGGGGTAACTTTTTCACACAAAGGGTGGTGGGTGTATGGAACGAGCTGCCAGAGGAGGTGGTTGAGGCTGGGACTACCCCAACGTTTAAGAAACAGTTATACAGGTACATGGATAGGACAGGTTTGGAGGGATACGGGCCAAATGCGGGCAGGTGGGACTGGTGTAGCTGGGACCGCGTTGGCCGGTGTGGGCAAGTTGGGCCGAAGGGCCTGTATCCACACTGTATCACTCTATTACTAAGACTAAGACTCTAACTTCAGGTCTCCACTCCCACCCTTTGATTCCTCTACCACCCCCAATGTTCCTACATGTACACTTCTTCTTCCCCTCTTCACCCGCTCCCTCTAACCCAGCTCCTTCCTCATCCACACCATTTGTGCAGCACCCACACAATCCACCCCCCGGGAGGCAGAAGGCTCCCGTGATGCAACGCGGAGCCGAACTGAAAAGAACCCGGCGGGCCGCCATGAAGGAAGACCTGGCAGGTCACCCACGGCCACAGGCGGTGGCAGGCCCGGTGGGGCCGCTGACCGTAGTCGCCGAGCTCAGCCCCGAAGAGCAGAGTCGAGGAGGTCAGAGCCACTGACGACGGCGGACGTGAGGAGTGGGCCGGTAGTAGAGAGACTGGGGTATTACCTCCAGCACCTTCAAGGTTGGCTGCAGGAGGTGTCCCCGGGACAGGAGAGGGACATTGGTTCATGGGCCGAACTGGTCAACGGTGATGGAGGTGGCCCTGCAGTAGCTTGGGGCTTACCTGGATGGGTATCGAGCACGTGGACCGGACTTTGGACTTTTGTAAATGGCGCCAAAATATAGCGACTCGTGAGCTATGCAAAGAGAATTTCACTGTGCAGTGCATATACGTGACAGACAACTACCATTGTTATTAGTTATTAGTTTTCCAGGATCTAGTTAATTAAAACATGTTTTTTTCATTTCACAGTCACTAAAACAAGTGGTATTGTAACTATGTACTTTTCAGAGGTGATCTACACATTTTGTTTGTTACTTGTAGGCTTACATGCATGCAATTTTATATTAAAATGTAGCTTCGATCTGTTTGGTCCATTAACTCGCAGGCACTTTTCAAGCACACATTTTGATTACTTTCCATTCTACCATAGAAATATAAATATTTAACTTTATTTGTAATTCTATGATTCTACAGAGCTTGGCTGGGAACCTGGGGCTCACCAAAATTGTTCCCAATTGGGCCCCGCACCTTCTAAGGCCGGCCCTGGTCCTGAGATCCTGAGACCGATGCCGTCTGGAGCTATGCTCCTGGTACCCATGGTGGTAAGGTCGAGGGAGAGGTCCCTGACAAAGAGCAATCCAACCAAGACCTCAACGGTGGAACAGGCGGAGGATGATGGCTGACTTTAGTGAAGCGTCATAACGGCTGGGAAGGTGGATGAAGGATGCAGCAGAAAAGGGTCTCCGGTCGTCTTGGACTCCATGACCCAGATCTGTCAAGGACGTCTGTCTGTGCACCAGTCTCCCCACGTTAAACAAAGTCACGCACAGGCATCCTCCATACATGGAATCCACCCTACGACCCTATGGAGAGGAGAGGCCAAATAAAACCACGAGGAAAAGCACCTCATATGCCCACTCAATAGTCCACAGCCCGATGGCATGAACATTGAATTCTCTGTTGTCAAGCTGGAAACCTGGAAAGGGTACAGAGAAGATTAACGAGGATGTTGCCAGGACTAGAGGGTCTGAGCTATAGGGAGAGGTTGAGTAGGCTGGGATTCTATTCCCTGGAGCGCAGGAGGTTGAGGCATGATCTTATAGAGGTGTATAACATCATGAGAGGAATAGATCAGGTAGATGCTTAGAGTCTCTTGCCCAGAGTATGTGAATCGAGGACCAGAGAACATATGTTTAAGGTGAAGGGGAAAAGGTTTAATAGAAATCTGAGGGGTAACCTTTTCACACAAAGGGTGGTGGGTGTATGGAACGAGCTGCCAGAGGAGGTTGTTGAGGCTGGGACTATCCCAACGTTTAAGAAACAGTTATACAGGTACATGGATAGGACAGGTTTGGAGGGATACGGGCCAAATGCGGGCAGGTGGGACTGGTGTAGCTGGGACCGCGTTGGCCGGTGTGCGCAAGTTGGGCCGAAGGGCCTGTATCCACACTGTATCACTCTATTACTAAGACTAAGACTCTAACTTCAGGTCTCCACTCCCACCCTTTGATTCCTCTACCACCCCCAATGTTCCTACATGCACACTTCTTCTTCCCCTCTTCACCCGCTCCCTCTAATCCAGCTCCTTCATCATCCACACCATTTGTGCAGCACCCACACAATCCACCCCCCGGGAGGCAGAAGGCTCCCGTGATGCGGATGCAGCAGAAGCACCCGTGATGCAACGCGGAGCCGAACTGAAAAGAACCCGGCGGGCCGCCGTGATGGAAGACCTGGCAGGTCACCCACGGCCACAGGCGGTGGCAGGCCCGGTGGGGCCGCTGACCGTAGTCGCCGAGCTCAGCCCCGAAGAACAGAGTCGAGGAGGTCAGAGCCACTGACGACGGCGGACATGAGGAGTGGGCCGGTAGTAGAGAGACTGGGGTATTACCTCCAGCACCTTCAAGGTTGGCTGCAGGAGGTGTCCCCGGGACAGGAGAGGGACATTGGTTCATGGGCCGAACTGGTCAACGGTGATGGAGGTGGCCCTGCAGTAGCTTGGGGCTTATCTGGATGGGTATCGAGCACGTGGACCGGACTTTGGACTTTTGTAAATGGCGCCAAAATATAGCGACTCGTGAGCTATGCAAAGAGAATTTCACTGTGCAGTGCATATACGTGACAGACAACTACCATTGAACCATTGATCTTTGAGACTTGTCAGTGAGCGATGACATTTGCTTGATCAATTATAGTCTCCACAATACTTCACTATACTTGCTAACGGAAAAGAATACCTGCAGACCATTGAAACATTCAGAGAACTCTTTCCAGTTGCACCTCAGCTTTCAAAATCTGTTAGGTGTGGAAGAAACATTGGCAAGCAGTCAAAAGTCCAGTTTCCAACAATGAAAGTGTACACAATTGTATCTTTGAACAATGCTCAAAGTCTGATCGGCTCTGTTTCATTGGGAGCTGTTATAAGTTGGTGAGTCTCGCCTTGGAAGAAATACAAATATATCTACATTGAGTAATAGAGTAAATAGTTTCAATTTTATTGCCGCTACACATCATTGACTTTTCAATCGTTTTTCAGGAAATACTTGAGGACAACACTGCTTTAAGACTTATCTTAAAATAATGAAATACTAAAATTTCCATCTGCTAGTTGTGAGGACTATACTCATTGTACATGTTTGAAACCAACTTAACTCTGACCTATTTTTTGTTTTGTGGAACTGAAAGTAACACGCAGATGGCATTAAAAAGCAAAAGGATGCAGGTCTTTGCTTGTATAATGACATGTTACCTGAATAAATAATTACAGAGTGTGGAAGGAACATTCCTCTCAATCTGCACAGATAGTAAACAGAATGACAGATATCTTTCATTAAACCACGCATTTTTATAAAACTGATAGTCATGTCGAGGAGTTCAAGAACTTGCTATAAAGAAAGCTCAGATTCCCTTTACGATTTGGAATATTATTTCGTGCAGTTTTGTAGTGCAGTATTGCCTGAATTATAAGTGCACAGTCAATGACACTTTCATCACTGCTGATGAATTAGAGAAGAACAAATGGACATTAATTGAAAGAGAACCTGCTGTCTGTTGGTTGCAAGGACAAGAATGGTTTATGAAGATGACTGCTGTCTGAACATCTGCACCTTTGGATCATTCCAAAAGACAAGGCCCGGGCGGTGCGGTGGCGCAGCGGTAGAGTTGCTGCCCTACAGCGCCAGAGACCCGGGTTTGGTCCCGACTACGGGTGCTGTCTGTACGGAGTTTGTACGTTCTCCCCGTGACCTGCGCGGATTTTCTCCGAGATCTTCGGTTTCCTTCCACACTTCAAAGACATACATGTTTTGCAGGTTCATTGGCTTGGTATTAATGAAAAATTATCCCCAGGGTGCGTGGGGTAGTCTTAATGTGCGGAGATCGCTGGTCATTGCGGACTCGGTGAGCCGAAGGGCCTGTTTCTGCGCTGTTTCTCTAAACTAAACTAAAACTGAACAAAGGACAACACTGTTGGCCACTCACAAATCCACTCACAGATGCTTTGTCACAATGTCATAGATTCTTGCAGCATAGGAACTTTGGCTCACTGTGTCCGCACTGACCTCTAAGCACCCTAAGTTAATCTCATGTTTAAAATACTTGCCACATTCCCATCAACTCCCTTAAGATTCTATCAAGCACCGATACACTATGGGCAAATTACAGTGGGTCAACGGTTCAATAGACCAATGGTACTTTATTGTCACTTGTACCAATGTACAATGAAATTCGATTGTTGCATACAGTTCAGTAACGGTATTACTATACAGTGGGCAACAAACCAACTAAACACAGTCTGAAGAAGGGTCTCGACCCTAACCATCACACATTCCTTCTCTCCACAGATGCTGCTTGTCCCGCTGAGTTACTCCAGCATTTTGTGTCTATCCACAGTCTTTGGTATGTTGGAGGACACCAGGGCACCAGGGGGAATAACCCATATGGCCACCGGGAGAACATGCCAACTCCACATAGACAGCACCTATAGTCAGGATTGAAGCCTGGAAGCTGGTGCTCTGAGGTTTAATTTGTCAAAGTAGAACTGATTGAAGAGGTTCTGTTAATGTGCACGTTACTGGCTGTACCTTGCACTAAACGGTCTTCCCTTTATCATGTATCTGGACATTGTGAATGGCTCGATTGTAATCATGTATTGTCTTTCTGCTGCAGACAAAAATGCTGGAGAAACTCAGCGGGTGCGGCAGCATCTATGGAGCGAAGGAAATAGGCAACGTTTCGGGTCGAAACCCTTCTTCAGACTCTTCCTGCTGACTGGTTAGCACACAACAAAAGCTTTTTACTGTACCTCGGTCCACGGGACAATAAACTAAGTGAACTCAACTGATCAGGAAGTAGGTTAGTGTGAGATTGTGCTTACCTTTCTCTGATCTGATGAGATAATTAAACTGCGTATGACCCTGAGTCCAGTAGTAGGCAGCCCCACTGCTACAGTACATGAGTGTTGCTTCTAGGCCGCTACCTCCTAACAGAAGGGAATATGAACCTCTGAGTGCCCTAACTTACATCTTGTGTGACTTCCACCAAGGACAGCCACAGAGATTCCTCCCTCTGTTTTCCAAGCAATTACAGAGAACAGTGAAAGGCCTGGATAGAGTGGATTTGGAGAGGATGTTTCCACTAGTGGGAGTCCAGGATCAGAGGTCATTGCCTCAGAATTAAAGGACATTCCTTTAGGAAGGAGATGAGGAGAAATGTCTTTAGTCAGAGGTTGGTGAATCTGTGGAATTCATTGTCACTGAAGGCTGTGGAGGCCAAGTCAATGGATATATTTAAGACAGAGATAGATAGTTTCTTGATTAGTAAGGATGTCTGGGGTTATGGGGAGAAGGCAGGAGAATGGGGTTAAGAAGGGAAAGATAGACCAGTCATGAATGAATGGCAGAGTAGACTTGATGGGCTGAATGGCCTAATTTTGCTCCAATCACTTATGAACTTATGAATAGCAGAAGCTGGAAAGGGTGCAGAGAGGATTTACGAGGATGTTACCAGGACTACAGGGTCTGAGCTATAGGCAGAAGTTGAGTAGGCTCAGACTCTATTCCTTGGAGTGCATGAGGATGAGGGGTGATCTTATAGAGGAGGATAAGATCATGAGAGGAATAGATCGGGTAGATGTACAGAGTCTATTGCCCAGAGTAGGTGAATCAAGAACCAGACATAGGTTTAAGGTGAAGGGGAAACAATTTAATATGAATCTGAGGGGTAACTTTTTCACACAAAGGATGGTGGATGTATGGAACAAGCTGCCAGAGGAGGTAGTTGAGGCAGGGACTATCCCAACATTTAAGAAACAGTTAAACAGGTACATGGATAGGACAGGTTTGGAGGGATGTGGACCAAACGCAGGCAGTTGGGACTGGTGTAGCTGGGACATGTTGGCCGGTGCGGGCAAGTTGGGCAGAAGGGCCTGTTTCCATACTGTATCACTCTATGACTGTGAGATGCAGTGGAGCTGAATTTGAATTGCTGTGTGTCACCATTACGCCCACTAGACCCTGTGATTATAATATGAAACCTATGGTTAAATTAAAATGACTGAAAGTTCCAATAGTTTCAGATTTGTCCGTGTTAGTTTGTCTCCACCTACCATCATCAAATGTGTCAAAGCGTTAAAATCCAGCCCTGGGAGTCTGAATTGGAAACTATTGCATCGCCCAGTATGGGCAACATAAAAGTATGGGCAACTTAAAAGTAGAAAATAAATGTTTTAAAGGTATGGGCACAGTTATTGAACAAATCAGTGATACATTCAGATATTCTAGGTAGATATTCTAGATATTCTGGATGTGGAGAGGATGTTTTCAGTAGTGAGAGAGTCCAGGTCCAGAGTGCACAGCCTCAGGATAAAAGGGCGTACCTTTAGAATGCAAATGAGGAGGATTTCTATTCAGCCCAAGGGTCTGGAGGAAATTCAATGCCACACACAGTGGTGGAGGCCAAGTCTTTAGGTATTTTTAAGGCAGAGATCGATATTTATTCTTGATTATTAAGGGCGTCAAAGGTTACGGGGTGAAGGCAGAAGAATGGGGTTGAGAGGGAAAATTAGATCAGCCATGATTGAATGGTTCCAAAATCGATGGGCCGAATGGCCTAATTCTGTTCCTATGTCTTATGGTTTTATTAAATTGAAAAATCTAAATGACACAGATGTTCTGGACTTCATGGGGGTCGGGATATAGTTCAAATTAATCACCATCCTTAGCTACTGTATGACCCAGCTTTCACTTATCCTAGCAACAGTCTGCTCCAAAGTGAATTGTTTCCACTATAACATGAGCTAAGCTCTAACAAAAGTATCCAGAGAAACTTGACATGAAAGTCCAAAAATCTGGCAAAGACTCAATAACATCTTTAGAATGCACCGGGAGATTTTGCATTTAAATTCAGCAAAAACCTTGCATGAGTTCACGGTGTAAGCTCTCTGAATGGCACAGTAATTAATATTCTAGCCATTTCCGAGCCTGAGAAAGTTAGTGAAAGCAGGATGACGTTTGATGGAGCAGACACAATTGTTGTCTGAAGCGTTTTTTGTGTTTGCCTTATTTGTGCTTGCTAGCACATTCAGTAAATGACGCCGGCAATCAGGTCTCATTTACATAGGCACATAAACAAAAGAGTTTAAAACATCCCTGTCAATTTTGGACAAAATGGATTATGGGAAATGCCAGTGAAAGCAAGTCATGGAAGCAACAAATTAAAGGGAAGGTTAAATTGTGATATTGAACAGAAAATTATATTTGTCCGATTTCTCACTGTTTGGTTGGCATTATTTATTAGAACAAAATAGAAAGGGAAAATTAAATAACACCTTGCAACTCATGCCCTGAAATTAAAATGTTAAATGCTTTGGGTCGGCCTTTTTTTAATTGGTAAATAACTGGATTATAAATCTGAATACTATGTGAGGCGTTGAAAGGGCCATTGACAGGTTTATGCTAATGAAGGCACGCTAAACTGAATGCTTGTGATTGCTCATAGTTCGTTGCTACTGGCATGGCGGCTACTTTTGGCTCATCATCTCTTACTCAGTCCTCTGATGCCCTGCATTCTGTTGTTTTAAAAGTCAGTGTTCAGTTATTTAAACTGTGAAGGTGTCCAAGCTCAAAACTATTTCAACTTTTACATTATTCCATTGGAAAGGATAAGTTTGGAATCTTGTCTAGCAATTATTTGCAGTGACTAAATATACAATGGAAAGGAGTTGACAATGATTATTCGAGCTTAAATAAACTCACATGTGGCACAGGGTGGCACAGTGACGCAGCGGTAGAATTGCTACCTTACAGCACCGGAGACCCAGGGGTGATCCTGGCCGTGAGTGCTGTATGGAGTTTGTACGTTCTCCCTGTTACTGCATGGGTTTTTCTCTAGGTGCTCCGGTTTCCTCCCACACTCCAAAGATGTACAGGTTTGAAGTTAATTGACTTCAGTAAAATTGGAAATTGTCCCTGATGTGTAGGATAGTGTTAGTGTACGGGGATCGTTGGTTGGCACGGACTCTGTGGGCCGAAGGGCCTGCTTCCATGCTAAATCTCTAAAGTCTAAAGTCTAAAGCCTAAAGTCATGTGAAATTATAAGAAATTGCCGGACAGATTCTACAGTCATGCATTGGATCACAATACATCTGAAATGATTTTTAATGTTCTTTGAAGTTATCAGTGAATAATTGTGCAAAGCTTCTGCTGCATGGAAATGTATGGGAAAATCCTCACTGTTTTCTCTGAGAGCTATGATTTAAACATGGTTCAAATGCCCAGGCAATTTAACAAATGTAGAATGAAATTCAAGGTGTAAGATTATTATTTTTTCAATATTATTTAGGTAATATAGCCTTATAGCCAAAAATGCACATAAGAATGCATTGAATGCAACTCATGATCATAAAACCAAACTGCTCCTGATACCACTCTCATTAAAGAGTCATGCCAATTTAGCTGAGACTCATGTGAATCTCTGCTGGGGTATAAGTTGACAAGCTGCCTGTGAGGAGCTACCACTGTGAGGGTCCTTTAACACCTATCTTCTTGTGGCAATGTTGCTGCTGGTGCTGGCGTTTACGAGACCAATTTTTAATGGAAATAATACAGTGGATTATACAAATGGTCAGCCCAGAGTGGGCGTCGAAGTTGACACAATACCACTGATTCAAATATCTTTGTGGCCCTTTCTCAAACAATGATAACATTTACCAGGTGCCAGTATTGGGAATAGAAATGTTACCGCAAGATGTTGTGCGAGAGTCTCTTTGATAAATTAGTATACTGATTGTGGTAAAACTGTGCTCCATGCATTTTGTCAAGATAAGGATCGAGTTAGCTATCTCTGTTCTTTCCTTGCCAAGAGGATCAGTTTATTTCCTTTACAGGGTAAACCAGAGTTTTTCTTAATATTATAGTGGTTCCCTTTGGCTTCATTGGATGTATGCATTGGGTGTATGTATTGATCTTGGTTCCGTGTGAGAGAGAACCAAAGGATAATATAGTATTCCCTCATTCTGGGGAAGAGTTGCTAACATGACAGACCAAATCATTCATGACGATGGACTTCATGTTGTGCTGTCGTGACCGTACAGAAAAAGGTGCTCTCCCTGTGTATGAAGGAACTGCAGATGCTGGTTTAAATCAAAGATAGACTGCTGAACTCTCGTCGTAAAGAGGAAAAGTACTTCTTCAAGGTAGACATACCTGTACCTTGAGTCAAGAGTCAAGAGAGTTTATTGTTCTCCTTGGTGTTCTCCTTACATTATTCTTTGAACTGGCCATCTCCCACACTTTGTGCTTCACTCAGGACTGTGATGTTGATGTCAAAGTGTCCGAGTTCTTAATTTAAGGTAGCAGAACAACAGTCAGGTGTGTCACTCCTGCGACCGTCCACGAGGGTCCTCATGTTCCACTTGCCAAACTTCAAATTGTGGTGGAAATCCATAACCTAAAGAAACTGATGGCAGCCGTACTAAACCATGAGAGGAATAGAATGGGTTGATGCCCAGAATGGGTTGATGCCCAGAATCTCTTGCCCAGAGTAGGGAAATCGAGGACCAGACGACATAGGTTTATGGTGAGGTGAGAAAGATTTAATAGGAACCTGAGGGGTAACTTTTTCACACAAAGGGTGGTGGGTGTATGGAACAAACTGCCAGAAAAGGTAGTTGAGGCAGGGACTATCACAACACCTAGACCTGGATAGAACAGGGTTAGAGGGATGTAGGCCAAATGCAGGCAGGTGGGACTAGTGTAGATGGGACATGTTGGTCAGTGTGGCCAATTTCTATGCTGTATGACTCTATGACTATGATGCAGCTGCTCACTACAGCCATTACCTGTTTGAGTTCATGGTCATTTATGGCCCAAACAAACAAGGATACACTACTGGGAGCCGAGAATGGCGAACATCTTAAAAACAGAGAATTGTAAACACCCACTGGAGGAACATTTAAAACAAAACCCTCATCACAAATTTGTCGTTGACATGAGGACTCTTGACCCCATCCTACTACAGTTTATTTTGTCCAGTCTGACCAACCCTCATGACCAACAAGCTATGTCCAACCTAAAAAAATACAAGGCTTTGGGAGCAGATGGTATCATAGCTGCAGTTCTAAAATTTGGTGGTTAAGCCACCACAATCAGTCACAAATCCACAATCTCATTGTCCACAACTGGAAAGAGGAAGATAGATCGGTCCCCCCAGTGATGCTTTTGTCATGATCATCTACAAGAAAGGATCAAAGTCCAATATATTAACCGTAGTCTGGTCTTCCATCTCATCCACCTCCAATCAGCCGCTCATCAGCTGCACCCCAAATCTCAAATCTATCGATCAAGAGGCACAGTGGACATCTCTTTTACCAGGCAGAAGACTCATGCAGCTGTGGAGCAGTACAGACAATGTCCCACCTACTGGAGTGTGATGACGCCCCCAGGACCTGGCTGAACCGACTCGACCAGCTGTGACCTGCGCCAGATACTGGCAGAACGACATCTGAGATTGCAACGGACTCGAAGAAGAAGATCTCTTTTACTATTCATATTCATTTTCAGAACTGGGCATTCTTGACATGATTGGCATGAAATGCCCATTCAGGCCGGTCTTTCAGGGCTGTCACGGTGGCGCAGAGGGCGGTCACGGTAGAGTTGTTGCAGTTCGATCCCGACTATGGGTGCTGTCTGTACGGAGTTTGAATGTTCTCCCCGTGACCTGCGTGGGTTTCTCCGAGATCTTCGGTTTCCTCCCACACTCCAAAGATATACAGGTTTATAGGTTCATTGGCTTGGTAAAGGTAAAAATTGTCCCTAGTGGGTGTAGGATAGTGTTAATGTGTGGGGATCGCTGGTCAGCACGGAGCCAGTGGGCCGAAGGGCCTGTTTCCGCGCTGTATCCCTAAACTAAACTAAACTACCAACCAGGAGGAATTGCTGAGTACTCTCCTCAAGTGCAGCTGCCTACAGAATTTCATCCCTTTCTTACGTTTGCTTCATAATGGTTTGCATGTCGTGATCCTAACCAGGTTGTCAACAGAAGACCCAATCTCAGTGAAGGTCATTATCCAAAAAAAGTTGCCTCATCTACCCAATGGTTTTGTTCCTGTCCACCAAGAGTGCAGGAGTCTTCAGAAGTTACAGAAGGTGTTCAAGGAACAACCACTCCAGAACTAAAGTCACACAAACCTCTGGGGTCATGCTGAGAATGAAGATGTTGCTTGCACATGCACATTTATTCAGTAATGAGACCATCAGGGGCGCCGGGGGCGATGGATGCTCCGCCGGCAGTCTGTTCGTTTTTTCATTCTTTTTGTTATTTTTAGTGTTGTTAAAAGTTTGTTTTAATGTTCTTCAGTTTGTTTTATATGGGGGAGGGGGGAGGGGATCGGGGGAAACTTTTTTTTCAAGTTCTTACCTTGCTGGAGATGTGATTAATTTTCGGATCAGATTCTCCGGCGTGCTCTGCGACCTTCCATCGATGGAGCTTGAAGCCTCCTCGGACTGACTTTGAGCCCTATCGCGGGGCATGGACTTAACATCAGAGCTGATCCCTTGCCTGGGATTGCTCCCACCGCGGACTTTAACATCAAGAGCTCGCAGTCTCGGGAGAGGCCGAGTCGGGAGCTCCAATGTCGCGGAAGGTTCGACCAGCCCCGACGCGAGGTTCGATCGTCCAGTGCGGAGGAGCTGATATCCCCCCGATGCGGGAGCTGATCGCCTCGACATGGAGGGCCGGATCGCCACCGGCTACGGGAGTCAAGATCATCCCGTCAACGGGGGCTCGAGGCCCACGACCGAGGAAGAACTAAGGAAAGGGACTTGAACTTTATTTCGCCTTCCATCACAGTGAGGAATGTGTAGGAGTCACTGTGGTGGATGTTCATGTTAAAATGTGTTTTTGAGTGATCTGTTGCTTTTAATTGTATGACCTGGCCAATGAAATTCCTCGTATGTTGCAAAACATACTTGGCGAATAAAGTGTGATTCTGATTCTGATTCGGAGAAGGTTGAGAATCGTGGCTGTTCTCAAACCCTTATTTAATCCAACATGGAGAAAAGCCACCTCTACTTCCTCAGACGACCAGGTACATTTGGTATGTTTACAATGAGTCTCACCAACTTCTACAGATGCACGGCAGAAACCGGTGCATGTATTGGGAATACCGCAAGAAATTGCAGAGTTGTTGATGTAGCCTAGTCCATCACACAAACTCATCATGAGCAGAGCCGTCTGGAGCGCGTGACGTCATTTGAAGATAGACACAAAATGCAGGAGTAACTCAGCGCGACCGGCAGCATCTCTGGAGAGAAGGAATGGATGATGTTTCGGGTCGAGACTTTTCTTCAGTCTGAAGAAGGGTCTCGACCCAAAATGTCACCCATTGATGTTTCGGGTCGAGACTCTTCTTCAGTCTGAAGAAGGATCTCGACCCGAAATGTCACCCATTGCTTCTCTCCAGAGATACTGCCGGTCCCCCTGAGTTACTCCTGCATTTTGTGTCTATCTCCAATCGCCTTGGCCCCGCTCTGGGAGTATGAGTGGGGGCGGATCCGGATCCGCAACGGCCGTGAGCCCCAGGCCGAGCTCGGCGATCGCTTGCCTGCTTCTCCTGCTGTTGGAGGTGAGACGTTGCGCTACGCCAGGGTGTCCCACTTGGCCGTCATTTACGCGACAGGCCGGTGGTGCGCGAAGATTTCGTGCAGAACGAAATCCTGGAGCGCTGCGCGATACCGAGCGCAACTCCACACTCCTCTACGCCGCTCCATGCGCCCGTCCCGCGCTACCCACATGCTACCAGGTCGCGTAAATGGTGCGCAGATGATGGCCAAGTGGGACTGGCCCTTAGGTGACCCGTTTGTGGTTGCTTGAGAATACAAGAATAAAATTTAATGAAATGAAAGGCCCATGTAAAGTCTCATCTAGAAACCACCACAGGAAACATCACAGCTCTCTCACGGTATCACACATAATGCAGCCTAAATATTGTGTGGCTTAGATAACAATCATTTTCATGCGAAGGCAGCAAATAACTCAGAAATTCCAGATTTATGCCCTGAGCAGCTGAAAGATAATGGGGAATTGTGCAGCATTGGTTGGAACTGGGAGGATTTGGGATTCTGATGGGGTTGAAGGACAGAAGATGGTCGCAGGGAGAAAGTAACCATGCTGCACCTCTAGGATGGGAATTATAAATGTTACCCAGATATACAGATGCCCAACACAGTGTTATTTGCTGCCTACCTCAAATCATTAAAACCAAAGGGAGCTCTTCATATCTAACAATGACAATTTCTACTCACACAATAAGCAGTGCACAGATCCCAACAGTGTCACCTACACATTTGCACAACCAATATTTTCTAAAAGTTTTTTAGAAAGCTTTTGAAATCTTAAAATTAAGAGTCAACTTCAAATGTACAGAAGGCATATTTTTAAGATCATAAATTGAATTATATATAAATATTATATTGATTAAAAAATCTTACCAACATACTGGCTGTGTTTAAAAAAATATTCTACATTAAATGATAAATATAAACATCGAAGGGCCTGTTTCCACACTGTATCACTCTATGGCTCAATGACTATCAATTCATGATTTAATCAATCAGGAAAATTACTTCATGTTAAGCAAGATGTTAAATCATTATTTGATATTTAACCATTAAAGTATCCAAATAAAAATAAGATTGAACTTACGAACACATGTGAAGTTATCATCAGTTAAATAGTAATCATCCAAACATCTCCAGTCCAGGCAAAGAGAGAGAGGGGGCAAAGTAACGCTGAGGATCACTACAAGAAGAGATGAGACTGTCATAATCTCTGTCGTTCTTGCCTAGCTGTAAAGCACAGTTCACTGTCCTTTAAACATAATTTCAGGATAGAAGGATAAAGGACAATGTTAGTAAAAGGTTAACAAGGTCTGTAGCATTTTCTCACTATTCCTAGGTCCATTTTTCAAAAAATTGTGGCGCTCCAGATTTTTGTTAAATCCAGCTCTCTTGGAGGTTTCTATAGCTTTGTAGAAGTAAAGTATGAAATGCCTGACACCCTTGTGACAGATTTGGCAAGTTTAAAAAGAATCCAGATCAGCTAGCAATTCAAAAGTTTCTTCCAAATATTAAGCCTATAGATAAGAGCAATAATAAATGCAATTCTGCCCATTACTCCTTTAGTGAAGCATTTTCTTTGCTGAATGAAATTGTCTTTCTTGTCTCTCTAGTCAAAGTGCTTGTTTGCTTGCATTTATAAGGATTCCCCTCCTCCACTAACCCTCAGCAGCACGAGAATTTTATTCACTCCACCCCTTTCGCTTTTTTTTTTTATAAACCTCTCGACATGAACTTCATTCAAACGTACATGTGGGCTATCTAATGTAGTTGAGAAGTCAAGCAGCGAACATAGAGCTGGAGCTCATAGTTTTCTGTCTGTACAAGTCTGTAACAAGCGTGTTGAATGCGAATGTGAATACTTTTGGCTGCCTCATTCAGAAACTAGAGTAAATATCCAATCTTTAACAGCCACCCGAGTCAATGGTAGTTCATCACTGGTACAGTTTTAAAAAGGACCAAGTTTTGGTTTACTGCTTAAATGCAGATTAACCTCATATAAATTCCGTTAAACATAAACGCCGTTAAATTACACAGATTTTACCAATAGCCCCTGTACTCAAAACGTACTGAGTTAAGCAACTTGTTACTAACCTATCGTCATACTAGTTACCTGGACAAGAAGCTGAAACAATGTTTGAACTTCAGCTGAACTTCACCATCTTAAACCTACAATCAGTTGTTTGGTATTGAATTTAACAGATAAAAATCCACCGGCAACCTGCCATATTGGCATTGTTGCCAAGGAAACTGCTTTGATTTCAAGTCCACCATGCTGGACTCCACCAGTAAGATGGAGAGGTAACTACTTAGTCACAAAGGCAGCATCTGAACCACTGGCACTGCACAAGAGCGGCATTTTTGAATGTGGACAAAGTAAGTAGACGACACTTTTACATTCTGCCTCTCAGAAAGACTGACCACGTTTATGAGGCATTACATAACTGAGTGCCAGATTTATAGGAACGCCATGAAGTCTATAACTCTAGATGTTCTGCAGAAGTTGAGAAAGCCTGGGTTAAGGATTTTGCTGACACCTTTATTTAAATTATTTCTAGAGGTACGCAAAATAAATCATGCTGTCATTTCACAATGCTGTTGAAAATATTTGGGTCCTTGGGCTACATGCTTGCTAGGAATTAAATTACATAGTGTGGTTTATACAGGGCTGGCACACAGGTTTAACCCAGGGTGGAATGCAGTTGCAGCCACTTCCACATTGCCTCGTGCCAGCTCGGAAACTCAACCTGGCACTTCCAGTCGGGATATGTAGTTGTGTGACTCTCTTTAACAGTGTTGCTAAATAATGTTTTAATAGGGATCTGAGGGGTAACTTATTCACACAAAGGGTGGTGGGTGTATGGAACAAGCTGCCAGAGGAGGTAGCTAAGTCTGGGACAATCCCAACGTTTAAGAAACAGTTAGACAGGTACATGGATAGGACAGGTTTGGAGGGATATGGACCAAACGCAGGCAGGTGGGACTACTGTAGCTGGGACATGTTGGCCGGTGTGGACAAGTTGGGCCTAAGGGCTTGTTTCCATGCTGTATCACTCTATGACTAAATTAGACGGTGTTGGGCCAAGTAGCAATTATCAGTTGGTAGTCATGATAAAGGCAGTTCATCCTCGCATGGCAATGCTATTTCAAAGGGCATTCATTTGGGAATGGGACACCTCAGCTGTCTGCTGCAACCCTCCTTGAAGGCTGCTTTTTCCAGGTTAAAAGGTACTTCTGGCGACCACAGGCACTCATATTGAGCTCTACCTATAAATTGCTACTTGAAAAACACTTACTGGGGTTGCTTCTATGGTGATCCGACTGAAACATTTTTTGAATGGGATATTCAAGTTAAACTGCTCAGTTGTCATAGGCAAGGTCATGAGGGGATCTCTGAAGACTTTATATTGGTATTGGATTGGTATTGGTTTATTGTTATCATGTACCGAGCCAAAGTTTATGGAGACAGGTGCTCCTACTGAGCCAGGCCAAGTCAGGTCAAGTCAAGTTTATTGTACACAATGAAGACCTTGCACCACTGAGACAAGATGAGATTCTACTGTCCGCACCAGTCCAGGGACTCTGCAGGCAGCACACCAGCAGTCCTGAATAATAGTAAGATTAAATGAGAACTTACCAGTTTGAAGTTTGATCTTTATTTTATGAGGAGTTACGTTGGTGATTACGTGAAGAAGACCCGTCAGGGCGCATGCGCGTCAATCTTCAAAGCAGCGGTGTGAAATCACAGATAACAGAATATTTGAAGTAACATAGTAAGATGAGCAACATGAGAACTACCATATGACCTTTTATGAGAGAGAGGGTTGGGCGTGGTGGGCACGTAATCACCAACGTAACTCCTCATAAAATAAAGATCAAACTTCAAACTGGTAAGTTCTCGTTTAATCTTACTATTTTACTTCGGAGTCACTTTAGTCACAATTGAATATCATGCAGTAACAATTGATTTGAATAATCAAAACAAACAGTAACCCCTCTATCCCAGGCGAAACTAAACAGAACTTAATACTGAATCTGCAAACAGCCCCCCATCAGCAATCGGCCGATGGTAAAAAAAAATTGAAAAAACAATTCATTTGACCACCCGGCGCCTGTAAGAATATGATCGATGGGAAAATCCATCGCCCTGGCCGCCGACCTTGCTGCTGCACTAGTGGAATAAGATGTATACACGTCAGTGTTAATACCTGCCTGAATCAACACTTACTTTAACCATCTTGAGATAGTCTGCTCTGACACTCTCTTGTGTGGTTTCTTGTAACTGATAAACAATCCTGTTTCCACATTTCTTAAGGTCCTTGTAGCTTCAATATAATGTAATAAATGTGTCCTTATACATAAACATGGATCAGTAGGTTATGCTGAAAACACAATTTTAAAACCTGTGACACCTGGCCTGCTCTGTTTGAGCAGCTCGTAAATATATAACATAACATTCTCTTCAGCCACTTCCATCCTGTCTAGCTGAAGGTTTTGCAAAATCTGCACTTGCTATGCTGAACCAATGCCATGAGCATTACCACCTTCATGGTGAGTTTTGTCAATTCAGAGACGTGACAGGAACCCACTGTCACAGCACCTTGAGGACCACACTTACATCCCAGATCGCCATATACCTGGGTTTAGGAGGTTTAGAGTTGAAATTCCTTTCATCAATCGAGCTATGATATGATGAAAACCCAATAGGATCTTTTCCTGACCCCATCAAAACTATACGAGGACAAAGCACTTAAAGCTGTATTAATGGTGCTATAACTGAGCCCCTCATCATCGTAGAGTGTCGACAGGAACTCTAAAATATCCACAATACCTGCAGTACTATAGTCAATATTATTTTGTACACAATATTGCTCCCATTTTTTTACATAAGTAATATACCGCTTTTGAGTACTCTTTCTCCAGGCTGCAGTGAGCATGTCCACCGTTCGCCCAGACAGTCCTCGTCCCAGGTATGGCCTTCTTAAAACCTGCAAATTAACAAGTCAATACGATCACATAACAGATGACTTTCCCATGTTAGCGGATGCTCCAGTAAATTCCTATTCTTGGGAACCACCAAAGGAGGCTGGATCGCTAACTGTAACATCAAAGGGAACCATGCTTGAGTCAGGCAATTAGGTATTACAAGCACCTCCGAAGCGGCATCCTGCTTGATTTTTTTTTTTTGCAGACTCCGACCTATGAGGCAGAATGGTGGGAAAATATATAAAACATACCACCCCAATGTAGCGAGAAAGCATCAATTGCAACTGCCCCCTGGTCTGGTTCCCATGAAACATATTTAGGCAGCAGGTGGTTAAACCTCGCTGCAAAACAAATCGATATCTAGCATTCATATATAAATACTATATTATTGAACACCTCCTGGTTCAACATCCAATCTGTGTTGTCATGGAACTTTCGTGACCTGGCATCTGCTACTATGTTGAATCTACCTGGTAGATAAATAGCTGAAAACCAAATATATTTTTCAATGCACCAGGCTCAAATTTGATTAGCCAATCTGTCACAAGATACCGACTTGATTCCACCGATGTGATTAATATATATGCCACTGCCGTAGTATTGTCAATCTGAAACTGAACGTGCAGGTTACCTTTGTTAGAGCAATAAGCCTTATCCATAAAAAGCACTTAATAGTTAATTCCCCATGTCTGCAGAAGCAATGCCTCTTGCTCAGTCCATCTGCCTCCACAGTTGAAACTCGTATCCGTGACACCCCACCCGAGTGCACTGACATTCATCTGCAAAATCATGGAAGGCTGGTCAAGCATTACCTTGCTAGAACTCCTGGACACATGGTGAATCCACCATTGTAAATCAGAAATAGCCTCTGCTGATAACTGCATGGGTCTATTATAATGACCT
Source organism: Malacoraja senta (assembly GCA_038087875.1). Classification (NCBI taxonomy): domain Eukaryota; kingdom Metazoa; phylum Chordata; class Chondrichthyes; order Rajiformes; family Rajidae; genus Malacoraja; species Malacoraja senta. The sequence continues at coordinate 1,000,992 of CM075995.1, forward strand.
GAATGTATCCTTAGTGCCTCCATTAGCTTGATACAGCTGTCAATTAGCTCTACCCTTTTTTCCCTGGGCAGAGTCACTTAATTGAATCAATTGTGACCCAAATAGTCAGGTGTTAATTTGGAATTCTCTGGATGAATAATGCCCAATCTTTGAAAATTGGATTTAACAACCACCACCGGTTACTTCAGCTGTTCTCTTGGATAGCCCTGTAATCAAGATATCATCGAGATAAGCCATGAGCACCTGACCCTGGCCTCTCAGCATGCCTATTATAGGTTTTAACAATTTTGTGCCATAGTTGATCCATCCAGGTGAATTTCAAATATCCTCTATCCTGCAAATGAACAGACATTGAGTAATGTGCATCTTTAAGCTCTATAGTCACCATATAGCATCCTCTTGACCCAGTTGCTTGGCAGTGACAATTCCATCTTACAATGTCTATACTGCATCCCCCATCCTTTGGCCTGGGAAAATATTAGACACAAATTGATGGGTTGGTGAACCGACTTTCCAATTACACCTTTATCACATAAGCTTGCAAGCGCAGTCTGAACCTCCATCTGTTCTGTTAATGAAACTGAACAGTTCTCCCAGGAACATGCTGAATGTGCAAATCACAATTTGGATTGAACTCCATTCGAAACCCTTGAATAACACTCAGTATAAACAGAGCTGAAGTAATTTGCTTCCATTCATCCCAGAACAGATGTAATGTACCCCCAGATTTAAGTTGTGTCACATTTGATATGTGCACCTGAGAACCAGGCCCACCTACCTCCTTGGTACCTGGTGGATCACGTTGTCCCCGGCCCCTGGCGGGAAGCCCCACGTTTGACCGTGTTCCCGCTGCAGAACGCCACCTGCGCATCTGCATTGCCGGCCGACTTGTTCCTGGTCCAGACCAATCTGTCCCTCGTTTGTAGGGGTACTTTCTTTTTTGGAAACTTGCCGACCGCCGGTGGCTTGATCAAGCCCACTGTCTTTGCCTCGTCATCCATCTCCTTGACACGCTTGGCTAGGTTCTCCCCGAAGAGTAGGTTGGCCAGCTGTATGTTGCTGGGCTGGCAGAGTGCTGCAACCTTGGGATTAATGGTGGGCCGAATGGCACTTTCCCTGAGACAATTTATCTCAAAATGGGCGCTACAAAGCAACCCTAGTACTTCTTGCTGCGTCTCTGACAGATGCCCTCCATCCTCCGTTCTAGCGAACGCCGTGATTCCTGAGCCAAGTAGTTTCAGGATTCTCTGCAGCTTCATCTCCTGGGCACTCCTGCACATGCCCATCTGGCTCCATATCACCCGGTTCACTGCTGGCAACTTCAGCAACACGCAGTTTCCCGGGTCTCCTGTTTCTTGACGGTACCAGACTCTGACGGGACAGCGCATCGTGCTGCCAGAGGTCATACCTCTCACAACGGCCGTCTTTGCTAGGCTCGAACTCACCGTCAGAGTCGGGGTCAGAACTCAGCTGACCCTTTGCAGTCGCCTTTTCAATGAGGGTGTTATCGAACAGCCTCTATATCGTGGAGGCCAGCTCATCTCCCAGTGGCACTCCAGACTCTGACGGGACAGCGAATCGTGCTGCCAGAGATGGGACCTCTGACAACGGCCGTCTTCGCTAAGTTCCAAGTCACCGTCAGAGTCGGGGTCAGAACTTAGCTGCCCCTCTGCACTCACCTCATCCATGAGGGTGCTTCAAGCAGCCCTCTACCAGGTGCTGCCCTCTACCAGGTCTCTTCTGCAGCCTGCCGCCCACACGACTCCTCCCCCCGGAGTGTGCGTTGCTGGAGCAACCTCTGTATGAGGTGCTCCATTTGGGAGAACCGTTTAAAAAACGGTCTCCAGCCCCGTCCAGGACTCGTCGCGGCCCAACTCAGTTGAGTCCGAGGGCCTCCCAGACTTCCCCGTGGCCTTACGCCCCACTGCCGTTGGCTTTGGTGCTTGTAGCACTAAGTCTGCAGTCGCCCCACTCCCGGTCGGTGACTGTGCAGGGGTACCAGGCAGCCGCTCACAGACCGCATTCCCGCGGCTCTCCTGCTTACCAGCGGCTCGCCTCCCCCTGGTCGTCTTCAACCATGGTGCCCTGTAGAAAACAAAGCACGGCACCACAGCAAAACAACTTCTTACTCCAGCTAAGTTTTCCCACTTAGCTGGAGTTTAAAATTACTTTAAAAGTACTTACCACAGGAGGAGCTCTGTCCTCCTGCTGGTCCGTGCGCCAATGCGTCAGACGTAATGACGCGCATGCGCCCTGACAGGTCTTCTTCACGGAATCACTAAGGTGACTCCAAAGTAAAATACATCATGGTCTGTTGCATCTGTGTATGGATATTTCCACAGACTCCAGATTACCAAGAAAATTAGCACAGAGATGTCTTACAGTTTGCAGGCAGACTTCCAAGGATATCTGACCATAGAAGTCAAAATCGGAGTCACTTCCAATTTACCAGCTTCAGGTCATTCTGGGTGGTCACAGTTGATCTTTTCCCTACCTTATAGTTTACTGGACATGCACATCAGAGAGGTGAAGGATCATAGAGTATAGATCTGTACAGCATGGAAATGGCCCCTGCAGCTAACCTTGTCCATGGTGACCAAGATGTCATTTGGGCCAGTCCCATTTACATGCATTTGACCCATGCCCCTCTAAACCCCATCCTATCCACATATCGGTCCAAATCACTTTTAAAAGTCGTAATTGTATCCACTTCTGGAGGTTCCTCTGGCAACTCATTGCAGATGTGGACTACGCTCTGAGTGAAAGTTGCCCCTGAGGTTCTCTAAAATATCGCCCGTCTCACCTGAAGCTGCTGCCCACTGGTTTTATAATCCATTACCTTGGGTATTACATGGAGGCAGAAGAGATGAGTTTAATGGCATTATGTTTAGCACAAACATTGTGGGTTGAAGGGTCTGTTCCTGTGCTGAATGAGGGTAAAGATTAATAGGATAGAACATAGTGAATAGAACATAGTTAAATGAATAAGCATGTTTTGAAAAATATGAGATTATGTACTTAGGTAAACATCAATAGAATAGAGCAAAGTACATAATCTCACATTTTCCACACATGCTCATTCATTAATTTGTCTACATTTCCCTGGCCCCCTGCATCTTCTTCATAGTCCACACTGTTACCTGGGTTTGTATCAGCAATAGATAGACACAAGGAGCTGAAGTAACCCAGCGGGACAGGCAGCGTCTCTGGAGAAAAAAAGGATGGGTTATGTTTTGGGTCAGGACTCTTCTTCAGAAACTTGGACAAATTACTCTTGAAGTCCCTCATTAAAACCTTTGATGTAGATTGTAAACAATTGGGGCCTCGTAACTGATTGTTGAGTGCCCACTGGTCACAGCCACGCAAATGTTTTCTGTTCATTAATCACTGTTCAGGCCACACAACCATTTTATCCCCATGTCCACTTATAAGAACAAATTCAGCAGCAACTGATGGCATTGTGAATGCAAGTCAACACAAATGGAGTAAAGCTGGACATACTATAATGTGCTGTTGATCTGCGGCATTGGTAACGAAGATTTGTTATTGCAAATTACTTCTGGAAGCCTTCTTCACATCATTTTCTTGAAAAAGAGATACTACAATAAATTTGCTTTCATAATCATCCTTCGTAATCATGGAACAATCCTTCCAAAATATTACTTATTGGATCGAATTGTCACTTTCTTTTTGTGTCCCATTTATCTTCTTCATTAACTTTGCTGGCCTAACCAAAGTGGAATTAAACCAATGCAATACTGAAGCAAACATTTTAACCAGCTGGAGAATAAATATAATTAGAAGGAAAGGAACTTGATAAATGTACAGTATTGAACCTTCGGTCTCTGCCCTGTACGTGTCCTTTCCAGTTTGATTTGAGATATCTAGTGCTGCATCTCCTTTCTTCTCCTCTCTGACCAGCCACGGGCTTAGGTTTGCCCTCTTTAGCATTCATGAGATTTGTAACCTTCTGCAAGCAGATCTCCAGTCACACACATTTGATCAGTCTGTAGAAGGGTCTTGACCCGAAATGTCACCCATCCACTGCCTCTCCCTTATCCATTCTACTTGTTTATCCTCAAAAAATTCCAGAAGATTAGTCAAGCATGATTTCCCCTTCATCAATCCATACTGACTTTGACCGATCCTGTCACTGCTTTCCAAATGCGCTGCTATTATATCGTTAATAATCGACTCAAGCATCTTCCCTACTACCGATGTAAGGCTAACTGGTCTATAATTCCCCGTTTTCTCTCTCCCTCCTTTCTTAAAAAGTGGAGTTACATTAACTACCTGCCAGTCCACAGGAATTGATCCAGAGTCGAGAGAACTTTGGAACATGATCACCAATGCATCCACGATTTCTAGGACCACCTCCTTGTGTACTCTGGGATGCAGGCCATCAGATGCTGGGGATTTATCTGCCTTCATTCCCAACAGTTTACCTCACACCATTTCCTGACTAATGTGAATTTCCTTCAGTTCCTCCCTCCCACTAGATCCTCGGTCCCCTAGTATTTCTGGGAGATTGTTTGTGTCTTCCTAAGTGTCTTCGAAAACAGCACCAAAGTACTCATTTAACTAGTCTATCATTTCCTTGTTTCCCATTATCAATACACCTGTCTCTGATTGTAAGGGATCTACATTGGTCTTCACCAATATCTTTTACATATCTAAAGAAGATTTTACAGTCAGTTTTTATATTCCTTGCAAGCTGTCTTGGCATCAAGTTGGGAAAAGGGGAAGTACAACGGGATCTAGGGGTCTTGTTCATCAGTCTATGAAAGTAAGCATGCAGGTACAGCAGGCAGTGAAGAAAGCACGTTGGCCTTCATAACAAGAGGAGTCGAGTATAGGAGCAAAGAGGTCCTTCTGCAGTTGTACAGAGCCCTAGTGAGACCACACCTGGAGTATTGTGTGCAGTTTTGGTCCCCTAATTTGAGGAAGGACATTCTTGCTATTGAGGGAGTGCAGCGTAGGTTTACAAGGTTAATTCCCAGGATGGCGGGACTGTCATATGCTGAGAGAATGGAGCGGCTGGGCTTGCACACTCTGGAGTTTAGAAGGATGAGGGGGAATCTTATTGAAACATATAAGATTGTTAAATGGTTTGGACAAGCTAGAGGCAGGAAACATCTTCCCGATGTTGGGGGAGATCAGAACCAGGGGCCACAGTTTAAGAATAAGGGGTAAGCCATTTAGAACGGAGACGAGGAAACACTTTTTCTAACAGAGAGTTGTGAGTTTGTGGAATTCTCTGCCGCAGAGGGTGGTGGAGGCCAGTTCTCTGGATACTTTCAAGAGAAGGCTCTTAAAGATAGCGGAGTCAGGGGATATGGGGAGAAGGCAGGAACGGGATACTGATTGGGAATAATCAGCCATGATCACATTGAATGGCAGTGCTGGCTCGAAGGGCCGAATGGCCTACTCCTGCACCTATTGTCTATTGTCTATTGTCTATCATGTTCTTTTTTCCCCCTCTTAAATAACCCTTTGTCCCCTGTTGAATTCTAAATTTCTCCCAGTCTTCTGGTTTGCTGCTTCCTCTGGCCAATTTATAGGCATCTTCTTTGGATTTAACACTACCCTTGATTTCCCTCGTTAGCCACGGTTGAGCCACCTTCCCCGTTTTACTTTTTCGCCAGACAGGGATGAACAATTGTTGGAGTTCATGCATGCGATCTTTAAATATTTGTCATTGCATCTCCACCATCAACCCAATTCCATCTCATACCTTCAAAGTCTCCTTTCTTTAAGTTCAGGACCCTAGTCTCTGAATTAACCGTGTTCCTCTCCATCCTAATGCAGAATTCCACCATATTATGGTCTCTCTCGCCCAAGGAGATTTGCACAACAAGATCACTGACAAATCTTTCCTCATTACACAATACCGAGTGTCGGATGGCCTGACCTCTAGTCGGTTCCTCTACATATTGGCTTAAAAAACCATCCTGCATACATTTCAGGAAATCCTCCTCCTCAGCGTTGTTACCAATTTGTTTGGTCCAATCTATATGTAGATTAAAGTCACCCATGATAACCGCTGTACGTTTGCTACACACATCCCTAATTTCCTGCTTGATGCTATCCCCAACCTCCCTACTGCTGTTTGGTGGTCCGTATACAACTCCAACAAGCGTTTTCTGCCCTTGTTCTTCCCATACAGTTCTTCCCATACAGATTCCACAGCATCCAAGCTAATGTCTCTCCTTACTATTGCATTAATCTCCTCTTTAACCAGCAATACCATCCCACCTCCTCTTCCTTTCTGTCTATCCTTCCTGAATATCAAATACCCCTGCATGTTTAGCTCCCAGCCTTGGTCACCCTGGAGCCATGTCTCCGTAATTCCAACTATATCATATCCCTTTACTACTAACTGCACATTCAATTCATCCACCTTATTGCAAACCTCATTACAAACCTTATTACAAACTTGTTTCCAACTTGGCAACATAGTTCCTATAACATGGTGCCCAAAACTGAACAAAATACTCTAAACATGGCCACACCAATGTCTTATTTAACTGCAATATAACCTCTTAACTTCTATACTCAATACTCTGACTAATGAAGGCTAATGTGCCAAAAATATTTTTGACCACCCCTGTGACGCTACTTGCAAGGAATTGGCTCAGTGGAAGAAGCTTCACTTACTGATTGTATCATGCTATTGCATAGTTTCTAACTGAGTTAGAGAGAAACATGAGTAAAGCAGAGTTTGAGATCTGGGAAACATATAATTAGATGACTGTTACAACTGGCATGTTTTATGGAAACCACACACACACACACCTTCCCTCATTTGGCCAACAGTATGAGTAAAATTTGCATTCGACCGAAGAGATTAGCCAGATAGCATATAGTAAACGGTGGTGGCAATGTAGGCACAAGGTCCCACATCACTCCCACATCATTCTTTTATGTTCTTACGCTTTTAGTGGCAAGTGCACGGGACAACCATGTTTCAGGCCATTCTCTTTACCTTTATTTTAATTACATGATTTATTTCATTTGTGGTTAGGATTATTTCCAATTAAATCTTTATAGAGATTGTTAAAAAATTAGTTCAGATGATATAATTGGATTTAAGATTTTATCCATTGTTAATGAAGATACACTGTAGATCACTGCCAACTTCTGTTAATTTAAGAAACGCACTCATTGGAGTAACTCAGTGGGTCAGGCAGCATCCCTGGAGAATGTGGATAGGTGATGTTTTAGGTCAGGTCCCTTCTTCAGACTGATTATGGGAATGAGGGGGGGGGGAATGAAAGCTAGAAGAGAGGAGTGGCAGGAACAAGCATGACAGGTCATAGGTGAACACGGACGAGGGTGTCGTTTGAAAGGCAGATGGTTAGACAAAGGCCAAATAAGCAAAAAAGGTGTGAAACAAAAAGATTAAAGTATTTCAAATTGTGAAGCCAGAGGAAAGAACATACGTGGAGGGGTAGGGTGGAAATTGGTGCAAGTCTAGGTGGGGCACAGGGGATGGGGGGTGAGAAAGGGGGGGGAGGGGGGGAGAAAGGGGTGGTGAAGGGGGAGTTACCTAAAGTTACCTAAAATTGGAACGTACCGATCGATGGGATATAAGCTATCCAAACAAAACATGAGGCATTGTTCCTCCAGTTTGTGTGTGGCCTTCCTCTGGCAATGGAGGAGGCCCAGGACAAAAAGGTCAGTTTTGGAGTGGAAAGGTGAGTTAAAGTGGTTAGCAACTTGGAGATCCGGTAGGGCTTGGCGGACCAAGAGCAAGTGTTTGGTAACACAATCGCCCAACCTACACTTGGTCTCGCCAATGTACAGGAGGCCACATCAGGAACACTAGATACAGTAGTTGAGGTTAGAGGAGGTGCACGTGGGCCTCTATCTCACCTGGAAGGACTGCTGGGTCCCTTGTTGTAGGTGAGGGAGGAGATACAGGGTACAGGAGTTACACTTCCTGTGGTTGCAGGGGAAAGTACTTGGGAACAGGATGGTTTGGGTTGGGAAGGGATGAGTAAACCAAGGAGTTGCAGAGGAAGCAGTCTCCGTGGAAGTTGGAAAGGGGTGGTGATGGGAAAATATGACTGGTGGTGGGATTACGCTGAAGGTGATAGAAATGTTGGAGGATCTTATGTTTGATGTGGAGGTTGGTGGGGTGAAAGATGAGGACCAGGGGAATATCCTTGATCTGTCTGGGGCGAAGTGAAGCGAGAGCAGAACTACGGGGGACAGAGGAGACACAGGTGAGGGAACCTTCTATGACAGCAGTGGGGGAAACCATGCTTACTAAAGAAAGAGGATATCTCAGATTTCCTAGATTGGAAAGCCTCATCTTGGGAGCAGATGTGCTGAAGATGGAGGAATTTAGTGCAGGAAGTGTAGTCCAGATAACTGTGGGAGTCGGTAGGTTTGTAGTAGACGTCAGTTGATAGTCTATCCCTTGTAATGGAGACAGAGATCAAGAAAGGGTGGAGAGATGTCAGAGATAGGAAGAAAGAAGAGAGAGGATAATTTAAGGTTGCTTTCATTATTAGAAAAATAATTAACCAATGATTTAAACTGAATAGAATGGAAAATAAACATTGAAAGTAACCAGTTAAGCAAAACTGTGTTAAGTGAGAACGCAGGTATAATATGTTTGTGTAAATGGGACATAAATATATTTTCTTGTATTTTAAAAGCTGTTCATGTTAAGCAGTTCTCCCTTTTCAATAATTATGGGTTTTCAAATTACTATAATGAATCTGATGTACACATCTGATCATAGCAAAGCTAGAGCCCATAGAAGACTCTGTCCCGAATCTCCATTGAAATGAAATGTTATGGTATTTTCATCATTCTCTTTTCAAAGGGGGGGGGGGTAATTAGAATCATACAGCAGTCAAACAAGGGCTCTGGATCAACTCAAAACTTAATTGAGGTAGTCCCACTTGCCTGCGCTTGGCCCATATGTTCCCGATGTTGGGGGAGTCCAGAACCAGGGGCCACAGTTTAAGAATAAGGGGTAAGGCATTTAGAACAGAGACGACGAAACACTTTTTCACACAGAGAGTTGTGAGTCTGTGGAATTCTCTGCCTCAGAGGACGGTGGAGACTTTCTCTGGATACTTTCAAGAGAGAGCTTGATAGGGCTCTTAATGATATTTAAGAGGATATGGGGAGAAGGCAGGAACGGGGTACTGATTGTGGATGATCATCCATGTTCATATTGAATGGCGGTGCTGGCTCGAAGGGCCGAATGGCCTACTCCTGCACCTATTGTTTATTGTTTATATCCCTCCAAATCTCTCCTGTCCAAGTATCTGTCCAAGTGTCTTTTAAAAGTTGTAATTGTACTCCACTGCGTCCTATGGCAGCTTTGTTCCATATACAGTGGCTTGCAAAAGTTTTCATACCCCTTGAACTTTTCCACATTTTGTCACGTTACAACCATAAACGTAAATGTATTTTATTGGGATTTTATGTGATAGACCAACACAAAGTGGTGCATAATTGTGAAGTGGAAGGAAAGTGATACATGGTTTTCTGAAAAGTAATCAGCCCCCCTGAGTCAATACTTTGTAGAACCACCTTTCGCTGCAATTACAGCTGCAAGTCTTTTGGGGTATGTCTCTACCAGCTTTGCACATCTAGAGACTGAAATTTTTGCCCATTCTTCTTTGCAAAATAGCTCAAGCTCAGTCAGATTGGATGGAGAGCGTCTGTGAATAGCAATTTTCAAGTCTTGCCAGAGATTCTCAATTGGATTTAGGTCTGGACTTTGACTGGGCCATTCTAACACATGAATATGCTTTGATCTAAACCATTCCATTGTAGCTCTGGCTGTATGTTTAGGGTCGTTGTCCTGCTGGAAGGTGAACCTCCGCCCCAGTCTCAAGTCTTTTGCAGACTCTAACAGGTTTTCTTCCAAGATTGCCCTGTATTTGGCTCCATCCATCTTCCCATCAACTCTGACCAGCTTCCCTTTCCCTGCTGAAGAAAAGCATCCCCACAGCATGATGCTGCCACCACCATGTTTCACAGTGGGGATGGTGTGTTCAGGGTGATGTGCAGTGTTAGGTTTCCGCCACACATAGCGTTTTGCATTTAGGCCAAAAACTTCAATTTTGGTCTCATCTGACCAGAGCACCTTCCTCCACATGGCTTGTGGCAAACTGCAAACGGGACTTCTTATGGCTTTTTTTCAACAATGGCTTTCTTCTTGCCACTCTTCCATAAAGGCCCGATTTGTGGAGTGCACGAATAATAGTTGTCCTGTGGACAGATTCTCCCACCTGAGCTGTGGATCTCTGCAGCTCCTCCAGAGTTACCATGGGCCTCTTGGCTGCTTCTCTGATCAATGCTCCCCTTGCCCGGCCTGTCGGTTTAGATGGACGGCCATGTCTTGGTAGGTTTGCAGTTGTGCCATACTCTTTCCATTTTCGGATGATGGATTGAACAGTGCTCAGTGAGATGTTCAAAGCTTGGGATATTTGTTTATAACCTAACCCTGCTTTAAACTTCTCCACAACTTTATCCCTGACCTGTCTGGTGTGTTCCTTGGGCTTCATGATGCTGTTTGTTCACTAATGTTCTCTAACAAACCTCTGAGGCCTTCACAGAACAGCTGTATTTATACTGAGATTAGATTACACACAAGTGGACTCTATTTACTAATTAGGTGACTTCTGAAGGCAATTGGTTGCACTGGATTTTATTTAGGGGTATCAGAGTAAAGGGGGCTGAATACTTTTGCACGTGACACTTTTCAGTTTTTTATTTGTAAAAAAATTTGAAAACCATGTATCATTTTCCTTCCACTTCACAATTATCACATAAAATCCCAATAAAATACATTTACGTTTGTGGTTGTAACGTGACAAAATGTGGAAAAGTTCAAGAGGTATGAATACTTTTGCAAGCCACTGTATGCAGCCCCTGTGCTCCACAGCTCCGTTACATCATTCCCCTCTCAGCTCAAATCTGTCCCCTCTAATTTTAGACTTCCCTACCCTTGGGGAAATACTGAGGCTATTCACTATATTTATGTTTTATCAACCTCAAGGAGGTTACACCTCAAACTCCCATGTTCCAGGGACAAATGTCCTAGCCTCCCTAGTCTCTACTTCTAACTCAAACCCTCTATACCCTGCTGTCAATGTCATAACCCTCCATATCAATGCTGATAAATGTGAGGTACTGCATCTCGGCAGGACAAATCAAAATAGGATGTACATGGAAAATGGTAGAGAATTGAGGAATGCAGTTGAACAGAGGGATCTAGGAATAACTGTACATAGTTCCCTGAAGGTGGAATCTCATGTAGATAGGGTGGTAAAGAAAGCTTTTGGTGTGCTGGCCTTTATAAATCAGAGCATTGAATATAGAAGTTGGGATGTAATGTTAAAATTGTACAAGGCATTGGTGAGGCCAATTCTGGAGTATGGAGTACAATTTTGGTCGCCTAATTATAGGAAGGATGTCAACAAAATAAAGAGAGTACAGAGGAGATTTACTAGAATGTTGCCTGGGTTTCAGCAACTAAGTTACAGAGAAAGGTTGAACAAGTTAGGTCTTTATTCTTTGGAGCGCAGAAGGTTAAGAGGGGACTTGATAGAGGTCTTTAAAATTATGAGCGGGTTAGACAGAGTTGACGTGGATAAGCTTTTTCCATTGAGAGTAGGGAAGATTCAAACAAGGGGACATGACTTGAGAATTAAGGGACAGAAGTTTAGGGGTAACATTAGGGGGAACTTCTTTACTCAGAGAGTGGTAGCTGTGTGGAATGAGCTTCCAGTGGAAGTGGTGGAGGCAGGTTCGATTTTATCCTTTAAAAATAGATTGGATGGGTATATGGACGGGAAAGGAATGGAGGGTTATGGTCTGAGTGCAGGTAGATGGGACTAGGGGGAAGTATTTATTTTAAAAAATAATAATAATAATAAATAAATAAAAATAATAATGTTCGGCACGGACTTGAAGGGCCGAGATGGCCTGTTTCTGTGCTGTAATGGTTATATGGTTATATGGTTATATGGTTACCCAGTAACATTCTCCCCAAATCTTTTTCGGCCATTTTCCAGTTTAATTACCTAGTTCCTGGAGCAGGGAGGCCAGAATGGTACATGGTACTCCAAATGCGGCCTTACCAATGTCAGGTACAGCTGTAACATGGTGTCCCGACACCTGTACTTGATGCCCTGACACCCGTGCCTTGGGCAGCACAGTGGCGCAACCGTAGAGTTTTTGCCTTACAGCACCAGAGACCGGGTTCGATCCCGACTACGGGTGCTGTTTGTACGAATTTGTACGTTCTTCCTGTGACCGCGTGGATTTTCTCCAGTTGCTCAGATTTCCTCCCACACTCCAAAGACGTACAGGTTTGTAGGTTAATTGCCTTCTGTAAATTGTACTTTGTCCCTAGTGTGTAGGATAGTGCTAGTGTTCAAGGTAATCACTGGTTGGCACAGACTCGGTGGGCCGAAGGGCCTGTGTTATACGAGAATTTTGCCCGAACAGTGTGCGACCCGTAGCGTGGGCGATGTCTAATGCCCAGAGCGCTATGTTTAAAGCACAGAGCGTTATGGCCGGTAGTGCTATACTTAGAACCCATTGCGCTGCGGCTGGCAGCTCTTTGTTTAAATCCCACGGCCTAAGCTGACAGCGCTCTGTTTAAACTTTGCGCGCCAAACTGGCAGCACTGTGTGTATTACCTTTACGCGACAGTCTGTAGCGCTGTGTATTGCTTTATGCGCCAGTCTGCGGCTGATTGCGCTTTGTTCCCAAAGGGAGGCCTCGCTCGGCTGTCCCCTGCCATTGGTTATAGTTTGATTTTGGGAGCAGCGCTATTGGCCAGGACTTACCGGCGGTTATTTCAACAGCTGATTTCTTATCTGTATAAAGGTAGGCGCCAGTAAGCCATAAGTTAGTTCATGTACGAGACGGGTTTACCGACGGGCTGAGTCACAATCAGCGCCGTAGACGGAGGCAGAGAGAGAGAGAGAGAGGTGTGCTGCTGTAAAACGAACCCCGTGCATACCAAGTATTGTTGTTCTCTCTCTTGCCCATAAATCTGATTTGTAACTAAACAACCTCTTTCTGGTCTACTAGTCAAGTCCTTGAACCTGTTCCCTTGCAACAGCCTGTTTCCATGCTGTTTCTCTAAAGTCTAAAGATGAAGGCAGGCACTGCTGCAACATAGGTTTCTGTGGTACCATCTTCCAGAGCAGTGTCCTACAAATGCGGTACATCTCACCCTCATAATCCGTTATCCAAGAAGTACCAAAGGTCGTGCAGACAACAATCCAGATGGTCCCGCAGGAGTAGAAGGACACCCATGCACTTTGCAAAAGTGCACTTTTAGTCTCATTTGAAAAAAAAATTCTATAAAAAAATTTAAACAGGAACGTTTAATGTTTTCCAAAATTATTCTCTCAACTGTTTTTTTGTAATAGAGAACTGCCTCAGCCTGTGATGTTGTGAATCTAATGGGCCTGCCCCTCTTAGGCGATTTTTTGGGCAATTGCCGGTGACTGCCGCAAAATTTTCAACAGTGAAAATTTTTCGACGACAATTTTTGCTGTCATAGGTTGCCATAGGTTGCTGCCAGGTGTCGTAGGTGAATTACATTAAAATTAGGCCCTGGCCGTCGCCTAAAGAGTCATCTAAGTGGGACAGGCCCATAAGGATGTTCTCTCAGGAAGGCGATGAGGGGGAATTTCTTTGGTCAGATGGTGGTGAATCTGTGGAATTCATTGCCACAGAAGGCTGCGGAGGCCAAGTCAGTAGATATTTTTAATTCGGAGTCACGTGAGTGACTACGTGAAGAACCCCGCCAGTGCGCCTGCGCGTCATTACGTCAGACGCATTGGCGCAAACGGACGCGAGGAGCAGAGCTCCTCTAGTGGAATTGTAGTTTTTAAACTACAAGGTATAAACTTTTTTGGAAGTATTTCCGTGTCCGTTTGCTGTGGGTCTGTGGGGATTTTTTCCACAGGCGCCATGGAAAAAACAGGCAAGGGGAGGAGGCGAGCGACTCAGCCGGTAGAAAGTCGCGAGATTGCGGTCGGCGACCAGCCGCCTCTGACCACGGTACAGTCGCCAGCAGACAGCATAGCGACTGGGGATATTGGGGCTGAAGTGAATTTAGTCAGCATCAGTGGGGCAAGGCAAAGCCGATAAAAAGCTGCGGGAATGCGGTCGGTAAAGGACTGCCTCATACCCTACAACAGTCGCCGGCTGGGAGCGGGGCGAACTGTGGACTTGTGCATTAAAGAAAAGAACGGAGCCAGCTTCAGTTGGGTGCTAGGCAACATACAAGTCAGGGCCATGGAGCAAGAGTCAGTTTGGGATTCAGCTCCAAGGCTGGATACCACTTTCTGAGTGGATATTCCAAATGGATAACCTGTACACAGGTTGCTCCAACAAAACATACTCCAGGAGGAGTGATGTCAGAACCAGGCTCCAGAAGCCAGGTCAGCAGCACCTAGTAAAGGGCTGCTTGATAGCACCCTCATTGATGAGGCGCGTGCACGGGGTCAGTAGAGTTTCCAAAACAAGCGAAGACGGCAGCTGCCAGATGGGCTATTCCTGGCAGTACGATTTGCTGCTCTGTGAGAGTTCTGACCCTGAGTCTGACAGTGATGCCGATACAAGCGAAGACGGCAGCTGCCAGATGTTTTACTCCTGGTAGTACGATTCGCTGCCCCATCAGAGTCAGGAGAGCCACTGGAAAGGACATGGTCTCTGTGATCAACTATTGTGTCTGCCATCAGCTCTAGTAGCTTACGATGGATGAAAATGCCAAAAAAGCACGAGATCCCAAGGAACTGCATATTGCTGAAAGTACTAGCAGTGAACCAAGATAAGGGGTCAGATGGGCGAAGGCATGTAAGCCTAAGGAAAGTAAACTGCAGAGAATATTGAAGCTGCTGTGTTGATGAACAACTGCAATTTGCAAAACGATGGATGGAGGCCATGGATGGAGATGCATCAAGTGGCACTAAGGTTGCTATGTAGCGCCCACTTCAAGATGAATTGTTTCAGGAAGTATGCCATTCGGTCCACCATCAACCCCAAGTTGCAGCAACTCTGTAAAGCCCAGCAATGTGCAGTCATTCAACTTATTCTTCAGAGAAAAAAACTCATGAATCGTGGGAAAGAGTTGGATAATGAGGCAAAAACAGCAAAGTTGATCACAACATCAATGGTCGTCAAGTCTGCAAAGAGGACGTATCCTTTCAGACATCATACAAAATCCTGGACCGACATCAGGATCAAATCGACCATTGAAGCAGGTACGCAGTTGATGTCCTGCAGCAGGAAAATGAAAAAGCGTGGGTTTTGCCTGCCAGGAGCCAGGGACCACAGGTCACTCAGATGACAAAGGAGGTAGGTGGACCTGGTTCTTATGGGAACATATTAAGGCAAAAACAGCCAAATATTGGAAGTAAATTACTTCAGGTATTATTCTGAGTATTATAGAAAGGTTTCTAATTGATTCAATTCAAATACTGATTTGCCATCCAGTATGTTCCAAGCAGAACACTCCAATTTCACATACAAATAATTGATGGAGGTTCAAGCTGAATTGAAAACTTGTTTATAAACAAGTAATTGAAAGGTCGGTTTATCAAAACCACCAAATTGTGTTTAAAATTTCTCAACCTAAAAAGGTGAGGAGTATTTTAGATCTGACAAGTCTTTAAAATTTTGTGAAGTATGGACACTTCAAAATAGAGACTTTGAGACTGCCATACAATTTAATTCAAAAAAGATGTTTTATGGCACTTATAGATCTGAAAGATGTATATTACTTAGTGTTTGTTCATTTATAAGATAAAATTATCTAAAGGAACAATTATGGCAATTCAAAGTTCTGTCTAACGGGTTAACTTCAGTCCCTAGAAATTCACTAAATTGGTAAAACCAATTTTGCTGCTAATTAGAGTCCAAGGACAGATGTGGATGGCTTAACTGGATGATGTCCTAATTAGGACGAACAAGAGATTTCGTGAGTTATCTCTCTCAAATTATTCAAACCACTTTTGAAAGTTGGGTTTAATTCATCCAGAGAGAAATTAAGTTAACGATACTTACAACAATTGATTATTTGATTCAATTGAAAAGGTAGTGATTTACCTAGGGTAAACGGTAAAGCTAATTGATGGTTGTATTAAGCAGTTGGAAAAGCAACAATCTTCAATTAAGACAGGTGGCCAGCTTGTTAGGAGAATTAGTGTTATTTCCAGCAATACAATATGGGCCATTGGACTACCAGCAGCTGCAGATTGCAAAAAGAAAAAACACTAAGATGCATGATGGCCATTTTTTGATAGGCCATGCAATTAAACAACAAATGCTGCTTCTGATTGCAGTAGTGGATTTAACATGTCTTTAGCAGTTCAAGCAAGATATGGATTGAACAACCTTCCATGGTCTTAACAGACTGATATCAGTGTACTAGGATTGGTGCCACTGAAAAGGTATCCATCTGTGGACAGATGGAATATGGAAGAAGTATTATTTTACAGACATGGAGAATCTACGTTTTAAAGTCTATTGGAAGGCTTATGAGCTACAAGCTTGTTAAATACAACTAATCTGCATGTTCAGTTTCAAATTAACAACACTACAGCAATGGCATGTAATAATTGTATGGGTGGAATTTCCATGATAACAAAGAATGGATGTTTAACTTTAAGATTTTTTTAATGATATAATAGTCAGATTTGGGAAGCCAGATATGACTTGTTTCCATCCAGACTCAATCACCAGTTACAGAGATATGTGTTATGGGACTATATCGGGAGACAGTAGCGATGGATGTTTCTCGCTATATTAGGATGGTATGTTGTTATATGCATTTTACTTCATCCTGTCTCATAAATCGGTGTCTGCTTAAAACAAAGCAGTATGCTGCCTCTGGGGTATTCGTGGTACCAGACGGGTCTACGCAGCCATGGTTCCCTTTGATATTGGAATTTATGACACAGTTTCTGATAAATGTTCCCAAAAGAAGGAAGTTACTGGTGTATTCAATAATTGGAGAGTAACATCCATAATATGCCTGTATGGATGCAGGTTTTAAAAAAGAGGATTGTCTGGGCATGCTGTGACCATGCTTACAGCAGTCTGGCGGAAGAGTACTCAAAAGCAGTACATTTGTGAATCTGAGTTGTGACTCTGTAAATACTGCTTTCCCATTATGTAAAGAATGAGGTGAAAAAAATTCTGTGTATAAAAGAATATGGAATGTTGTACGGCACATGTTTCAAATATCTTGGATTGACCTCTATTTAATGGGTTGAGGTATAGTGCGATTTATTCACACAGAAGTATATTATTCCTCGTTTTTATTTGATGAGGTTGGAAAGACATCCTGTTGAGTCTCGTTCTTTTATTTCCAGATTAATGAAAGGAATTTTAATTCCAGACCTTCTAAACCTAGGAGGGAATCTGGAATATAGAATTGTTTTAAGCTTCTGATTTGGCCAAGTTCAGCATGAAGGTAGTCATGTTTATGGCACTTGTAACATTACAAAGTTACAGATACACAGAAGTACCTCAGGATTATGTTATGTTTTACATTTTATGAACTACTCAAATGAAGTAGGATCAGGTGTGACATGATTCAAGATTGTTTTATTAACATATTCTATGGATCCATGTCTATATGTTAAGACATATTTATTGCAAAAAAATGAGGCTACAAAGATCTTATGAAATATGAAAACAAGATTGTTTATCATTCACGAAAAACCATACAAGATAGTGTCAGTTTAGACTATTTTAAGATGGTTAAAAACAAGTTTTAGTTGCTGCACGTGTGAACATTGATGGTTTTACATTCCATTCAGTTTAGCAGCAACTTTGACGACCAGGGCGAAGGAAGTCCCGTCGATCATATTCTCACAGCCACCGGGTGATCTAATGAGTTGGTGTTTCAACACTTTTACCATCGGGCTATTGCCAATACGGGGCTGTTTGCAGATACTATATTAAGTTCTGCTTAATTTTCCCTGGGTTAAAGGGGATACTATTAATTATTTTATTCAAATAAATGAATTACTGCATTTGTGGTACAAATGTTATTATTAATGCATTATTGAATATTCTCGTTCCGAGTCAATCAATGCAGTGAGAAGCCGGGATTTGTCTGCGGCATGAAATCACAAAGCTTTAAAATCTTCACGTAGTCACTCATGTGACTCCGAAGTAAAATAGTAAGATTAAACGAGAACTTACCTAGGTTTGAAGTTTGATCTTTATTTTATGAGGAGTTACGTTGGTGATTACGTGCCCACCACGACCCAACCCTCTATCATAAAGGTCAGATGGAAGTTCTTGTATTACTCGTTTTATTATGATACTATATTACTTCGCTTGTTGTTTTTTGTGATTTCACACCGCTGCTTCGAAGATTGACGCGCAGGCGCACTGGCGGGGTTCTTCACGTAATCACCAAAGTAACACCTCATAAAATAAAGATCAAACTTCAAACTTAGGTAAGTTCTCGTTTAATCTTACTATTCTTGATTTGTACAGGTGTCAGAGGTTATGGGGAGAAGGCAGGATAATGCGGTTAGGAGGGAGAGATAGATCAGCCATGATTTAATGGCGGACTAATTCTGCTCCTATCCCTTATGACATGACCATACAAGCTCCCATTCACTGCAGAAGTGTTGAAGACACACTGACTTGTTGTTGCAGGTAACAACTTTTTCCTGGCAGAATTCCCAGAATTGAGAACCAAGATAAGGAAAAACATCAAGCATGGTCTGGGACATTAGTCATCTCTATACTCAGCTGCTTTATTTATTGATGTTAAAATGATATGTTGTCGCCCGTGTTTACTATATGGTATCTGGCTAATCTCTTCGGTTGGATGCAGATATTGCTCACTATCTTGGCCAAATGTGTAAAGGTGTGCGTTTGGCTTCAATAAAACATACCAGATGTAAGAGTCATCTAATAATAGTTGTTTTCCAGGTCTCAAAATCGTCTTTACTCATGTTTCCCTGTTACTCAGTTAGAAAATATTAATTAGCACGATACAATCAACTGGTGAATCTATTTTCACTGAGCAACCTGACTAACTGCTGGTCACAATTTGGACCATAAATACATAACAATGTGGTCAAAGATATGTGTTCTTATTTTAATAAAATTCCCTAATCCATTCTTGAACAATAATATAAACAATATGGAATCATATTGACGCCTTTTGCCTACAGCTGAAGATGTTTTCACTTGGATTTCTAAGAAGATTAAACAGTCGAGTATTAAGTAATTAGATCTCTTAAGTGGTATTATGAGGTGGATGTTTAAGGGACTGTAAAACGTCAGTACCTATTCTTAGAAAATATATACTTGTAAATTAAGTTAATAGTGTAGCTATTCATAATTTGTTAAATGCTATATATACAACATGTGTACTTTATGTAAATATAGTTGTATCAGAATAAATGACTGCCCTAGATTTTCTTCTATCCTTAGTGTCATGTTCATCAATGCATTAATACTTGGTCATTAGTAATATTCATCCATGAATGTATATCTGAATGTATTGGGCGGCACAGTGGAGCAGTGGTAGAGTCACTGCCTTACAGCGCCAGAGACCCAGGTTCGATTCTGATTATGGGTGCTGTCTGTACATTTATATGTTCTTTCTGTGACCATGTCAGTTTTCTCTGGGGGGTTCGGTTTCTTCCCACACTCTACAAGACCTACAGGTTTGTAGGTTAATTGGCTTCTGTAAATTGTAAATTGTCCCATATGTGTAGGATAGTGCTTGTATACAAGGTAACTGCTGGTCGGCCCGGACCCGGTGGGCCTGTTTCCATGCTGTATCTCTAAAGTCTAAAATCTAAAATTTCTGCTTTCCTCTTTCCCAATGCTGGGTGATGTGAAAGTGTTCTCAAAGCTTGCCTAAAGATCCTCCAGGTTAATTTCTCCATGTTACCTCTGCTCCTTTTCCTCAACAGCCACCACCTTTGATGTGTGAGAATCCCCAGGGCATACAGCATAAGCGGAGACCCACAGCCATCAGTTCAATGTCCATGGCCACACACACGCTCCTTCAC
The DNA here is from genome assembly GCA_038087875.1 of Malacoraja senta. Taxonomy (NCBI): domain Eukaryota; kingdom Metazoa; phylum Chordata; class Chondrichthyes; order Rajiformes; family Rajidae; genus Malacoraja; species Malacoraja senta. Next base: position 1,021,040 of record CM075995.1, read on the forward strand.
CGTGATGTGACCAGAGTTGTACCAACCGCTGTTACTCTCTGAAATCCCTGTCCACCCGAACAGTCAAAGTCATCCACACTTGCACCAGATTCATGGATGTACTCATGGAGCGATGTCCTCTTAAACATTGAGATCACTGCACTCACGGCACTCTCTCCGAGTCCCCACCAGTACAGGCAGCACGTCCATCTTGTTTTTTTCAGCGGCCTCACATTCCCCACTGTGATGGAAGGCAAATAACATACCTTCTTTCCTCCTTTTCTCCCGCAGTCGGGGCAATCGAAACATCCGCAGTCGAGGCGATCGCAGCTCCCACAGTCGGCGATCGAAGCCCCCGCATTGGGCCGGACGAAGCCCCTGCGATTGGGGCGGTCGAAGCTCCTGCAGTTGGAACTCCCGCAGTCGATCCCTAACAAAGGGACCGCCAGCTCCATGATGTTGTGCCGCAGTGCGGACGGAGATACAACACGGAAAAAGTCACATCTCCGTCGAGGAAAGAAATTTAAAAAAGTTCCCCCACCCCCCCCCCCCCCCCCACATAATACAAAACTAAAAGTACACTAAAACATACAAGTAAAAAAAAGAAGAAAGGGAGAAGACAGGCTGTTGGCGAGGCTGCCATGTACGTTGTCACCCGGTGCAAAATATAAATGTGATGCAAAGATTAAATGTAATCTAAATATCTTTATACGCGGATGATATATTACTGTACATTACAAAACCTCAAATCACTATACCAAATATATTAAATTTAATTGAAGATTTTGGATCTTTTTCTGGATATAGAATAAATTGGAATAAAAGTGAAATTATGTCAATAAAACCGAAAGATTCATCACATCTTTTAAAATTCCCTTTTAAAATAGCTACAGAAAAATTTAAATATTTGGGAATTGAAATTACCAGATCATATCAAGGTATGTTTAGGACAAATTTTGACCCCTTACTTAATAAATTAAACACACTAATTAAATTCTGGAAAACGCTCCCAATGTCTTTAATAGGCCGAATAAACGCAATAAAAATGATCTTTTTACCACAAATTTTATACCTATTTCAATCAATTCCTATATACTTACCAAAGAAGTTTTTTAAAAAACTCGACTCGGATATCACTAATTTTATATGGGACTATAAATCACATAGAATACAAAAAACTAATCTGAATAAACCTAAAGTATTAGGGGGTTTAGCACTACCTAATTTTATGTATTATTATTGGTCAGTAAATATTAAAAATATGATTCAACTGATGGATAACTCCGCCCAGCAAGCGGACTGGATTGTAATGGAGAAAGAGGATTGCTCCTCTAGAAACATTGGAGCGATCCTCCTCTCTCCAATGAAATTGAATAACATAAATTATAATAAGAACCCAATTATTCATAGTACAATCCGAATTTGGAAACAAATAAAACAAAATTTAAAATTAAGAAATTTATCACTTTTATTACCTATAGTCAATAACCCTTCGTTTGATCCTTCTATTATAGATAAAGCTTATACACAATGGGATAGATTAGGAATTAAAACGCTTGGTGACTTGTATGAAACTGGAAAATTACTTTCATTTCAACAATTACAAATAAAATATAAACTCGGAAATAATCAATATTTTAAATATTTTCAAATATGCGACTATTTGAAAAAATATACAAAAGATCATCATAATAACCCAGCAGATGTACTGGACGAGGCAATGCAGATAAAAGCGGAATCAGCAAACTTAATATCATATTTGTATAATATTATCTTAAATGCACAAATACCATCTACGGAGGGTATCAGAAGAGACTGGGAACAAGAGTTAGCTATTAAAATTTCAAAGGAAAGTTGGAATGAATACTTTTTAAACGTGCATAAATGCTCGATTAATGTAAGACGCTAGGCTAAACGCGAACCCTCACAAACCGGCAGTGCCTACAGTCATGTTGGCAAATGTCCGCTCCCTCGACAACAAGATGGACTACCTCAGAGCGTGGAGAGCCTCCCAACGAAGCGTGAAGAACTGCTGTGTCTACGTCCTAACGGAGACCTGGCTGAATCAGAACATCACAGACGCTGCGATCCAGTTGGAGGGACTTATGCTATACAGAGCTGATAGAGTAGCTTCGCTAGCTGGTAAGGCAAGAGGAGGGGGGCTGGCTGTATATGTGAACAGATCATGGTGCCGGGATGCTGTGATGACTTCCACTTACTGCTCACCCCATGTAGAGCTAATGACTGTGAAATGCCGACCCTTCTACTTACCCAGGGAGCTAACGGCAGTCTTCATAACGGCCGTCTATGTACCACCGAGCGCGGACGTGAAGGATGCTATGACAGAACTCTATAACAACATCAGTGAGCAGCAGAGGGAACATCCAGATGCTTTCTTCATGGCAGCTGGGGATTTCAACCAGGCAAGTCTTACATCTGTTCTGCCTAAATTTTACCAGCATGTGAACATTGCAACCAGGGGAAAGAACAAACTAGATCTGGTGTACACCAACATTAAAGATGCATATAGAGCAGCCCCCCTCCCCCATATCGGCAACTCTGACCACCTGGCGGTTATGCTCACACCTGCATACAGACCCAGGGTGAAACAGGACAGGCCAACGGTCAAAGAAGTCAGAACATGGCCACAGGGAGCTACCGCAGCACTGCAAGACTGTTTTGAAACCACACAGTGGGCCATTTTCAGGGAGGCAGCAACAGATGACAGTAGCATCAACCTCCAAGAATACACAGAATCCGTCATCGGCTACATCAATAAATGCATTGATGATGTAACGGTGGTAAAAACCATTAGGAGGCGTGCCAATCAGAAACCTTGGCTAACTGGGGAAGTGTGTTCCCTACTGAGAATCCGGAATGCTGCATTCAAATCTGGGGACAACGCAGCATACAAACTGGCAAGGTGTAACCTATCCCGGGGGATCAGGGAAGCGAAGAGGCTGTATGGACAAAAACTAAACAGCCACTTCGCAAATGACAAAGACACACGTCGCTTGTGGCAGGGATTTCATACCATCACGGGCTACAAGCCCCCCCCGCTGCGGATATGCCAAAACGACCCCTCTCTACCAGATGAACTGAACGAGTTCTACGCACGGTTTGAGGTTGGAAACACCACCCAGACACGTGCACTACTGCCATCTCCCAGTGACCAGTCGCTCAGGCTGTCCGCAGCCGGAGTTAAAAAGGCCTTTGCCAGCATCAACCCACGCAAAGCTGCAGGGCCGGACAACATTCCTGGATGCGTCTTAAGAGACTGCGCCGAGCAACTGAAAGATGTTTTCACAGACATTTTTAACATCTCACTCAGCCAGGCAGTAGTGCCCAACTGTCTTAAGAGTGCCACCATCGTCCCTGTCCCGAAGAAACCAAACCCAGCCTGCCATAATGACTTTCGACCAGTGGCTCTAACACCCATAGTAATGAAGTGTTTTGAGCGACTGGTTATGCAGCATATCAAAAATAGTCTACCTGCCGACCTAGACCCACTGCAGTTCGCCTACAGAGCCAACCGATCCACAGAGGACGCAGTCTCAACAACACTGAACCTCGTACTGTCACACCTTGATCGGAAAAATACTTATGCCAGGATCCTCTTCATAGACTTCAGCTCTGCTTTTAATACAATCATTCCGCAGCAGTTGGTGGAGAAGTTGGAGCTATTGGGAGTTGATGCTGGCACATGTAACTGGGTCCTGAACTTTCTGTCGCAACGGCAGCAGACAGTCAGGGTGGGCAGTAGGACATCAAAAACCATAGCCGTGAGCACTGGCTCGCCCCAAGGCTGTGTCCTAAGCCCCCTGCTGTTTAGTCTGCTAACACACGACTGTACTGCTAGACTCAACAACAACTTCATCAACAAGTTCGCTGATGACACAACAGTGGTGGGTCTCATCAGTGACAATGATGAGTCGGCGTACAGGATGGAGGTGGAGCTGCTCACAGGATGGTGCAAATCCCACAACCTCATTCTCAACGTGGGAAAAACGAAGGAGATGGTGGTTGACTTCAGGAGGGCGGGAAAACAACACCATACACCTCTGCACATCGATGGAGCTGATGTGGAAAGGGTCAACAGCGTGAAGTTCCTAGGACTCCACCTGTCAGATGACCTGACGTCCACGACCAACACCACAGCACTGGTCAAGAGAGCCCAGCAGCGACTACACCCTCTCCGAAGACTACGTAAAGCAGGTCTCCCCACTACACACCTACGAACTTTTTATAGGGGGACAATCGAGAGCACATTAACCTACGGCATCACTTCCTGGTTCGGGAGCTGCAAGGCGTACGAACGGCACCAACTAGACAGGATTGTGAAGACCGCCAGCAGGATTATTGGTGCTCCACTCCCTTTCCTGCTGGACATATACAGGAAGAGATGTATCAGCAGAGCCATCTCCATCATCAAAGACCCCTACCACCTATCCCATCACATATTCTCCATCCTGCCATCTGGGAAGAGGTACCGGAGCATTAGGTGCAAAACCAGCAGGATGTTCCTCAGCTTCTTCCCGCAGGTTATAAGACTGATAAACGGACTTTGTCCCCTGCCAAAGTATCGTGCACCAACCACCAACCTGGACACACTGCAGCAGAGCCACTGTCGTGCCGCTGCCGATCAGAACGCCTGTTGATGTTTAGTAGAGTAGAGTGTTAATTTGTTCATGATATATGTATTTTTACTTCTATTTATTTTTACTGCACACACTGAAATGGACACTGGTTGAGGAACGTTTTTTTGTTTCCTCTGGGTATGCGAATACTCAGGAAATAACAATAAAGATATACAATACAATACAATACAATACAAAAGACACACTTTAATACAATTTAAAATTTTACATAGATTATATTATTCGAAAACTAAAATTCATAAAATTTTCCCAAATGTATCATCTATTTGTGATAAATGTCAATCCCAAGAAGCTACCATAACGCACTCATTCGTTTCATGTACAAAAATTCAAAAATTTTGGAATGAAATTTTTGAAATCTTTACAAAGTTATTTAAAACAAGACTGATACCCAAAGCAGAATGGATTATCTTCGGTATAACGGAAGATGGTCCAGAACTAAATGTGTTTCAAAAGAAACTAATGGACTATGGGTTAATAACTGGAAAAAAGCTAATTCTAAAATTTTGGAAGAAGGCTCCAATACCATCTATAAATATGTGGATTTCAAATATGTTTGAAACATTACACCTAGAAGAGATAAGACTCCTCCTAGCAGGTAAACCAGATCATTTCCACCTGACGTGGTCTGCATTTATAGAATTATTACAAACACAGGGTGCAAAAGTACTTTAAAAAAAAAAAAATTGAGGTCAGGTAAGGCGGGATGATAGTTGAAGAGTTGCTATGTCCCATTTACGTAATGCTCATAAAAATATTTGTTTCTCTCTTTTTCCTCTTTCTCTCTTTCTTTCTTTCCTAGGCTCTATTTCTTAACTCTTTTTCTTTTGTTTTTAATTTTGCTCTTATAGGGTCTTCGTCCTTTTTTGTTGTCACATTTCCTACACTTTCACTTTTTCCTTCACTTTCTTCTTTCTTTCAATCTTTTCCTTTTCTAGTGTAAAAAATAAATGGAGTACATTAATTGTAAGAAGATATAAATGACAAGTACTAATGTATGTGGTTGTAATGTAATGTACTTCTAATAAAATACAAATTTAAAAAAAAAAAGATTAAATGTAATCTGGCTAAAAAATAGGTATCAAAATGGTGACAAGGACATCGGGGATATTCATGAAGGCGAAAATTTACAGTTTAATGTCTGCTTTAATATGGAGAAAAACCCAGAGAACCCAGAAAACCCAACAAGTTTGGGCGGCACAGTGGCGCAGCGGTAGAGTTGCTGCCTTACAGCGCCAGATACCTGGGTTTGATCCTGACCACGGGTGCTTGTCTGTACGGAGTTTGTACGTTCTCCCCGTGACCTGCATGTGTTTTCTCCGAGATCTTCTGTTTCCTCCCACACTCCAAAGACGTACTGGTTTGTAGGTTAGTTGGCTTGGTATAAATGAAAAACTGTCCCTAATATGCGGGGATCGCTGGTCGGGGCAGACTCGGTGGTCCAAAGGGCCTGTTTCCGCGCTGCATCTCTAAACTAAACTAGACTAAAGACTCAAGAAATGTTCTTATCAATTTATTACAAAGTTTTGACATTCAATATGAAAGACTTTATATATTAATTATTCTTTGAAAAAACGAAGATGTTATATAAATGTAAACTTAGCCAATAAAGAATAACCTACATACACTTCATGGATATTTATTACACTGTACATCGGTGCATCACAAATTAGCAAAGGTACTCGGACCTGGAACTGTCACTTTTGAAGGTTATTTGTGAATCAATGCTGGATCTTGAGAGTAATAGTCTTTGTGATTCAGTATCACGACGAGTCCACAGTTTATTCTCTCTCATGTGTAGCTCTGGTTTGAAGGACACTCTTTCAAATTGTATGTAGGAATCTTTAATGAGCTCTTGTTCTGCTGGTTCTTTCTTTTTGCAATGGGCTTTAATGGCCACAGAACACAGTGCAAAAATGACACCTATTCCAGAAACACACCCTACACCAATAGCAATAATGATCAGTTGTGATTGATGCCTCCCTGTGCTGATTTCTCCTTCTGTTGAGAAAATGATACATTGTTCTTTTTTGGGTTGGGTTCCCTTTGGACACACACACACTGTGTACTTTGTGCTGTGTGTCAGTCCTCCAATGGAGATTTTGCTTGTGCCAGGTTCGACATTCATTTTCCGCACATGCTTATCACCATATTTTGAGTAGAGTACATTCAAGGCTGTACTGCTTAAATAATCTGAAGCTTTCCAGGTCACAAGGACTTTCTGATCCGTCTCATTGATCACTCGCAGATTTTTAATGATAACATTTTGTTCGGTTGTTACCGTGGCATTCACAAATGCATTTTCTTTCTTGTTTTCATTGGCTTGCTGGGTTACTTTGTTTGAATCTCCCTCCACTTGCATCTTAGGAAGCTTCTTTTCATCCGCCATAGCCTTGGCTTGGTCCACAGGTGGGACCTTTCTCTTATCCCCAGCGGTAGTGGAGGTGGATGATGGAGCTTCAGTCGTCAAGGATCCCATCTTTCGTTCCACATTCACTTGAACTGAATTATTTTTCTCCAAAGTAAGTTTGTTTACAAGGGCCTTCCTTTGAGGGAGAGCTGTGGTAACGGTTCCTACAACAGTAAGACTGATTGATGCTTCTGCAGTTCCTGCCAAGTTTTTTGCTTTACATCTGTATTCACCAGCATCCTTGTAGGAAATGCCCGTCAAACTTATTATCGACCATCGCGTCCCATCTGCTGGTGATTCTTGTATGACTGAAGGGAAGAATATTTTAAATATTGTGTAAAAAATTATTAACGCAATAAAATATTACCCAGTTGAATACATTTTTCATTGGGATTTTCCATGCAAGGACTTTAGTAGTTCTATAATTAAATGCTACTGAACCAGAGTAAACTCTAAACCAAACAAAATTAAACTAAATGAAATGTACCCTTATTAATAAACAAATTCTTAGATTTGACCTGCCAAATCATATTATTTCACTTAAGATAGGCATAAAATGCAAGAGTAACTCAGCGGGTTAGGCAGCATCTCTGGAGAAAAAGGATGGGTGATGTTTTGGATCTGGACCCTTCTAGGTTGATGGTCTGAAGAAGTGTCTCAACCCGAAAAGTCACCCATACATTTTCTCCAGAGATGCTGCCTGACCCGTTAAGTTAATCCAGCATTTTGTGTCTCTCTTCAATATAAACTAGCAACTGCAGTTCCTTTCAACACATATTATTTCACTAACTAAATTTGCAATTTAAAAACAATTCTAAGTCCGTGGCAATACAATAATGAAAGAATAAATTAATTTTAAGCAATCTGGTTAATAAATATTATCACAATTATATAGATTGGAAAGGCATATGCAGCATTCAAGGTCATGTACTTCAAGGTTTTGAGAGTCATTTAATTCAATAGCAATAATAACTTTGACCTTGCTGACCAAATCTAGCTCCTTTTACAATTTTATACAACTATGGCGTAGTTCTTCACAGGAGCTGCTCCTCTGGCTAAATGCAACCTAATTCTGTACACTAAACTTAGCCGCAGAGATGTTGATCAGTCATGAAAGCTTTAACAATGAAAGTCACTCCACCTTGAAAAAATGAAACACATGGTCTATGGTAACCATCAGTGAGTGTGATTAGTGTTTCTCACAGGGAAATGTGCTTGCCATTTATCTTTCTCCTAACTGTGCTACCTAGCCTCTGCTAGTCCACATCTCATTCTGGAATCCAGCATATATCAGGTGGCACGGTGGCGCAGTGGTAGAGTTGCTGCCTTACAGCGTTTGCAGTGACGGAGACCCGGGTTCAATCCCAACTGTGGGTGCTGTCTGTACGGAGTTTGTACGTTCTCCCCATGACCGCGTAGATTTTTCTCCAAGATCTTCGGTTTCCTCCCATACTCCAAAGACGTATAGGTTTGCAGTTTAATTGGGTTGGTGTAAGTGTAAATTGTCCCTGGTGTGTGTAGGGTAGTGTTAATGTGCATGGATCACTGGTCGGTGCGGACAGAGTTAGGACAGTTTTTATTATGAACACTTTGTGTGGTGTTATTGAAAATAACTGAACTCCTACTGTTATAATTAGACAATAATGTAAAGCCTTATAATGAAAAACTACATGAAAAGTTTATTTTAATAAGCACAGAATATATTTGTTGCAAACTATTAACCACCCCTATTTTATATGGTGGGAGAATTTCATTTTCAGTCTGGCATACTCGTTTTATGGAGATTTAGATTCTGATTGTGAAAAACACTAGCTCATAGAGGGTGGTGTGCGTGTGGAATGAGCTATCAGTGGAAGTATTTGAAATAGATATAATAATAACATTTAAAGGACATTTGGAAAGGTACATGGATAGGAAAGGTTTAGAGGGATGTGGGTCAAATGCAAACAAATGGGACGAGCAAGAAATTGCAGCTACTGTAATTGTGGACGCAGCCCAGATCATCACACAAACCAACCTCCCTTCTATTGATTCCATTTATACCTCGCGCTGCCTCAGCAAGGCCAGCAGCATTATCAAGGACCAGTTGCACCCTGGCCACTCCCTCTTCTCCCCTCTCCCATCGGCCAAAAGGTATCGAAGTGTGAAAACGCACACCTCCAGAATTGGAGACAGTTTCTTCCCAGCTGTTATCAGGCAACTGAATCATCCTACCACAACCAGAGAGCAGTGCTGAACTATTATCTACCTCTTCGATGAACCTCGGACTATCCTTGATCAGACTTGCTGGCTTTATCTTGCACTAAATGTTATTTCCTTATCATGTATCTATACACTGTAAATAGATTGATTGTAATCACGTATTGTCTTTCTGCTGACTGGTTAGCACATACCAAAAAGCTATTCACTGTACCTTGGTACATGTAACAATAAACTAAACTAAACTGAACTAGATGGGCATTTTGGCTGGCATGGATGAGATGGGCCAAAGGGCCTGTGACTCAATGATCTTCTATGAATTTTTCAATCACATAATCAATGTGTTTGTTGAAAATTTCTTGCTAATAAATAATTGTGCCGCTTTGAGACAGAGGGCAGCAATCCTCCATGAATGGTGACGGCGAAATTAAATACAAAGGGGGTGCAAATTGATCCCAGGATGTAATCGGCTAACATGAGCTAAAACAAATTTACAACCATCTGACTTTCTTTCCATTGACTAGAAAAGTAGTTTGGGCAGTAAATGTGCAACATGTTTTTGAATGTTCCTCTATTGTTGAATGCAACACCGATGTGGTGTCAAATTCCTTGCAAATGTAAGTGAAATTGGCCATAAATATATTGGATATTCAGAGGTGCTGCCTGTAGCAATGTTACAAAATTTTGAGATTTTAAAAATCAAGTCTGCAATTTATCCCATCAGATAAAGCATAAAAAGAAGTTTAATTTGACACCTAATTCACCTTCATATCTTCAGTATTAAAAAAGTTATGGCCATTTTCATACTCGGAAATTAGCATCTTGTTCCCTATTGCTTTTCCATCGACTTGACACAAAAGCTGTGATCAAGGACCGTCAAAAGCCCATAACTTTCTTAAAAATTAAGAGAACTTAATGAAATTTTCAGTTATTATAGATTGAAGCATTCTGAAACAAATATGAAACAAACTTATGAAAATATGAAACATAACCTGAAATTAAAGCATATAATTAGTTATACCCAATTGTAGCTAATTACAAAATTCAATTACTAGATCTAAATATCTATCCATTTCTTAAGAAAAGGTTAACGTATTTAAAAAGCCTAAGTGCCCAAATAACATTCACACAAGAATTCACAATACAACATTATGTTTAAATTTCATTGTTATTAATTTATAGGCCAAATGGAAGGAATTTAGTGTTTAATTCCCGTAAATTAATGGCCATTTTAATCATCTTGCGAGTGGGATTTTGTGGAACGCGCTGGTTTGGAATGTTGCGGTTGCAGTGAATTAAACCCCAATATCGGCAGGAAAAATACTGCCGGTTGGTATATTTACATAGTCACATTTTCGCAACTTGAAATTTTTATTAAAGGCATCCTAAGAAGCTAGTTTATATGAAAAAATAAACGGCATACCTTGCCTTGTCCCGTTCGTTAAATCCGTCCCGTTGTCGGCGTTGACGGCATTTGAAGATGATTTTAATTTTACTCCAACAATTTAATTATCCAGCGCTAATTTTAATAATCTTAATAAAACGGCAGTCGAAGCGATTTTTCTTTAGCAGCTAATTTACCTGACAGACATCGATTTAAATAGCCTGCCGAAAAATCGCATTTTAAACCCGCCCCCCTCTCAAAGGCGCCAAAGTCGCGCACACGGGCAGTGACAGAACTGCAGCGCCGCTGAAGGTAAGTTTTGTAACATACCTACTGCCTGTCCCATTGGTACTCCAGCAATTTTGTGTGTATTTTTGGATAATCCTTTGTTGAGATCCATGTAGAATCCCACGCTAAAGTAGGTCCTCAAACGGTTGCTTGAAAGGAGCATCAAACTTTCAAGGAACACTTCCCTTGGCAACTAAACGATTGCATGAAAGATCGTCAGAGAGGTGAGGAAAACCAAGGGGAAAGGGACACAATGATCTTCCTTGTGTGTCACATTATAGTGTACTGACCAAGTCGCACATTTAGTTTAGTTTAGAGATACAATGCAGAAACAGGCTTTCGGTCCACTGAGTCCGCGCCGACCAACGATCCCAGCACAATCCTACACACACTAGGGACAATTTACACAAACACCAAGCCAATAAACCTACATACCTGTACGTCTTTGGAGTGTGGGAGGAAACCGAAGAACTCTGAGAGAACTCTGGTCATGGGGAGAACGTACAAACTCCGCACAGACAGCACCCGTAGTCGGGATCGAACCCGGGTCTCCGGAGCTGCAAGCGCTGTAAGGCAGCAACTCTACCACTGCCCCACCATGCCGCCCAAGTGCCGCACATGTAAGTGGCTCGATGGCACTGTGAGATCTCACGGTGATTGAAATAAATCAACAATAAAGACTTATGGCTGACCTTCCTGCTGTGTCTTTCAGTGAATTGGGAAAAGAGTAGTTGCAGCATACAGCCCAGACATGAATAGTATGAGTAGCCAGTAATCAATGAAAGGACAAGTGTGAGCACTGAGACTGGCAGATGCTGTGTGCCAGACAACAATGTCACAACGCCAACCCTTTAATTGACATTTTCTATGTGTACAAACAAAGGCCTTAAATTACACCAAAAAAATCCAAATGACACCAGTAATCAAAACCATATGGGGTGACTTGTGATGTCATGTGTGTGACTGACGCCAAGAAAATGTGAGCTGTGCAGTCGTGATATATACACAGAAATGTGTTGAAACCATTTCTTGATTCGCACAATTTCATGAAGTAGTGGATTTGTTGCCTTACGGCACTTGCAGTGCCAGAGACCCGGGTTCGACCCCGACTGCAGGTGCTGTCTGTATGGAGTTTGTACGCTCTCCCCGAGACTGCTTGGGTTTTCTCCGAGATCTTCGGTTTCCTCCCACACTCCAAAGACTTACAGGTTTGTCGGCTAATTGGCTTGGTGTATGCGTACATTGTTCCTAGTGTGTGTGTAGGATGGTGTTAACATGCAGGGATTGCTGATTGGTGCGGACTCAGTGGGTTAAAAGGGCCTGTTTCCACGCTCTATCTCTAAACTAAACTAAACTAATATGCAAGGGCAGTTTGAGATTAATAAGGAAGTGGTGTCGAGGCTCTTGAAGAGCATTAAGGTGAATTAATCGCCAGGACCTAACGGAATTTATGCCAGGTTACTAAGAGAGGCAAGAGATGAGATTGCAGGAACCTTGACAAAGATCTTTGTGTCTTCTCTTGCCAGAGGCGAGGTTCCAGACGACTGGAGAGTAGATGATGTTGTTATTTTGCTTAGGAAAGATAAAGAGAATTATAGGCAGGTGAGCCTCCGTCAGTGATAGTGACGTTTTGGGGTTGATTCTTCAGGATAGGATTTACTTCCATTTGGAAGAGAATGGGTTGATTAGAGACAGTCAGCATGGCTTTATAACATGGCAAGTTGTGTCTTACTAACTTGATTGAGTTTTTTGAGGAGGCGATGAAGATGATCGATGAGGATAGGGTGGTGGATGTTTTCTACATAGACTTTATTCAAGCATTTGATAAAGTCCCCAATGGTAGGCTGATCCAGAAGATTAAGATGCTTGGGATTAACAGTGATTAACATATGGATTCAGAACTATATTAGTGATAGAAGACATAAGCTTGTGGTGGAAGGATAATGTTCAGGTTGGAGGTCTGTGACCAGTGGAGTTCCACATAGTTCTTTGGTGGAATCTCTGTCATTTGTGATATATATATATATATATATAAATGACTTGGACATAAATGTAGACGGGTTGGTTAGTACGTTTTCAGATGATGCCAAAATTGCTGGAATTATGGACTGTGGGGAAGGCTGTCGAAGTACACAGCTGGATATTGATCAGCAGCAGAAATGGCGAAGATATGGCAAATGGAGTTTAATCCGAGCAAGTGTGAGGTGCTTGCACTTTGGGAGGTTAAACCTAAGGGGAGAATGTACAATAAAAAAAGTGCATGACACTTAACAGCATTGATGCACAGAGGGATATTGGGGACCAAGTCCATAACTCTCTGAAAGTGGCACACGAGTAGATAGAGTGGTAAAGACGGCATACCGTATGCTTGACTTCATAGGTCGGGAACATTGAGTATAAGAATCTGGAAGCCATGATGCAGATTTGTCGGACTTTAATTAGGCCACATTTGGAGTATTGCATGCAGTTCTGGTCGTCCCACTATAGGAAGGATGTGGACACGTTGGAAAGAGGTTTACCAGAATAATACCTGGGATTGGGAAGCTACAGGGAGAGGGTGGATGGATTTGGATTGTTTTCAGTGGAATGCAGAGGTTGCAGGCAGCCCTGATAGTAGTTTGTTAAATTATAAGAAGCACAGTTAGAATAGAAAGAACACTTTGTCCCAGTGTGGAAATGTCAAAGATTGGAGGAAAGAGCTTTAAGATGAAAGGGGTAAAGTTTAAAGGAAATATGCAGGGCAACTTTTTTTTTACACAGATGGTGGTGAGTGCCTGGAATGTGTTGGTGGGGTTGGTGGTGAAGGCAGATACGATAGTGGCATTAAAGAAACTTGTGGATAGGCACATGGATTTGCAGGGAATAGAGGGATAGGGAATATGTGCAAGCAAACTTGGCATCATGTTCGGCACAGACATTGTGGGCCAAAAGACCTGTTCTTGTGCGGCATTGTTCTATGTTCTATAAGCTTTATAGCTTTAGGGCAGTCATGGTGGCGCAGCGGTAGAGTTGCTGCCTTACAGCGAATGCAGCGCCGGAGACCCGGGTTCAATCCGGGTTCACATATTGGTGCTGTCTGTACGGAGTTTGTACGTTCTCCCTGTGATCTGCGTGGTTTTCTCTGAGATCTTTGGTCTCCTCCCACACTCCAAAGACGTACAGGTTTGTAGGTTAATTGGCTTGGTAAATGTAAAAATTGTCCCTAGTGGGTGTAGGATAGTGTTAATGTGCGGGGGATCACTGGTCAGCGCGGACCCGGTGGGTCGAAGGGCCTGTTTCCGCTCTGTATCTCCAAACAAAACTAAACTAAACTAAGCTGAATGTATTACCTGTATTGTTGACTGGTAGGCCGTCCACTCTGAACCAGATCAGTCCCGGGGTGGGGAATCCAGTTGAATCACAGCGGAGTAAGACATTGCTTCCAAGTGGCGAAGTCAGTTTGGTCGCTGAAGTCATGACCGATGGTTTGAGGCACCGCTCAAGCTCAACCCTCAGCAATAAAACACCTGCGACATCATCAGGCCCATTGCACGTGACCAACGGGTCCATGAGAACGACTGATGGTTCCTCCCACTTTGAAAGTTCAATTAACTTTGATATCCTGCAGTCACAGAACCATGGATTGTCTTGGAAACCTAAAAGAAAAGAATGCGTTTTAGGCCATTATTATTTTTAAAGTATGAACATACGGGTTTGCTCTAATGTGAATAATATCCTCATCTCGTAACACTTTTCCAAAAAACCTCACTCAAAGCAAAACCTGTAACTTAATGTAAATATCCTGTAGTAAGCATGAACGATTTTATATCGAAGTCACGTGAGTGACCACGTGAAGAGCCCGCCAGCCCGCATGCGCGTCAATATGTCGACGCATGGCGCGACGTTTGGTTGGGGATGAACGTCGGTCTCCCCAGTGGTAACGTTTAAAAGCCAAACAGGTGAGTACAAATGTGAATTAATTCCAACATTGACCTAGGTTGTTGTTATGGAGAAACCTAGGGTGAAAGGGAAACGGGCTGCTGAGAAACCAGCGGCAGAGGACCGCGGCAGTGGAAAAAGTCGACGTCCGTCCATTTCCACTTCGGAGTCGCTGGCAGCTGCGATCTGCACAGCAAGTTCCGATTCAGCTCCAAGAGGGAGCAGCTTGGCAACCCCGAGTCGGGGCAAAGCCAAAGCTAAGTCAGTAAGACAGGTCCAATCGGACAATTCTGGACAGGAGGACTCTGTCCCAACATCTATGGAAGATGTTGTTTGCTGTCTATCTAAACTGGAGCGGCTAATGGAAGAAATGGTGGCACAAAATATGCTCCGTGCAACGGAGGCATTAACAGGCAGCTCCAGCCAAATGTCTGTGGCAACACCTGGCTCAGGGTTGCAGTATGATAAGGGGAGTATTGGAGAATTTTACAGAGCTGACTCCGATTATGGGGATGATAACAGAATATCTGAATCCCATGATTTAATGCATGATATGCGGCAGACGCATCATAAGGAAGAGCTACCTGCTCTTGCCTCAAAATTTGCCGTTCCCTTGGGGACAGGTAAGCCACTACAGGAGGAACTGGCCAGCAGCATCAGCTATTTAACATCGCATCAACTGAAGGAAGAAGTTATGCTGGAGGCAGCTGGGAAATATCCCAGCCCAGAAAACTGCAAGACCTTGGATGTCCCGAAAGTCAATATTACATTTGGGAAAACCTCGTGGGCAGAACAAGGTCCAAAGAGCTGAAATTACAGCGAATCCTGAGACTATTGTGAGGAGTTATTATGACCTTTGCTAGGTCAGTGGATGGGTCTCAGCTGTCGGAAGCACAGCAGGATGCGATGGCACTGTTGTGCATTACTCATTTTGAGATAAACTGCTTCCATAAAGATGGCATTAGGCCAGAATTAAACCCTAAATTTGCACACTTATGCAGGGCCAGTAATGTTCAGCCTGCTAAATATCTCTTCGGAGAAGATTTGTGTAAGCAAGTCAAAGACTTCCAGGATGAATTGAAGGCTGCTGCTGGTATGGTTAAAACACCCTATATGGGTAAGACTCCTCTACTCCAGCGATATCACCCCTATGTGACAACCAGCAGGAATCGGTTCTCTGAGGCTGTTGGGAATTCCAGGTCTGCTCAATTTAGACCGAGCCAGAGGTCTTTTTTAGGCCCAGGCCCATCTCGTCCGTCTTGGAAGATGCGTCAGCCTCAGTTCCCAGCGGGTCAAGATATCAGAGCAAATGTGGCAATTTAAGGTTTTACCTAATGGTTTGAGCTCAGCCCCTTGGCTATTTACCAAACTTCTTAAACCAGTGCTTGCCCTAACAGCTGAAGGGCATATTATTATTGGGTATATAGATGACATTCTGATAGTCGGGAAGACGTTACGTCTCGCAAAGCTAGCTGTTTCAGCTGCCAAACCTATCTTTGAGAAATTGGGATTTCTCAACCATCCAGCTAAATCCAGGCTGATACCGACAAGATATATTTCTTATTTAGGGTTTGTCATCAATTCTCCAGGTTGCAAGGGTAATTGGCAAGATAGTAGCTGCCTTCCCAGCCACATGTTATGGGCCTATGCATTATCGAAATCTGGAGCGTGAAAAGGATCAGGCACTAAGACTCCACAAAGGTCATTTTGACAGACCTATGCAGTTGTTGTCAGAGTCAAAAGCTGAATTACAATGGTGGATTGCAAATATTCATCATTGTTCAGGCGGCTTTCTACCTAGTAAACCCACAACAACACTGCAGAGTGATGCTAGTGAACTAGGATGGGGTGCTACTAACACCATCTCTAGTTGTGGTGGTAGATGGAACAAGGAGGAGTTACGCCTTGGTCAAAAATATGGCATCAATTATTTGGAAATGTTGGCAGCATTTCATGCCTTGAAAGCATATTGTGGAAAGGTACATGGTGTGCATTTTAGACTACAATTGGATAACTCGACAGCGGTGGCATATGTAAATCACATGGGTGGATGTAGATCACTATCCTGTGATGCTCTGGCAAAAGTTATTTGGGCTTGGTGCCTAGATAGAAGCATTTGGATTTCAGCTGTTCATTTGCTGGGCAGATTTAATATGGTAGCAGATGCTAGATCACGGATGTTCAATGATCGAACTGAATGGATGTTGAATCAGGCAGTATTCAACAAGATAATAGCTCGTTATGGAACACCAGACATTGATTTGTTCGTTTCCAGACTTAATAATCAATTGCCACGATATATAGCCTGGCAACCAGACCCAGGGGCAGAAGCGGTAGATGCATTTTCTATAGACTGGGTGGGAATGTTATTCTATGCCTTCCCTCCATTCTGCCTTATTGGAAGATGCTTGTAGAAAATAATGCAAGACAACGCATCAGGTATTTTAATAGCTCCTAATTGGCCTATGCAACCATGGTTTCCATTATTAAAGGAACCGCCCATGGTTGTTCACAGGCATAAGCATATGTTAATTCAGCCTGTCACTTTGCATGATCGCATTGACTTATTAATTTGCAGAATTTAAGAAGGCCTTTCGTGGGCCTAGGACTATCCAACTGGACGGTTGACGTAATAACTGCAGCTTGGCAAGATGGCACAAGGAAGCAGTACTGCTCATACATCAAACAATGGGAGCAGTTTTGTGAGAAGGCACATAAATTACCTTATGGCGGGTATAGCCGATGTGTTGGAGTTTCTTTCAACTTTATATTTTGAAAAATAGTTAAGTTACAGTGCTATTAACTACTCATAGTGCCTTATCATCATATTTAGTGCTCGGGTCTGGACCAAACTGTGGGCACTCACCCATTGGTATCTAAATTCATGAAAGGTGTTTTTAACAGAAACCCTCCAAGGCCTAGATATCATGAGGTATGGGATGTTAAGATAGTGTTAAGGCTGCTTCGCAATTTGGCACCAGCCGCATCGTTATCTTTGGCCCAGCTCACTCACAAATTGGTCATGCTTATGGCTCTCGTCTCAGCACAACGAGTTCAGACTTTGCAGAAACTGCGACTGGATAACGCGGTTATATCTGACAAAAAAGTGATCTTTTATATAGGTGAATTAATAAAGCAGAGCAGGTCAGGTGCGTTGGGATACAAATTGGAGCTGTTGGCGTACCCACCAGATCGAAGATTGTGTGTGATTACCTATGTTAAGAAATACATCGAGGTTACAAAAAACCTTCGAGGTAGTGAACAGGCTGTCTTCATAAGTTATAAAAAGCCACACAAAAGGGTAACGGTGCAAACCATTTCTAGGTGGATAAAATGTGTGTTAGCAGATGCAGGAGTGGATACTGATATTTTCAAATCTCACTCTACCAGGGCTGCAGCTACCTCGGCAGCAAATAAAATGGAGGTTCCGCTGGATCACATTCTTGCGACAGCAGGATGGGCCGATGAGCGCACTTTTCAGAAGTTTTACAATAAACCAATTAACAGGACTGGTTTATTTGCTCATAGAATTTTACGTTGTGTTGATTAGACAACTATTTATCCCTGATGTAGAGGGATTGTTTCTATTACAGCATGTACATGTTTGCGAACTAACATCATGTTTCCATGAAGTATGTTTCTTTCGTTCCACATATAGACTGGCTCACTGCATGAAACCACAGAGCTTTGAAAGCGTCACGTAGTCACTCACGTGACTTTGATATAAAATAGAAAGATTAAACGAAAACTTACCGTTTGAAGTTTGATCTTTATTTTATGAGAAGTTGAAGTGAGGGATTACATGCCCTCCACTCCCAACCCTGATTCTCATAAAGATCATCAGGTAAGTCTAAGGTCTTTAATCTTTCTATAGTTTAAGTTCTGCAACTAGTCTGTGGTTTCATACAGTTGCTCTGAAGATTGCCGCGCATGTGGGCTGGCGGGCTCTTCACGTAATCCCTCACTTCAACTTCTCATAAAATAAAGACAATTTACAATTACACCAAGCCAATTAACCTACAAACTTGTACGTCTTTGGAGTGTGGGAGGAAAACAGAGATCCCGGAGAAAACCTATGCAGGTCACAGGGAGAAAGTACAAGATGATGCAGTATGGTAGGTAAGGAAGACCATGTGGTTCACAAAGCTCACCCATTCAGCAGAAATGGCAATCCTGCCAATGTAATGTTGGTTTCATTCTCAGCTACATCCAAGAATTTTACCTTCAACAGTTTGGCCAAAAATCCTTTCCAAATACTGATTGCTCTCACCATGAAGAAAAGGTTCACAACTTCAGGAATGATGAATCGCAATTGAAAACTGTATTGAAAACAGCTGACAAGTTGCTCAGTGTAGGAAGGAACTGCAGATGCTGGTTTCAACCGAAGATAGACACAAAAAGCGGAAGTAACTCAGCGGACAGGCAGCATCTCTGGAGAGAAGGACTGGGTGACGTTTCGAGTCGAGACCCTTCTCATGCTCAAGAAGGGTTTTGACCCAAAATGTCACCCATTCCTTTCTCCAGTGACAAATTCTTCACATTTTTGAATAATTGCAACAGTTTTGTGCCGGACCAGAGCAAAAGTTTGGAAGTTTATTCTAAGAGCTGGTATTTTGGATGAGACTTTTATTTAACCACAGCTGATGCTCATTATCACTGGTAAATTTTCCAGGTGGCTTCAGATAATTGAATGGATTGAAGAACAAGCTTGGGCACAAGGAAATATAACTTGGCTAATACAATGACAATTGAACATAATTTACTTGTAAGTGCAAGGATAGCAAGTTTGGATTAAACCTTGAACAGGATATCCCTAGGACCAACATGATGATAACTAAACATGTGTTTGCAGTGCAAGACATCAGCTCTATATAGGATTCCACTGAAATTCTTACAACATGGAATTACTTCAATGCAACATCCCAATCAACCTCTCCTGAAGACAGAGTAATTAAAAACTGAATTATGTCCATACTTATAACAATGGAGAAATTAACAAATAATGTCATTTTCAACTGCATCAATTGGCAGGACTCTGTCATAAGAGAAAAAAAATATTTTTCAGGCGTACAATTGATGCATTTAATCCACGGAAACAAAGTTGGAATAGATTGGATAACCAGGAATGAATATTGGTAAACTACTACTCCCATTCTGAAATAACTGAAAATGCTGGAAACACTCAGCTGGTCAGGCAGCTTCTGTGGTAAGAGAAAGGGTTAACATTTCAGGTTTACGTTTGGGTTATTCTGCTCTAGTTGGTTAATGATCTCAACGCATGTATTGTAGACGTTACAATGAGTAAAGCTTTTGCATGGCTAACCAAAGTGCCTATGAGAAATGGTTGCCAATATGTGAGTGGAGTTGATGCACCAGCAGGGAAGCATATGACTGGTAGTTTCCCAAGTGCAGATTGTAACATAGCTCACCAGAGGGGCATCTTGTGCTGATGAAGTCCTCATGAACTCCACCTGCACAACAACATCTTTCACTCTGGGAAGTATGTTTAGACTTTTGTACTTTAGAGATACAGCGCGGAAGCAGGCCCTTTGGCCCACCTCGTCCGCACTAACCAGCAATCACCCTGTTCACTAACTCACAAACACGAGGGACATTTTTTTTACAACTTACCGAAGCCAATTAACCTACAAACCTGTACATCTTTGAGTGCGGAAGGAAACCGGAGCACCTGGAGAAAACCCACGTGCTCACAGGGAGAAGGTACAAACTCCGTACAGACAGCACCCATAGTCAGGATTGAACCCGAGTCTCTAGTGCTGTAATGCCCCTGTCCCACTTAAGAAACCTGAATGGAAACCTCTGGAGACCTTGCGCCCCACCCAAGGTTTCCGTGAGGTTCCTGGAGGTTTCCGTGAGGTTCCCGGAGGTTTTGGTCACTCTCCCTAAATAATCGAAAGTGGTTTCCGCGTAGTTGAGGCTTCTTCTATGTTCCTGCGATTATTTCAACAAAACCAGAAACCGGCCTCGACTAAAAATAGGTTGCCGTTTGGTCGAAGCCAGTGGAGTGGGGTTGCTATTTACTTACAGGCAGTCGAAGGCAATCTCCTTCGCTGACCGGCCATTTTGATTGGCTCATTGGAGTTTTCAGCAAAGATCCTGTAGGATCTTTGGTTTTCAGGACCTAGAAGGTCCGCCGGAAGGAAAAATGCCCGCTAACTTTTAAAACCGTCTCCACTCCTTCTCTCCCCCCCTTCTCCCCCCTTCTCTCCTCTTCTTTCCCCTTCTCTCTCCCCTTCTCTCCCCTTCTCTCCCCTTCTCTCTCCCCTTCTCTGTCCTTCTCTCCCCTTCTTTCCCCTTCTCTCCCTCCCTCCCTTCCGCACTCTCTAAAGGACTTACCGTGCTCTGTGGCAGCCGTTTACATTACTCTTCATTGCACAGACAGCGCTCCTCCGCTATCCCTGGCCCCCACCTTCGCGATGTGTTCGTGTGTGTGTGTGTGTGCGGTCGGTATCAAAGATCCTGTAGGTTGCCGCTACGGTCGAGGCTTTCCAAGCAAGTGACCAAAACCCCTGGCGACTCATGGAAACCTTGGGTGGGGCGCAAGGTCTCCAGAGGTTTCCGTTCAGGTTTCCTAAGTGGGACAGGGGCATTATTTTAGGCAGTAACCCTACTGATGGTTTTACTGTGCTGCCCCGTGTTCTCTGAGCATATGTTAGACTGAAGCTAGTACATAGAGTAAATCTAGTGATTGGTTTAATTTAGTTTAATATCTTCAGATTTTTATTGCGTCTGAATTGATGTTTTATAGTATTTTAACTTTTACTTTTTAATATATTTTTCTAATTGTTATAAGCTTATTTTTTTAATAGATCCTCTGTGCAGTGGCACAGTGGGGCAGTGGTAGAGTTGCTGCCTTACAGCACCTGAGACCCAGTTGGATCCTGACTATGGGCGCTATCTGTACAGAGTTTGTACATTCTCCCTGTGACAGTTGAGTATAGGAGCAAAGAGGTCCTCCTGCAGTTGTACAGGGCCCTGGTGAGGCCACACCCAGAGTATTGTGTGCAGTTTTGGTCTCTAAACTTGAGGAAGGACATTTTTGCTATTGAGGTAGTGCAGCGTAGGTTCACGAGGTTAATTCCCGGGATGGCGGGACTGTCATATGTTGATAGATTGGAACGGCTGGACTTCTATACTCTGGAATTTAGAAGGTTGAGAGGGGATCTTATTGAAACATATAAGATTATTAAGGGCTTGGACATGCTAGAGGCCGGAAACATGTTCCCAATGTTGGGGAGTCCAGAACCTGGGGCCATAGTTTAAGAATAAGTGGTAAGCCATTTAGAACGGCGATGAGGAAAAACTTTTTCACACGGAGAGTTGTGAGTGTGTGGAATTCTCTGCCTCAAAGGGCGGTGGAGGCTGGTTCTCTAGATGCTTTCAAGATAGAGTTAGATAGGGCTCTTATGGATAGCGGAGTTAAGGTATATGGAGAGAAGGCAGGAACGGGGTACTGATTGTGGATGATCAGCCATGATCACATTGAATGGCGGTGCTGGCTTGAAGGGCCGAATGGCCTACACCTGCACCTATTGTTTATTGTATTGACCGTGTGCGTTTTGGCCGGGCGCTCCGGTTTCCTCCCACACTCCAAAGATGTACATGTTTGGCGGTTAATCGGCTTTGATAAAATACTAAATTGTTCCTCGTGTGTAGGATAGTGCTAGTGTACAGGGTAATCACTGGTCAGCGTGGACACGGTGGCCTGAAGGACCTGTTTCTGCACTGTATCTCTAAAGTCTAATATGATTTTTTTATGTTTATGGATGTCCATGATATTGATCGATGTTCAGTAACATTGGCAACTTTGACTGTTTGTGAGTTTGGAGACAGAATCTCACTGGCTGGTAAATATGTTCAGTTATGCTGAGAGTAGCCTGCACTGCGCTAGCATTGGAAATGTGTTGAAAATCAGGGTCCCTGTAGATGAGTACACTTGGAACCAAACTGCAAGAGGCAACATGACCTGGGACAGTAAATAAAGGCAAGAGGTTTAATTCAATTTCCCACACTCATCTCATACATACGTACACACACATGCTGATGTATTGGCTCATACACACTCATGCACATGTACACACACAGCTGATCAATACTGTTTATAATTTAGTTTTTAATAAGAAAAGTACTCAGAAACAGGCTATCGCAATGGGCAAATAACTGCTTTTGTTAATTAGAAGCATTTTTTTTAAAACTATGCAGCTAGACAGGCAAGGATTCTATTTAAAACCCAATCATATTGTTGAATATGTGGGTGTGCTGTAGATCACCGGATGAGAGCATCTAGCAGATGGTTAATGGATCAACATGCATTTTTGAAAAGGAGCCCTCCTGCCTTTTAATTAATTAAAATTTTAATTATATCTAGACCAAGTGGGACCCGTTGGGCCCCTTTCCCCAACGCAATAATCCACCATTCACCTGTTCCCCTAACAAAACCCGTTTCCACCACTCACCCAAAGCCCCAACAAAAACTATTGCACCACTCACCCATAGCCCCCAACTGCGCAGGGACTGCTCAATTTGCATTATTCACACTCCCTCATTTTAAACTTTAAACAAAATCAGTGTACTGTAACTTTAATAAAAATACATTTGCACCTGCTAGAGCTGGGAAGGCTACAATCCCATTGTGACATCATTGTCAGCGTATGTAAATGAGATCCCATTGTGATTGTATGACTGTGAAATGCCATTGTGACATCATCACTGGAAGGTACCAGAAAAATCTCAAAGCAGAGTCACAGTTATTCTTCTCAGTTGGGTTTTTTAAAACTTTAATCATCAATAACTATAAATAGTGAAATATAGCATCAAATCTGAAGGGAACCTGATTATGTCGTGGACGGGGAAAATGTGAGTGAGAATGTGGGAAAATGTCAGCGCTCCCGGGTAGCGTTTTGACGAAGATACAAAAAAACACATACACCTATACATACATACACAGGCATACAAACAAGATAAGACTTTTATAAGTATACTAGACCAAGTGCAGACCCGTTGGGTCTGGACACCGAACGTGCGTTTGTGTGGGGGGGGGGGGGAAGGCTGTGGCGTCACACTAATCACCCCCTTTCCTCCAAAGCACGTAATCCGGCACCCACAAACACACAAACTCATCACACCCCTTGATATTATTTTTAATTTTTTAATTTGCTTCTTTTATCCCATCTCCACCCTATCCACTGACGAATAGCCCTCACCTCTCAGATGCGTCTAGAAGTGTTGGGGCAGAGGGAAAATTTAATGTTAGAAAAAAAAAATTTGAAGAGGGAGAGGAAGGGGGAGAGAGGAGAGGGGTGGAGAGAGGAAAGAGAGGATGGGAAGAGAGGTGAAGGGGGGGGTTGGAGCAGGCGTGCACGAGTCGAGTCGCGGGCTGTGAAGAGAGAAGGGCAGAGAGAGAGAGAGAGAGAGATGGGAGAGACAGAGAGACTGGTACACAAAAAAAAGCTTGAGAAACACAGCGGGTGCAGCAGCATCTATTGAGCGAAGGAAATAGGCAACGCTTTGGGCCGAAGCCCATCCTCAGACTGGTTTTCTACCAAAACGTTGCCTATTTACTTCGATCCATAGATGCTGCTGCACCCGCTGATGATATACAGGTTTTTTTTGTGTACCTTCGATTTTCCAGCATCTGTAGTTCCGTGTTAAAGACAGAGAAACTGTTGGCGGGCTGTTTTCCCAACGCGCGTTTGCGGGAGGGGGGGTGGGCTGCGGCATCGCACTCACACTAACCACCCCCCAAACTCACACTAACCACCCCCAAACACACTCGGGGGGATGGGGTGAGGGGGGGAGAGGAAGACGGGGTGGGGAGAGAAGAGGGGAGAGGAAGACGGGGTGGGGAGAGAAGAGGAGAGGGGAAGGAGGGTGGAGAGGAAGGGGGAGAGAGGAGAGGGGTGGAGAGAGGAAAGAGAGGATGGGGAGAGAGGTGAAGGGGGGGGGTTGGAGCGGGCGTGCATGAGTTGAGCCGCGGGCTGTGAAGAGAGAAGGGCAGAGAGAGAGAGAGAGAGACTGGTACACAAAAAAACCTGGAGAAACACAGCGGGTGCAGCAGCATCTATGGAGCGAAGGAAATAGGCAACGCTTTGGGTCGAAGCCCATCCTCAGAATGGTTTTCTACCGAAACGTTGCATATTTTCTTTGATCCGTAGATGCTGCTGCACCCGCTGATGATATACAGGTTTTTTTTGTGTACCTTCGATTTTCCAGCATCTGTAGT
The DNA here is from genome assembly GCA_038087875.1 of Malacoraja senta. Taxonomy (NCBI): domain Eukaryota; kingdom Metazoa; phylum Chordata; class Chondrichthyes; order Rajiformes; family Rajidae; genus Malacoraja; species Malacoraja senta. Next base: position 1,046,119 of record CM075995.1, read on the forward strand.
TCGGTGTTAAAGACAGAGAAACTGTTGGCGGGCTGCTTTCCCAACGCGCGTTTGCGGGAGGGGGGGTGGGCTGCGGCATCGCACTCATACTAACCACCCCCCAAACTCACACTAACCACCCCCAAACACACTCGGGGGGATGGGGTGAGGGGGGGAGAGGAAGACGGGGTGGGGAGAGAAGAGGGGAGAGGAAGACGGGGTGGGGAGAGAAGAGGAGAGGGGGAAGGAGGGTGGAGAGGAAGGGGGAGAGAGGAGAGGGGTGGAGAGAGGAAAGAGAGGATGGGGGAGAGAGGTGAAGGGGGGGGGGGTTGGAGCGGGCGTGCATGAGTTGAGCCGCGGGCTGTGAAGAAAGAAGGGCAGAGAGAGAGAGAGAGAGAGACTGGTACACAAAAGAAAACTGGAGAAACACAGCGGGTGCAGCAGCATCTATGGAGCGAAGGAAATAGGCAACGCTTTGGGTCGAAGCCCATCCTCAGAATGGTTTTCTACCGAAACGTTGCATATTTTCTTTGATCCGTAGATGCTGCTGAACCCGCTGATGATATACAGTTTTTTTTTGTGTAACTTCGATTTTCCAGCATCTGCAGTTTCCGTCTTAAAGACAGAGAGACTGTTGGCGGGCTGTTTTCCCAACGCGCGTTTGCGGGAGGGGGGGGGCTGCGGCATCACACTCACACTAACCACCCCCCAAACTCACACTAACCACCCCCAAACACACTCGGGGGGAGGGGGGAGAGGAAGACGGGGTGGGGAGAGAAGAGGGGAGAGGGAGACGGGGTGGGGAGAGAAGAGGAGAGGGGGAAGGAGGGGAGAGGGGGAAGAGGAAAGGGGAGAGATTGGGGAGGGAGAGGAGATCAGGGTGGGTGAGAGGGAGGGGGAGGAGAGTTTGGAGTGGGAGGAGAGCGGGGAGGGCAGGAAGGGGGGAGAGGGGGGAGGGGATGAGGGGAAGGGGAGAGGAGTAGGGGAAGAGAGGGAGGGAGAGGGAGAGAGGGAGGGGGAGTGAGAGAGGTGGGGGAGGGAGAGGGGAACAGTGGGGAGTGATGGGCAGAGGGGTAGTGGGGAGTGGTGCAAGAGAGAGGTGAAGGGGGTGGGGGGGAGATGGGAGTGAAGAGGGGTGGTGGAGGGGGAAGAGAGGGGGTGGGAGGGGAGGGAGGGGGAGAGGAGAGAGGGGGAAGAGTGGGGAGGGAGAGTTGAAGTAGGAGGGGTAGGGGCAGTCCATCTGTTTCAAATTCCTATCACCCCCAATCCTCTTTCTCTATTGCCACAAACATGACGACGCCCTTCGACACAGGCTGCGGGATGGGGGGGAGGGGCTGGGGCTGTGGCTGCTGCAAAGGCATATGTAAACGGATTCATTCCGATTGGACATCTGTGAGCATTGTGCATTGTGACATCATTCTATGGCTGAGCTGTTTTTTTTAACATTTTGATGAATGTTTGGTTTGGGGGCGGGAGAGGTATTTTATTTTAAAAAGTGTACATAAACACGACCAAATTTAATCAGGATTGTCTATTCGTTAAAGATAAACGTAATCTCTTTAGAAACGGTAAAAAAATATCGGCGTTTCCGCGTGCTGTGTGGGCCTAGAGCGGTATCAAAGGGGATTTGTGACACGTCAGGCGGATGGCAGACACAAGTCAGGCAGACCAAGTGCAGACCCGTTGGGTCTGGACACCGAACGTGCGTTTGGGGCGGGGGGCTGTGACGTCACACTAACCACCCGTTGGGTCTGTACCTCCAAAGCTGGGTTGCGGGGTGTGAATCTGGGCACCCACAAACACACACACTCATCACACCCCTTGATATTATATTAATATTTAATTTTCTTCTTTTATTCCATCTCCACCCTATCCACTGACGAATAGCCCTCACCTCTCAGGTAGTCTCGAGGGGGGTGGTGCAGAGAGAGAAAATTTAATGTTAGAAAAAAAAATTGTGAGGTGGGGGAGGAGGAGGGTGAGAGGATGGAGGGTGAGGAAGGTGGGGAGAGAGGAGGGTGAGAGAGGAGAGGGGGTGGAGAGGGAAGAAGAGGATGGGGAGAGAGGTGAAAGGGGTGGGTTGGAGCAGGCGTGCATGAGTTGAGTCGCGGGCTGTGAAGAGAGAAGGGCAGAGAGAGAGAGAGAGGGGAGAGACAGATAGACTGGTACACACAATAAAACTCGAGAAACACTGCGGGTGCAGCAGCATCTATGGAGTGAAGGAAATAGGCAATGCTTTTGGCGGAAACCCATCCTCAGACGGGTTTTCACGAAACGTTGTCTATTTCTTTTGATACATAGATGCTGCTTGCACCACTGAGGTTATGAAGCATTTTTTTGTGTACCTTTGATTTTCAAGCATCTGCAGTTCTGTCTTAAAGACAGAGAGACTGTTGGCGGGCTGTTTGGCTGTTTTCCCAACGCGCGTTTGCGGGAGGGGGGGGCTGCGGCATCACACTCACACTAACCACCCCCCAAACACAGGCGGGGGGAGGGGTTGAGAGGAAGACGGGGTGGGGAGAGAAGAGGGGGAGAGGGAGACGGGTGTTGGGGAGAGGGGGAGGGAGGGGAGAGGGGGAGGAGGAAAGGGGAGAAATTGGTGAGGGAGAAGAGAGCAGGGTGGGGAGAGGGAGGGTGAGGAGAGTGGTAGAAGAGCGGGGAGGGCAGGAAGGGGGGGAGAGGGGGGGAGGGGGATGTTAGAGGTGGAGAGAGGGGATGAGGGGAAGGGGAGAGGAGTAGGGGAAGAGAGGGAGAAAAGGAGGGGGGAGGATAGAGGTGGGGGAGGGGAGAGTGGAGGAGTGGGGAGTGAGAGAGAAGGGAGGGGGGAGAGGGGTGGGGGAGGGGGTTGTGGAGGGAGATGGGGATGGGTTTGGGAGTTAAGTGGAAGAATGGGGAGGGAGATGGAGAGGTGTAGGGGAGTGGTGGAAGTGGGAGAGAGGGAGGGGGAGAGGTGTAGGGGGAGTGGTTTGAAGAGGGATAGCGGGGAAGGGGACGGGGTGAGAGAGGGAAGGGGGATGTGGGAGAGAGTAATGGGGGTGGGAGGAGGAGGGGATGAGAGGGAGAGGGGTGAGGAGAAGGGGATGGAGGGGGAGGAGAGAGGGGTGGGTAAGGTGAGGAGAAGGGTAGAGAGGTGTGGGGGGAGGGTGGAGGGTGGCGACGGGGTTGGGAGAGAAGAGGGGAGGGGGGGAGGGGGGAGGGGGGAGAGGGAGACGGGGTGGGGAGAGAAGAGGGGAGGGAGGGGGAGGGAGGGGAGAGAGGGGGAGGAGGAAAGGGGAGAGATTGGTGAGGGAGAAGAGAGCAGGGTGGGGGGAGAGGGACGGGAGGAGAGTGGGGGAGTGGGAGGAGAGCGGGGAGGGCAGGGAAGGGGGGAGGGGGGGAGGGGATGTTAGAGGTGGAGAGAGGGGATGCGGGGTAGGGACAGTCCATCTGTTACCCATTCCTATCACCCCAATCCTCTTTCTCTATTGCCACACACGTGACGACGCCCTTCGACACAGGCTGGGGGTGAGGGGCTGGGGCTGGGGCTGCTGCCAAGGCATATGTAAATTGGTTCATTCCGATTTGGACATCTTTGAGCATTGGGCATTGTGACATCACAAAACGGAACCTTCATTAATATTCTATTGCTGAGAGCTGTTTTTTTTAAAACATTTTGAAATTTCCCCATTCCCTATCCCCCCCACACACGTGACGACGCCTTTCGACAGAGGCTGTGGGGTTGGGGGGAGGGGCTTGGGCTGTGGGTGCTGCCAAGGCATATGTAAACGGATTCATTTCGATTTGTCACACGTGTCGCAGGGCGTCGCCACGTGTGTGGGGGTGATAGGGAATGGGGGAAATTTCAAAATGTTAAACAAACAGCTCTCAGCAATAGAATGTAAATTAAGGTTCCGTTTTGTGATGTCACAATGCCCAATGCTGCGGGGGTTGAGGGGGAGGGGCCGGGGCTTGGGTCGCTGCAAAGGCATATGTAAATGGATCCATTCCGATTGGACATCTGTGACCATTGTGCATTGTGACATCACACAACGGAATCTTTACTAACATTCTACGGCTGAGCTGTTTTTTTAAACATTTTGAAATGTTTGGTTTGGGGGGGGAGAGAGGTATTTTATTTTAAAAAGCGTACCTAAACACGACCAAATTTAATCAGGATCGTCTATTCGTAAAGATAAACGTAACCTCTTTAGAAACGGTAAAAAATATCGGCGTTTCCGCGTGCCGCGGTGGGGCGCGGGGGCGGTATCAAAGGCGGGGACATGTCAAGCAGAACGTTGGACGTAGAGACGTACAGAACGTTGGACGTACAGACGTACAGACGGACGGCAGCCAGAGAGTTTCAAAAGTATATAGATAGATAGATAGATAGAAGATATAGTTGGATAGATAGATAGATATAGATATAGATATAGATATAGATAGATATATAGATATAGATAGATGGGAAGAATCTGCCACCCCAACCCAGCACAGCAAAGTTTAATGTTAAGAAAGAACTGCAGATGCTGGAAGGTAGACAAAAATGCTGGAGAGGAGGGGGGGGGGGGGGGCAGGAAGAAGAAAGGAAGAAAGGAAGAGGCGGAGACAGTAGGCTGTGGGAGAGCTGGGGAGGGGAAGGAGGGATAGAGCAAGGACTACCTGAAATTGGAGGTCAATGTTCATACGCTGGGATGTAAACTGCCCAATGCGAAATATGAGGTGCTGCTCCTCCAATTTGCGGTGGGACTCACTCTGACCATGGAGAAGGCCCAGGACAGAAAGGTCGGATTCGGAATGGGAGGGGGAGTTGAAGTGCTGGGGCACTGGGAGATCAGGTTGGTTAGTTCGAACCGAGCGGAGGTGTTGGGCGAAGCGATCGCCAAGCCTACGCTTGGTCTCACCGATATAGAGCAGCTGACACCTAGAGCAGCGGATGCAATAGATGAGGTTGGAGGAGGTGCAGGTGAACCTCTGCCTCACCTGGAAAGACTGCTTGTGTCCTTGGATGGAGTCAGGGGGGAGGTTAAAGCGACAAGTGTAGCATTTCCTGCGGTTGCAAGAGAAAGTACCAGGGGAGTGGGTGGTTTGTGTGGGAAGGGATGAATTGACCAGGGAGTTACGGAGGGAGCGGTCTCTGCGGAAAGCCGAAAGGGGAGGAGATGGGAAGATGTGGCCAGTGATGGAATCCCGTTGGAGGTGACGAAAATGCCGGAGGATTATCTGTTGTATGTGACGGCTCTTGGGGTGGAAGGTGAGGACAAGGGGGGACTCTGCCCTTCTTACGAGTTGGGGAGTGAGAGCGGAGCTATGGGATATAGAAGAGACCCTGGTGAGAGCCTCATCTATCGTCAAAGAGGGGAACCCCCGTTCCCTAAAGAATGAGGACATCTCCGATGCCCTGGTTGTGGAACACCTCATCCTGGGAGCAGATGCGGCGTAGACGGAGGAACTGGGAGTAGGGGATAGAGTCCTTACAGGAAGCAGGGTGGGAAGAAGTGTAGTCCAGATAGCCGTGGAAGTCAGTGGGTTTGTAGTAGATGTCGATCAGTAGTCTGTTACCTGCGATGGAGATAGTGAGGTCTAGAAACGGTAGTGAGTCGGAAATGGTCCAGGTGAATTTGAGTGCTGGATGGAAGTTAGTGGTGAAATGGATGAAGTCAGTGACTTCTGCATGGGTGCAGGAGGTAGCACCGAATGCAGTCGTCAATGTACCGGAGGTAGAGTTCAGGGATAGGGCCATGGTACGCCTCGAACAAGGATTGTTCGACGTACCCTACAAAGAGGCAGGCGTTGCTGGGGCCCATGCGCGTGCCCACAGCTACGCCTTGGATTTGGAAGAAATGGGAGGAGTCAAGGAAAAGTTGTTGAGGGTAAGGACCAGCTCTGCTAGGCGGAGGAGAGTATTTATAGACGGGGATTGGTTGGTTCTGCGGTCGAGGAAGAAACGGAGGGTTTTAAGACCCTCCTGATGGGGGATGGAGGTGTAGAGTGACTGGACATCCATGGTGAAGATGAGTGGGGGCCTGGAAACGGAATCATGGAGGAGACGAAGAACGTGTGAGGTGTCTTGGACATAGGTGGGGAGGGATTTGACCAGGGGGGATAGGATGGAGTCGAGGTATGTGGAAATAGGTTCGGTGGGACACGAGCAAGCAGAAACAATGCGTCTTTTTTTGTCTACCAGCAAAGATTGGATTTGGATAACAAAAGATGGCCTTGTCGGTGGCACCTATATCACATTAAATCTTAGTGCAATTTCATTTTTTTTATAGTTAATGAGGGAGGGTGAAAAAATGAACCGACCTGCACAGTTGGGGGCTATGGGTGAGTGGTGGAATATTATATTGGGGGAAACGGGTTGCGTTGTAACGGTTGAGTGGTGGGAACGTTTCGTTGGTGACCGGTTTGCGTTGGGGGACCAGCCTCCCATGGGGGCTATGGGTGAGTGGTCGAATATTGCGTTAAAAATGAGCCGACCTGCACAGTTGGGGGCTATGGGTGAGTGGTGGAATATTGCATTGGGGGAACGGGTGTGTGATGGAATCTTACGTTGGGGAACGGATTGCGTTGGGGGACCAGGCCTCCCGTGTGACAGGGACCCAACGGGTGAGTGGTGGAATCTTGCGTTGGGGAACGGGTTGCTTTGGGGACCAGGCCTCTCGTGGGGGCTATGGTGAGTGGTAGAATATTGCGTTGGGGGAACGGGTGAGTGGTGGAAACGGGTTGCATTGGGGAACGGGTGAGTGCTGGATTATTGCGTTGGGGGACGGGGCCCAACGGGTCCCACTTGGTCTGGTATTCCTCTAAAACTTTCCTGTCTGTGCAAATGACTTTTAAATATTGTTATAGTATCTGTCTCAACTACTTCCTTTGACAGCTCGTTCCATATACCCACCATCCTCTGTGTGGAAAAGGTTACCCCTCCGATTTCTATCAATTCTTTCCCCTATCACCTAAAACCTATGCCCGATTAATATGAATATTATTCACTTTTCTAGCAAGTTTATATCGTAATTGAGGAAAAAGTATTTTTGCATCTGGCTAACAAATGGATCAGCAAAGGATCCATTTTAAAGCTATCATGTTTAAATTAACTTTATTTCTCAATTGGCAAAGTACTGGATTATGTTTTTGTATAATCTGAGCGTGATCATTTTTTAATAGCTCAGGTTATTTAAAACAGTGAATGTTAGGAACGTACAGCAGATTAGTCAATAATTTAGGTAAAAACAGCACGTTTGCACAGATATTTGTCACAACTTTCATGAAAGGTTCTTAACTACAACACCTTTATTTCTTGTAGTTCTCTCCCATCTCCTCTCCTACTAGCAAGAGGGTTCACCTTGACCTCTCGTTCCATTTTACTAGTATCCACATTCAATGCATCATCCCCCATAATTTCTACAAGGAGAAATATCTTCCCTGGACCTCCCATTTTCAACACTCTGAAGAGACTGTTCTTAATTTTCTGTTCCTTGTTTTCATCTCCACATCACTCCCTGTCCCATCACATTTTCCTCTGCAACCACAGGAGAAGCGATGCCTACACTTGTCTCTTCTTCCGAGCCATCAAATAGTTCTTCAAGATGAAGTAGCGGTACACTTGCACTTCCAATTTTGTGAATTGCTCATGACGTCATCTCCTCTACGTTAGAGAAACGCAATGCAGATTGTACAAGTACCTTCAGTCTGCAAGGGCCCACCACTTTAAAGCTGGGGAATGCTACTTTATCAACCAGCTAGGTACTTTCTGCCCTTATGACTCAATATTCCCTTTCAATCATTAAATGGAATCATTATTTTTACCTCGAAGGTAGACACAAAATGCTGGAGTAACTCAGCGGGACAGGCAGCATCTCTGGAGAGAAGGAATGGGTGACGTTTCAGGTCGTTTTTACCTTGTCTCCCTCTCTTAGTTTGCTTCTCTTATGTCTTCAAATGCTGTTTTTATTTTAAAGGACTGGTTGGTCTGCACCATATCATAGACATACCTTCTGTCTGTTCATTCCTTCCCTTTGCTGCAGTTTCTTTTATTCCATTCAGTATTCTTTGACGGACATACTGTGTCATCCCATCTAAAGGGGCAACACTGAGTGTTACTATCCCTTGGAACAAGCTTAATATTGGCCAAGTGAAGGCTAGACACAGAGGCTTGCAGTGATGAAGCTGCAAATGGAATTCTTTGGTGGAATTGAGTTGAGCTGAATTGTGAAATGGCAGGAACAGAATGGAGGACTTGGAGCTTAGGTCAAGAGTCAAGAGTGTTTTATTGTCATGTCCCAGATAGAACAGTTAAATTCTTACTTGCTGTAGCACAACAGAATATGTAAACATAGTACACTGTAAACAACATGATAAACGAGAGAGTCAGAGCTTATTTGAGGTTGTAATGTAAAATAGCCTGGTGGCTGTAGGGAAGAAGCTGTTCCTGAACCGTTACAGTTTTCAGACTCCTGTACCTTCTTCCCAATGGCAAGGGTGAAATGAGAACGTGGCCAGGATGGTGTGGGTCTCTGATGATGCTGGCTGCCCTTTTGAGGCAGCGACTCCGATAAATCCCTTCGATTGTGGGGAGGACAGAGCCGGTGATGAACTGGGCAGTATTCACAACTATTTGCAGTCTTTTCCGCTCCTGGATGTTCAAGTTGCCGAACCAGGCCATGATGCAACCACTCAATATGCTCTCTACTGTACGCCTGTAGAAGTTCAAGACAATCCTCTTTGACGTACCGAAGCTCCTTAATCTTCTCAGGAAGTAGAGGTATGCGGTTCTATTAAAATATAAGTAATTGTTGCAGTTGAGGAACATTGATTGGAGCAAGTGTTAGTCAAAAATATACTCGGAAGCAAGACGAAATGTCCTGAAGCAATTGTGTAAAGGGGGTCACGGTGAGGATATTGGCATAGACTCTGAGGTAATAACAGTGCTGTTTTAGCTAACATTCTGTAATGGGTAGAAAATGAAAAAGGGTTAATCCTGCAAGCTTTCAAAAATTCCTTCACCTGTGTCCAAGGAACTTTGCTTTCTCAGCATTAAATAGGGAAATCTGTTTTTAGTTAGTCAAAAGCAAATAATTTTGATGCTATAATTGCCAAGATCAATATTCATTGGTAAGATCGAGTTGCAACCTTCCAAAATATTTGACCTTAAAGCTGTATTCCAGCAGTTCTGAAAAGCCAAAGAGACAAAATGTCTGAGACGGGTTAAAAGATAGTAGTGTCCAAAAATTCAGGATCATGTAGTGTTTTTCAGGTTAAACTTTGAAGACTTATGATGTCTGTCATGTGTCACCTCTGCTTCATCTCCAGGCAGATTTCACTGTGGAAGCTGGGGTTTGTTTCATACCGTGTGAATTAACCTCTCATTATTAAGTAGTGCCAAGATGATTTAAGGTGAAGTCTTGGAGGGTAGAAAAAGAATTGAGAAAGAATAAATTAATTTGGAAATTGTGCACTAAAAGGAAGCAGGCCAGGAGAATTGGTTTAACTCCAAGGAGCTTAAATGCAGAAATGAGAAATTGATGTTTCTATTGTAAAGAGCCTTGCTCAAACACCAGGAGAGCTAAATTCAGTTTTCAGCAATGCACACCAGAAAGGATATTTTGGCTTCAGCACAGTTGAATATAATTGAAGTTGGGCTTAAAGGGTTAAGTTTTGATGAGTGCTGGATGAGTTTTTTTTTAAAATAATCCTTTGTGATTAAATGAGTTAAGATCTGATTCAATTGAGGAATTTAAAAGAGAAATGCATACAATAAGGTATATGTAGGGCAATGATTTATCTGGTGGGTAGATACAGAAACAGGGCATGTCTTAAATTAGATTAAAGCCTATTGGGATGAAATCAGAAAAAGGAATAACTAAAATCTGAAACACTAACCTCACAATCCTCCCGTCCTGCTGATACAGGATCAGTTGAATTTTCAATAGATCAGTAGATATTTGTTAGAAATGGGTTCCACAGAATGTGGAACAACTTTTGACATATGATGGTATATATATTCTGTTGTGCTGCAGCAAGTAAGAATTTCATTGTTGTATCTGGGACATATGACAATAATACACTCTTGACCACAAGATATTGCAGCGAATTGTGGATGCAGCCCAGACTATCTCACAAAGCAACCTCCCTTCCATTGACTCCATTTATACCTCACGCTGCCTCGGCAAGGCTAGCAGCATAATCAAGGATGAGTCGCACCTTGGCCACTCCCTCTTCTCCCCTCTCCCATCAGGCAAAAGGTATAGAAGTGTGAAAATGCACACCTCCAGATGCAGGGACAGTTTCTTCCCAGCTATTACAGGCAACTGAATCATCCTACCACAACCAGAGAGCAGTCCTGAAATATTATCTACCTCATTTGATAAGGTCCCACATAGGAGATTAGCAGGCAAAATTAGAGCACATGGTATTGGGGGTAGGGTGATGACATGGATAGAAAATTGGTTGGCAGACAGGAAACAAAGGGTAGGAATTAACGGGTCCCTTTCAGAATGGCAGGCAGTGACTAGTGGGGTACCGCAAGGCTCGGTGCTGGGACCGCAGCTATTTACAATATATATTAATGATTTGGATGAAGGGATTAAAAGTAACATTAGCAAATTTGCAGATGACACAAAGCTGAGTGGCAGTGTGCACTGTGAGGAGGATGCTATGAGAATGCAGGGTGACTTGGACAGGTTGTGTGAGTGGGCAGATGCAGTTTGATGTGGATAAATGTGAGATTATCCACTTGGTGGCAAAAACAGGAAGGCAGATTATTATCTAAATTGATTGATTGATTGATTGATTGATTTATTTCTTGTCATTTGAACCTCAAAGAGGCTCAAACGAAACTCCGTTTCCACAGCCATACAAACAAAACAATTCTTACACGACACACAAACAATTCAATTTACAGAAAAACATCCATCACAGTGAATCTCCTCCTCACTGTGATGGAAGGCAAAGTCATTTCTTTCCCCTGCACCATTTTTCTCCCGATGTTGAAGCCCCAGGCGGGCAATGTTAAGTCCCACGGCCGTTGAGGCCGCGCCGGGCGGTGTACGGCCCCGCTCCAGTCCAAAAGTCACAAGGTTGGAGCCCCCGGCGGGCGCTGGAATATCCCGCCGCCATTAAAGACGCTCCGGGCGATTTACGGCCCCACTCCGGGTCGTTCCAACCCCGCGACACGGGCGGGAGAAGTTGCGTTGCGGGAGCTCCGGAAAGCGGTCTCTCACCCGGACCCGCGAGCTCCCGATATCACAGTCCACGGGTCTGCAGCTGCAGCTGGAGCTTCGGAGTGAGCAGCAACGAGTCACCACCGCTCCCTGCGCTCCGAGGACGGCCAGCTACACAGGCTCCGCGACTGGAGCCCCCAGGTCGTCCCGGTCGGAGGCCGCTCCACGGAGCTAGGCCCCAACGACAACGGAGACCCGACAGGGAAAAGGTCGGGTCTCCCGTGCAGGGAATAGATTTTTTTTAAAGTTTCCCCCTGGTGTCAAGTTGGGAAAAGAGGAAGTACAATGGGATCTGGGGGGTCCTTGTTCATCAGTCACTGAAAGTAAGCATGTAGGTACAGCAGGCAGTGAGAAAGCGAATGGCATGTTGGCCTTCATAACATGAGGAGTTGAGTATAGGAGCAAAGAGGTCCTCCTGCAGTTGTACCTGGCCCTAGTGAGACCACACCTGGAGTATTGTTTGCAGTTTTGGTCTCCAAACTTGAGGAAGGACATTCTTGCTATTGAGGGAGTGCAGCGTAGGTTCAAGAGGTTAATTTCTGGGATGGCGGGCCTGTCATATGTTGATAGATTGGAGCGGCTGGGCTTGTATACTCTGGAATTTAGAAGGATGAGAGGGCATCTTATTGAAACATATAAGATTATTAATGGTTTCTGCACGCTAAAGGCAGGAAACATGTTCCAAATGTTGGGGGAGTCCAGAACCAGGGGCCATAGTTTAAGAATAAGGGGTAAGCCATTTAGAATGGAGATGAGGAAAAACTTTTGTGAGTTTTGTAAACAGTTGTGAGTCTGCCTCAGAGGGCGGTGGAGGCTGGTTCTGTGGATGCTTTCAAGAGGGAGTTAGATAGCTCTTAGGGATAGCAGAGTTAAGGGAAATGGAGAGAAGGCAGGAACAGGGTACTGATTATGGATGATCAGCCATGATCACATTGAATGGCGGTGCTGGCTCGAAGGGCCGAATGCCTTACTCCTGCACCTATTGTCTATTGTCATTAGTGACCCTCGGACTATCCTTGCTGGCTTTACCTTGCACTAAATGTTATTTCCTTATCATGTATCTAGACACTGTAAATGGCTTGATTGTAATCATGTATTGTCTTTCTGCTGACTGGATAGCACGCAACAAAAGCTTTTCACTCTTTTGTTTATTGTCACATGTGACAATAAACAAAACTAACTATCTTGATTGGCATGGGCAAGTTGGGCTGAAGTGCCTGTTTCTATGCTATAAACTATCTCAAAGAACCAGCACTGAGCTAGATGATCAAGCATTCCATATAATGATCTGGGGTCAAGGTAAGTCAATTGTGCAATTGGGGTAGAGTGACGGTTTTAAGAATGCCATATCATTGGAATACCCTAAAGAAGCAAGATATTTAGTAAACCTTTTATTATCTCAGACTATGTGTCATGGAGGCATAGAGTCATTGATTAATACAGTGTAGAATCAGGCCCTTCGGCCCAACTCGCCCATACAAAATACAATGTGCCAGCTACCCTAGTCCCACTTGCGTGCGCTTGGTTCATAACCCTCCAAACAGTTGTACCTGTCCAACTGTTTCATAAACAATGGGATATTCGCAGCCTCAATTACCTCTTCTGGCTGCTTGTTCCATACACCCACCACCCTCTGTGTGTAAAGGTTACCTCTCGGATTCCTATTAAATCTTTTCCCCTTCACCTTGAACCTAGGTGCTCGATTTCCCTATGGGTAAAAGACTCTGTGCATCTATTCCTCTCATTATTTTGTATATCTCCATATTAAGATCTCCCCTCATCCTCCTACGCTCCATGGAATAGGGATCCAGCCTACTCAACCACTCCCTATAGCTCACACCCTCCAGTCCTGGCAACATCCTCATAAATCTTTTCTTAACCCTTTCAAGCTTGACAATATCTTTCCTATAACATGGTGCCCAGAACTGAACACAATATTCTAAATGCAGTCTCACCAACGTCTTATACAACTGCAACATGATCTCCCAACTTCTATACTCAATACGCTGACTGATGGCCAAAGTGCCAAAAGCCTTATTGACCACCTTATCTACCTGCCACTCGACCTTCATGGAACCATGCACTTATACTCCTAGATCCCTCTGCTCTACAACACTACCCAGAGGCCTACCATTACTGTGTAGGTCCTGCCCTTGTTTGAGGTACCAAAATGCAACACCTCACACTTCTCTGTATTAAATTCCATCAAACATTCCCCCGCCCACCTGGCCAATCGATCCAGATCCTGCTGCAATCGTTCACAACCATCTTCACTATCTGCAAAACCACAAACTTTTGTATCATCATCAAACTTGCTAATTCTGCCCTGTATGTTCTCATCCAAATCATTGTGCTTAGAGTGCTTCCTTCCATGGAGCTAATTTGCTATCCATTCAGCTATCTCTCCTTGGATCCCATGAGATCTAACCTTCCATAGCAGCCTACCATGCGGCACCTTGTCGAATGCCTAACTAAAGTCCATGTACACAACATCTGCACCTCTGCCTTCATCAACCTTTTTGCTCACATCTTCAAAAAAAACAATGCAAATTGTGAGATATGACCTCCCATGTACAAAACCGTGCTGACTGTCCCTAATCAGCCCTGGCCCAGCCAAATGCCTGAATATCCTATCCCTCGGAATACTCAACAGTAACTTACCAACTACAGATGTTAACCTCACCGGCCTATAGTTCCCAGCATTTTCCCTGCAGCCCTTCTTGAAAAGAGGCACAACATTTGCCACCCTCCAATCCTTTGGCACCTCTCCTGTATTTAAGAACGATTAGGGGCGCCGCATGAAGGCTGCCTCTGCCTGTCCGTTTTTTCCATCTTTTTTTTATTTTTTATTTTGTTTAAAAGTATGTTGAGGAGGTTTCTTTAGTTTTTCTATGTGGGGGAGGGGGGGTAGGGTAAGGGGGAAACCGTCTCCCAGTCGCCTCGTGGCGAGGAGGCGACTATTCTCCGAGTCGCGTCCTCGCCCCCTTCCTCGCGGCCTACCAACTGGATTGGCGCGGCCTTTCCTGCCAGGGACCGGACCAGAGCTCCAGCAGTGGCGGCGCAGCGCTGGATACATTGCGGAGCGGGCAATGCCTCACCTGGGATCGCCGTTTTAAGCTCCGGAGTGCTGGACCTGCTGCAACAACATCGCGGGGCTGTGGTTTGAAGAGCTCCTAGCCCGGGCGACGCTGATTCCAACATCGCGGTGCCCTGGGGCCCTTTTGCCGAGGGCCGCCAGCATGGGTCTCCGCTCGGCGCAGCTTGTGGACTTCGGGAGCCGCGGACTCCGGTAGGAAGTGGCTGATTCGGAGGTCCAAGCCACTGAGGTTGTTCTCCCGTTCCGACGTCGGAGTTCCATCATCCCGGCGAGAGGGCCTGAGCATCGGGCCACCCGTAGCGGCGACTGCGGAGGGCTCGGGAGGTCCCGACCACGGGTGTATATCAAAGAACATCAAAGAGCAGGATGACTGAACTTTGGGCCTTCCCTCACAGTAGGACACTTTGATTCCGGTGTGCAGGGGATGTTTATGTTAAAATACTATCGTGTTTTGTTCTCTTTTTATTCGTATGGCTGTATGGTGACCCCAAATTTCACTGTACCAATTGGTGCATGTGACAATAAATGTCTCTTGAATCTCTTGAATCTCTTGAATCTTGACTCATAAGTTTTACCACTCTCAGTCTTTTACCACTTACAGTTGCCTTCTTGATTAAGCGTGTTTGCAATTATTTTGTGTTGGAGTAAAGCACCACGAGGGAAAGCAAACTCCTGCATATCCTGTACATCTACGATGAAAACAAAATTTTGGAACGATTCCCAGACACTGCCCAGAGGAACTTTCCTTATAGTGTCCTTGGTCTTGGATGATTGACCTAGCAATGTTACAAAATTTTGAGATTTAAAAAATAAAGTCTGCAATTTATCCCATCAGATAAAGCATAAAAAGAAGTTTAATTTGACACTTAATTCACTTTCATATCTTCAGTATTAAAAAAGTTATGGCCATTATCATACTCAGAAATTAGCATCTAGTTCCCTATTGCTTTTCCATTGACTTAACACAAAAGCTGTGATCGAGGACAGTTAAAAGCCCATAACTTTCTTAAAAATTATGGTAACTGAAAGAAATTTTCAGGTATTATAGATTGAAGCATTCTGAAACAAATATGAAACAATCTTACTTCGAAGACATGAAAGTAAAGCATATAATTAGTTAGTTACCTAATTGTAGCTAATTACAAAATTCAATTACTAGATCTAAACATCTATCAATTTCTTAAGAATAGATTAACATTTTTAAATAGCCTAAGTGTCCAAATAACATTCACACAATAATTCACAATATAACATAATTTTTAAATCTAATTTTCATGAATTTACAGGCCAAATGGAAGGAATTGAATGTTTAATACCTGTAAATTAATGGGGATTTAATTCATCTTGCGAGTGAGAATTTCTGGAACGCGATCTTTTGGAACGTTCATTTGCGGTGAATTTAACCCCGTATTGGCATGAAAAATACTGCCGTTAATTCGGGGAATAAAATCACCGTGTCGCATGACAAAATGTGAATTAAAGGCTTCTTAAGAAGCACTTTTATACATTTAAAGAAAGCACTTTCGTTTACCTGTCCATTGTGTGAAATCCGTCCCCGTTATTGGCGTTGACGCTTCAGGAGCTGCTTTTAAAATTACTCTAGCGCTGACATTGACGATTTAATTTAAAAAAAAAATTCACAAAACGCCGGTAGGAACGATTTTGTCAGCGAAGTTTTGTACTCCAACAAAATATTTCCAGGACAAGGGAGGATAAACCGCGTTTTAACCCCGCCCCCCCCTTAAAGGCGCCAAAATCGCGCACACGGCCAGTGGCAGAATTACAGCGCGACTGAAGGTAAGTTTTGTAACATACCTAATTGACCTCCAGCAGGAAATCATCTTCCTTTGTGTGAGGTTCGGCTCCAGCCAATAGAATGGATTCCCTTGATGCCTGTGGACATTGGTTTTATCTTGGCTCCTTGGCCAAATGGTATTTTGATGTCAAAAGCAGTCATCCTCAACTACCTCTGGAATTTGGCTCTTAAGTCCTTGTTTGGATCAAGACTATGACAAGTGGAGTGGTACCGGTGAAATAGACAATAGACAATAGGTGCAGGAGTAGGCCATTCTGCCCTTCGAGCCAGCACCGCCATTCAATGTGATCATGGCTGATCATCCCCAATCAGTACCCCTTTCCTGCCCTCCACATATCCCCTGACTCAATTATCTTTAAGGGCCCTATCTAGCTCTCTCTTGAAAGTATCCAGAGAACAATACAACAATACAATACAATACGGTTTTATTCGTAACATTGCACATAAAGTGCAAGTGAAATGAATTTGCCAGCAGCGGTACAATAATAACGAACACACAATACACAATAAAAATTTAACACAAACATCCACCACAGCATTCATCACTGTGGTGGAAGGCACAAAATTTGGCCAGTCCTCCTCCATTTCCCCCCGTGGTCGGGACCTCAACCCTCCGCAGCCGTCGCTGCGGGCGTCCAGAAGTGCAGACAGGTAAAAGTCCAGGTAAGTCCATAGTCGGCTCTTCCCTACCGGGGATTGCGGCTTTAGGTTGGTGTAGGCCGCAGGCCGGCCCTCGAACATTTAAAGTCCCCGCCGCGGCAGCCAGAAACACCGCAGACCGCAGGGCCGGCGGTCGAAGCTCCCCTCCAAGGGTGATGGTAAGTCCATGCCGGGCCCGCGGTAGAAGTTGGCCGCGGGCCGATGGTCAGAGCTTCTTCTCCTCCCGGGTCCCCTCGAGGGATCCCAGGCTGCGGACGCCGAGCCAGCTGGAGTACCGCAGACCGCGACTTCAGGCTGCCGCGGGCCAGCGAAATGGAGCGCTCCCCTCCGGCGAGCCCCAGCGAGGGCTCGCCCGCTCCGCGCCGAGAGTCCATGCTGCGCCCGCCGCTGAAGCCCCGGGCCCGTCTCCGGGAAAGGCCGCGCCGATCCTTGTTGTTAGGCCATGGGGGAGGCGACCTGGAAAAAGTCGCCTCTCCGTGGAGGAGGCGACCGAAACGGTATCCCCCCTTACCCCCCCACAGAGAAACATTAAAACCATACACTAAAACATACTAAAATAATTTAAAAAGCAGAAAAAAACGGACACGCTGCTGACAGGGCGCCGGCTTGCAGCGCCCCCACCGGCCTCCACTGCCCTCTGAGGCAGATAATTCCACAGACTCACCACTCTCTGTGAGAAAAAGTGTTTCCTCGTCTCCGTTCTAAATGGCTTACCCTTTATTCTTAAACTGGCCCCTGGTTCTGGACTCCCCCAACATCGGGAACATGTTTCCTGCCTCTAGCGTGTCCAAACCCTTAACAACCTTATATGTTTCAATAAGATACCCTCTCATCCTTCTAAACTCCAGAGTGTACCAGCCCAGCCGCTCCATTCTCTCAGCATATGACAGTCCTGCCATCCCGGGAATTAACCTTGTAAACCTACTCTGCACTCCCACAAAATGCAAGATGGGTATCAGTTAGCAGGGTATTGGTGAACAAATACTGCTTGACAGCAATGTCAATGATGCCTTCCATTATTTTGCTAATGATTAATAGACAGATGGAGGAGTAATCAGCAGGACTCTGTCCTGTTTTTTTGTGAAAGGGTCATAACTGGCCAATTTTGCTCATTAAGTGATTCTGATATCACCTGGTTCATTGTGATTGTGATGCGTCTAATAGGCATCCACAGTTTCTTATATTTAAGACTAGTTTCCCTGGGTTACTTGGATACAAATAGAATTTGCAAGTACTCACAAAATTTACTGAAACATCTGTCACGCAAAAACCCTAACTTTCATCTCAACCATGACATGGGCATCTCTGAACTGTCCACACAGACCACAGCAGATGTGGATTGTTGATGCACAGAATGAAAGCGGACAACTTAACTGGTCATCTCCAGGCAATACCTATCATCATCAGGAACATGCAAGGGACAGAGTAATCATTTTCTGGTCTGCACACATGAAGGGTTTATTACAGTAATAACTTCTGCCTCCCTGATGTAACTACCCGACCTAAATATATAAATTACATTTGTTGCTATATAGCTACACCAATCATTCAAAGAGGAAGATTTCCACCAAAACAAACCTGCTAGTAAGTTGCAGAAAACAAATGGAGTATTTTCTGAAGCTTGGTATTGAACAGGAATGTCAATACATTTAGAACATGGTGTGCGGTTACAGAGTCATGTACAGCACTGAAACAGGCCATTTGGTCCACCTTTATGCTGATTCAAGTTGGTAACCTAAGCTACTTCCATTTGCCTACATTTGGCCCATCTATCTATATCTATATAACTAAAACTCTCATCTTGTTTGTGTGTATGTATATGTGTGTGTGTGGGTGGGTGTTATCTGGGCTGCTGCAAGTAACGCGGCTGCAAGTAAGAATTTTGTTGTCCTATTTCGGTATATATGACAATTAAGCATTTGACTTTTGAAGTCCATTAAATCTCAACTGTTTCCGTTAATTAATATTCTTGCCGAAATAAGAAGGCCAATATGCAACATAATATTATGGCTATGATCTTATTAATGGCGTGTATAATTGAAGCATAACCTCCCTACTTTTGAATTCAACTCCCTGAGCAATAAATGATAACATTCCATTAGCTTTCCTAATTATTGACCATCAGTAGGTTATGCACATCCGCCTTATGGACACCCATAGAAACAAGTGAACTCCCATTGCATATTATTACATTTAAACAAACAATAATGTGGGGGGGAGAAAACTGAAGATACATGAGACTGCGGGTGTTGGAATCTTGAACAGCAAACTGCTGGATAGAACAGGCAGGCAGGCAGGCAGTCACATCAACCATTGATTGTGGGACATCCTGATTCTGTACCATTGTAGACACAAGGAACTGCATATACTAGATTCTAGCATAGAACACAAAGTGTTGGAGTAACTCAGTGTGTCAGACAGCGTCTATGGATTACATGGATAGAGAAAGTTTTGTGTTGGTACCTTCAGACTGATTGTAATGGCAGAGAAAAAGCTGGTAAAGAGGTGGGGGTGCAGGAATCACAGAGGGAGAGCAGTGAGAGAGGATCTTGCAGAACTCCTGTCAGTAGGAATTGCGGAGTGGGAGTATTGACCCACCTCTTTTGTAGCTTTGTCTCCCCCACTTCAATCAGTCTGAAGAAGGGTCCCGACCTGAAAAGTGACCTTTCCATGTCCTCCAGGGATGCTCCTCACCCACTGGGTTACTCCAGCACTTTGTGTTCTGCACCTTTGTAACAGTAAATATACATTTATGTAAATTGTTCCTCATCAGTAACATTTATTACAATGCTGTGGTTATATTTGCTATAATCGAGAAAATTTGTGAATTTTCCAACAAGCACAAAAGTGACTCATGGACATCTGTAAAACAGAATGTGGTCATAACAGTTATACTTGCAATACTTGCACACTAGCTTCCTGTGAATCATTCATGAAGACAGCAGTGGCAAGAACTACACACAATACTTCAAATTTGGCCTAACCTAAGTTTTAGATAGCTGCAACATGACTTCTTGGCTTTTATACTCAATGCACCAACTGCTGAAAGCAAGTATGCCATATGCCTTATTTACGACCCTAACTACTTGTGTTGCTACTTTCAGGGAGCTACCGAATTGTACACCAAAAGAGGTGGGGGAGCAAGAATCACAGGGGGAGAACAGTGAGATAGGATCTTGCAAAGAGTACAAGGAGTTACACCAATAACTCTTTGTACGTCAATGCTCCGGTGGATCCCACCATTTACTGTATACTTTCCTCTTACATTTGACTTTGCGAAGTGCAATACCTCACACTTGTCCAGATTACACACCATGTGTCAGCCCTTATTTCCTTTTGGTCTAAATCCTGCTGAATCCTTTGACAACCTTCCTCACTATCCACAATCACGGCAATCATTTGGAATATGGAATAAAATTTGAGGGAGAAAAGGAAGGTAAATCAACACATTTTTTCCAACTCTCATTTCTTGATGTATGTACAGATGACGTGACTTTGCATTACAGAAAATTGCAATACAGCTGTTTTCTAAGAACACAACCCGCTGTAATACATCATCGTTTGTATAGTACCTCTATCTGTTCCCCATTATCCATAAACATATGTTTCTGCTTCAATGAGCTACAATTAATTAGATAAACATGATTTCCCTTTCAGATCATAGCCCCACAAAGGATTTATATTTGTTCTTCAGTAATTTACTTAAAGATTGAATTTTCCAAGCGTAGCAACAAAAGCAACCATCCATCTTGTCAGAAATGTGTTAATCCACTCAACAGAGCAGGAGAATGTTGTTCTAATAGTAATAGTTGGATTCATAAACTGCAGATCTTTCAACAGACATTAGAAATGGAGGCGAGAACATACTCTGCTACCCAGAAGGACTGTGAGCCGCGTCTGGGCTCCTTGCTACAGTGGGCAGGGTTCTCCCACCTGTCATGGTGAATCATTCATGAGGCCGTGTGTGAACATCACTTTATCCTGCATCACAGTTATAGTATTGCAAAGGCAATACTCAAGGAAACTCAAGTACAACAGATAAAGCAAATGGGAAGATACAGAAGATATTAAAAATGCCAATTTTTCCGATAATCCCCCGACATTTTCGCCACCTCCAACGGGATCCCACCACTGGCCACATCTTCCTATCTCCTCCCCTTTCGGCTTTCCGCAGAGACCGTTCCCTCCATAACTCCCTGGTCAATTCATCCCTTCCCACCCAATCCACCCCCTCCCCTGGTACTTTCCCTTGCAACCAGGGATGCTGCCTCACCCACTGGGTTACTCCAGCACTTTGTGTTCTGCACCATTGTAACAGTAAATATACAAGTATTTACACTTGCCGCTTTACCTCACCCCTCGACTCCATCCAAGGACCCAAGCAGTCTTTCCAGGTGAGGCAGAGGTTCACCTGTACCTCCTCCAACCTCATCTATTGCATCCGCTGTTCCAGGTGTCAACTGCTCGATATCGGCGAGACCAAGCGCAGGCTTGGCGATCGCTTCGCCCAACACCTCCGCTCAGTTTGCAATAACCAACCTGATCTCCCGGTGGCTCAGCACTTCAACTCCCCATCCCATTCAGAATCCGACCTTTCTGTCCTGGGCCTCCTCCATGGCCAGAGTGAGTCTCACTGCAAATTGGAGGAGCAGCACCTCATATTTTGCTTGGGTAGTTTACACCCCAGCGGTATGAACATTGACTTTCTTGCTTTCCTTGCTTTCTCCTTCCCCTTCCCCTCCCAGCTCCCCCACAGCCTACTGTCTCCGCCTCTTCCTGTCTTTTTCCCGCCCCCCCCCACATCAGTCTGAAGAAGGGTCTCCACCTGAAACGTCGCCTATTCCTTCGCTCCATAGATGCTGCCTCACCCGCTGAGTTTCTCCAGCATGTTTGCCTAATTTCTCCTCTTTAGTAATTTATATCTGATTAAGACATCACAACACTTATGCCTTCATTCATTGGCTTCCATGATTTTCTCCTCAGTAAAAACAGATGAGAAATATTCATTTAATATGACCCCCATCTTTTTTGACTCTACTCAAAGATGGTGATGCTGATTTTTAAATGAACGTCACGCTTTTACTCTCAATACTGTATACCTGCAGAATCACATAATTTTCCTTTATATTGTCTGCAAGATCCATTTCATGTCATATTTTGGCCCTC
Source organism: Malacoraja senta (assembly GCA_038087875.1). Classification (NCBI taxonomy): domain Eukaryota; kingdom Metazoa; phylum Chordata; class Chondrichthyes; order Rajiformes; family Rajidae; genus Malacoraja; species Malacoraja senta. The sequence continues at coordinate 1,068,035 of CM075995.1, forward strand.
CTGATTGGCTTCTTCAATGTACCCCTGCACTTCTTATACTCATGAAGGGATTCGCTTCCTTCTCTCCATAGATGCTGCCTGTCCCGCTGAGTTACTCCAGCACTTTTGTGTCTACCTTCGCTTTAAACCAGCATCTGCAGTTCCTTCCTAAACATTTTGTCCGTCCTGGTTAAAGATGGCTGAGTCTATACGTGTCGGCAGAGCGGCCAACGGAGCCCGGGTCGGGGTCCAGGTCGGCGGAGCGGCCGACGGAGCCCGCGGCTGGGGCCCGGGTCGGCACCATGGAGGTGTGAAATGGGGCGTTGACAGTGGTGAGGCCTCAGAGGCGGTGAACCGGCGGCAGCGGTGAAGCCTCGTGACGATGGGGCCTCGGCGGTGGTGAAGCCTCGCGGCGGCAGCGATGCCTCGCGGGTCGACCCGTGGTCAACGGTCAATGAGAGCGTGGGGGGACCGCCGGGAGGGCAAGAACAATGGAGGCCCTGGCGTGGGGGGACAAAGGACAATGGGGCACAATGGACAATGTGGGGGGGAACAAAGGACAATGGGGACCCAAAGTAGGGGGAGCTGCTGGGGGTGTGTGTGGTGGGGGACAAAAGAGGACCCGGCATGCTTTGTAACTTTGTCAGCGCCGTAGGTTGCCACTATTTGTATACATTGGGTATTCAAGCAAGGAATTTCATTGTGCCTAGTCAATTAAGTATTCCTATTCCTATTGATCCTGACTGTCTAAATCCGACATATATCTGACTGCCCTTTTCCTGACTGGAATCTCAACATCGCTCATCAAACAGGGTTTCCTAAACTTACCAGCCTTGCCCTTGATGCTAATTGGAACATGCTGCACCCGTGCTGTTGCTATCTGCTTTTGAAAGCCACCCACTTACAAGCCATCCCCTAACGTGCAAACAGACTCTCCCGATGAACCTTGGCAATTTGCAGCGAAAACCTCCCAAATCAGCCTTGCCCCAATTTATAGTGGGACCCTAACTTATGGACCAATCCTATGCCTCTTCATAGCTACTTGGTCATGGATCTCAAGGTGCTTCTCCAGTAACTTGCCCAACCTCATTTCCTTGGAGGAGTTCACACTCTCCAGCAGAACCTTCTATATATCAATTGATGAAGCTTTCTTGAGCACATGTGAGAAATTCCATTCTGTAAAACCCTTTACACCAGGGGAGAGCCAGTCATAGTCATATGGCATAGAAATAGGCCCTTCACCCAAACCCGTCCATGCCAATCAAGACGCCCCATATAAGCTAGTCCTGTTTGCCTGCATTTGGTCTATATCCCTCTATATCTTTCCTAAGTGTTCGGCTGGCAACCGGAAGGTAGCCGGTTCGAATCCCGCTTTGAGTGCATACTGTCGTTGTGTCCTTGGGCAAGACACTTCACCCACCTTTGCCTGCGTGTGAATGTGTGTGACTGTGTGTGAGTGATTGGTGGTGGTCGGAGGGGCCGTAGGCGCAGATTAGCAGCCACGCTTCCGTCAGTCTACCCCAGGGCAGCTGTGGCTACAGAAGTAGCTCACCACCACCGAGTGTGACTGAGGAGTGAATGAATAATGCGATGTAAAGCGCCTTGAGTATTAGAAAGGCGCTATATAAAATCCCATCCATTATTATTATTATTATATTAAATATTGGTATTGTATCAACCTCAACTATCTCCTCTGGTAGATCATTGCATATACCCGCTAGTGCATATTAGGTAAGTTGAAATCTCCCACTAATACTATATTGCGTGTGTGTGTGTGTGTTGGGGGGAGGGGGGGGGGTAAAATTTTGGTATAATTTATCTTTATTCTGTTAAAATCTTATGTTTGTCAAGGAAAAAAATGTGTTTGAGGAACTCAGCTGGTCGGGCAGCATCTGTGGAGGGAATGGACAGGCATTGTTTCAGGTTGGGAATTTTCAGATAGCATCCGGCATCTGCAGTTTCTTGTATCCTCTTTATTTTTGTCAATATTTTGTTGAAAGAAATAACTGCTGCAAGGTTTTGTAAGATATTAACTAATCTATGAAACATTATTATATGATTAATAATCAATCTGAATTTTTCTATATGCTCAGATAATTTGTACCTTTCTACTGTTTTCATAAGTGCACAGCAAGAGTGTCAAGACACAAAGTTAAGCATGTAAACAGTGTTTCTCTTGTGAATGGTGTTGCGTTGGGTTGAAGTCTTCCCTCGGCACCCTTCTTGCTGCCAGCTATCATGCTGGTTCACACTGATAAATATGTTGAGATCACACCATTGCTCACCAGAATTGACTGGTGTGTCATCTCAGGCCATTTCTGTTTGCTTTCTTTTGTTGCGCATGCTGCTTGTTTTGATCCTTGAGATGAGAAGTATAAAATGAATGAACAGCTGCAGAATTATGTACAGAGGCTCATTGAAACAATAGTATGATGGCATTTAAAAGGTAAATAAAATTACCCGCGTGCATATTAGGTGTTGAAATCACCCACTAATACTATTTGCGTGTTGGGGGGGGGGGGGGGGTGGAGGGTGTATATAGTACAGTAAAAAAAAATGTGTCTGGAAGAATTTCGGTTGCTTTTATACAACTAAAATCATCTCTACAATCTACCGCTGAAGTGGAATAGTGAATGAGATGCTGATTCAAAGAATATATTATTCACTTTGGCCATGTTTTATTTTGGAAAAAAAAAGGAAACACTGACATTTGGTGACAAAGATCACTCCCTACCTTGCAAGTGCTGAATTTGTAGTTAAGCACGCAAAGGGTTTGGAAGAATTCTTCAAAATAGTTCGAAATTATCTTAATTTATCAAACCTGAAATTCCGTTCTTCCTGCCAAGTAAAGATATTAAATAGTGAAGCGGAAAATGCAATGCACTACTTTGACTTGAAGCACAGATATTTTGTTTCTTTCAATAACTACTTCATTTTGCTTCAGTAATAGTTTCAGTGAATTAAATATGGCAACAATACTGTGTACATTGTGTTATTCTCTCACTGTGAACTACTAAACGCATAAGCATCAGAATTTACCTCGAATGTAAATTGATTAGTTGTCCATGACAGATAAATAGTTCAATAACATTTATACTTGATTGGCGTAGTTATATAAATGACATTTTAAAGTTGGTAGTAACATCTGTAATGTAATTTAAATAAATAACAAAGCATTGCGATTTTTTAAAGATCTTTACCTCTGATGCCACAACCACAATGCTCTTAAGACTGGAATTGATTGTAGACTTTAGAAGAGCTCCCACGCCCCTCCCCGCACTCATCATCAACAACACTGCAGTCACAACTGTGGAGTCATTTGTTCCTCGGAACCAAGGACCTTAAATGGGAGGCCACCATCGACTCCACAGTCAAAAAGGCCCAACAGAGGGTGTACTTCCTGCGGCAGCTGAGGAAACACAATCTGCCAGAGGCAATGATGGTCCAGTTTTACACTACCATCATAGAGTCTGTCTTCACCTTCTCCATCATGGTCTGGTATGGCTCAGCCACCAAGCATGACATCCAGAGTTTGCAGTGCATCGTTTGATCAGCTGAGAAAGTTGTTGGCTGCAACGAACTGTACACTGCAAGGGCCAGGAAGCGAGCGGGTAAGATCATCTCTGACCCCTCTCACCCTGGCCAGGAACTCTTTAAAGTACTTTCCTCTGGGAGGCGACTCCGGAACATCAAAGCCACCCTAGTTAGACATAAAAACAGCTTATTTCCATGAGCAGTAGCTCTACTCAACAGCCAAAAGTCTGTAGCCTCTTTTTACTCTGGTACTTTATTTTCACATGTTTAAATTATAATGTTTTATTTTTAATTGTCTGCTGTACATCGTGCTTTTACCATGTGCGAGCAAAGCACCGTCAAATTCCTTGTATGTATACATATTTGGCCAATACATTTATTATGATTCTGACTTCTAATTGAGATTGATGTTCAGTCTGTAGACCATTAGTTTTGTGCCAGTTTGAGGTCTTGATTTTCAAATGTCCTTTATCTCAATTGACCAAAGGCTAAGCTGGTGCTTTGAAGGCAGTAGTGAATGTCAAGGGTAATTATCAAATGCACTGGGAATGGAACAAAGAAACTCTTGGTGCAGCTTTATGGGCACATTAACGCAACAAGACAACAAATAAATGTACAATAATTAATAAAATAAATTAACAGTAATAGTAGGTAACCAGACCATAATAGTGCAAGATGATGTACGTAGTAGAATCAATACATATTCCATAGTAGTTTGTTGCTGAGGTGGGATTGTGCAATGCGGTTCAAGAGCCTGATGGTTGATTGGTAGCAGCGAGATCAGAGTCCGGCCAGGATGATGTGGGTCGTTGATTTGAGTTGTCTTCTTGATGCTGTGTTTCCTCTAGCAGCGTTAGTTGGTAAGATGGTCATGCCTGCAATGGACCGAACAATGTCCTTCATTTTCTGCAGTCTCCTTCTTGAATCTCTTCATTGGTGTCTGCCTTTGCTTCTACGGTGGCTTCCATGATATGGGAATGGTTCTTATTTTTGCCATAAACTTTTTTTTTTGCTGGAGGTCAGTGTGATGCAACAGAGCAGGGTTGGTAGGTGGACCTTGGTATGGCGCATGTTGTGTACAAGGCCCATACTCTTATCAGCTTTGATGATTTGAGCTTGGTTGTTCCCTATTGCTTTTCCATTGACTTAACACAAAAGGTGTGATCGAGGACAGTCAAAAGCCCATAACATTCTTAAAAATTAAGAGAACCGAATGAATTATTCAGTTATTATAGATTGAAGCATTCTGAAACATATATGAAACATCTTACTTGGATGACCTGAAATTAAAGCATATAATTAGTTAGTTACCTAATTGTAGCTAATTACAAAATGACCGTTGTGATGGAAATAGTAATAAACTCCCAGACTGCCTTGAAAATTCAAAAATGTGATATTCTCAAGATCAGAACTTTAATATTATTGTATTATATGCTGTAAGTCCATAACAGATAGGTAAATAAACTACAATTTCTAGCAAAATTCCAAGTCTTTATGGAGAAGATCAGTTGCTAGCTGGTACATTGGCATATCATAATCAGTAGCATCATCATACTCCTCAGATTGTAACCAATAAGCAACTCTGTACACCTTGTTTTTCCTCAACTTTTCAATTTTGGCATTGTAAACTACAAATTTTTGGTCTTCAAACCACACGTGACATGCCTTTCTGCCCGCTACTTTCCCATTAAGAATGTCATGTAGATCATCACATTTGGAGTAGTCCAAATTCAGATCATCTCTGCGAATGCTGTATAAATCAGTCTCTTTTGCTGGGCATTTGGATTGATAATTTTGCATTTCTTATTCTGAGACATCTGTTTAAAATGTTTTTAAAAAAACATTGAACAGCATTAACAGAAACGCGTTATTATTTGCAGTTTTAGAAAAAAAGGTAGAAATGATAAATGTTAAACGCTAAAACAAATAGTAAATACCCAACAAAAAATTCATATTCATCAGTTTCATCAAATCAAAACTAACATTCATCTAATCAATTAAATTCATCTAAATTCAATTACTAGATCTAAACATCTATCCATTTCTTAAGAAAAGGCTAAAAATTTTAAATAGCCTAAGTATCCAAATAACAAATAACAAACTGATCCCATTCACGCAAGAATTCACAATATAACATGATTTTAAATCTCACTGTCATGAATTTATATGCCAAATGGAAGGAATTTAATGTTTAATTCCTATAAATTAATCCAGAAACATCCACTCACAAGATCATCAAAATCATTATTTTTTGCACAATACATCTGACTAAAACTGTACTGTGGATATTTAATATGAAAATATTGATCATGGATGGACAATAACACAAAATATAGATGATTCAGATGTTCTTATGACATGATTGTGCAAAAAAAAATAAAAATTGATTAATTTGAGAGTGGATGTTTCAGGAATGTGATCGATTGGAATGTTGCGTTGCCATAAATTTAAGCCCATATCGGCAGGCAAGACACGGCCAATTCGTATGTGGGCCTAAATAACATTTTTTGCATCATAAGATTAAAATGAAGCCACACTAAAAAGCAAAATAATATGTTAAATAAACGACATACCTTTTGCTTTGTCCTGGTATTGCGATCGTGATGTTGACGCCGTTTTTAATCACGTTTAAGTTCAATCCAGCGACGCAATGGTCCAGCATTTTTTTTTTTTTAAACTGGGATGGGAAGCGCGAATGTTTTTTCTTCATCAGCTAGCAGCCCGAGGAAATCCCTCTTCGACAACCAAAACAAACCTGCATTTTATTCTCCCCCCCCCCCTAAAGCCTCCGGAATCACACGCACAGGCAATGGGAGAACTGGAACGCCGCCGATGGTAGGTTTTGTAACAACGCTAATTATTGTACACACAAGGAACTGCAGATACTGGAATCTATTATCAATAAATAATTAAGGATTATCAATATAAAATGTCGGAAAATATGTAATTTAAATATTATTTATAAACAATCGCTGATACATTTTTGGTCTCTGTTACATTGGGTAGATGTAGACTGAAACATCAGGAACTGTGGAGCGCAATACTTAAATCTATATATTTTAATTTGGTATGATGATTCCCATATCCATGAAATTGTAATATTTGCAATTTAAACTATTTATTGACTTTAGAGGTTAACTGTAATAAGGGATGCAAGTACTAATTGGGACGAAATAATTAAGAAGAAAGGAAATCAATTTTCTCAAACATACTTATATTTTTATATAGTACACTCGTGGTGCCAGCATAAGGCATGTCATGCCATTTGCTTGCAGAATTTATATATTAACATGACCTTAAATTTCTTTCATCCCTCTTACTGAACAAAACTTCATTTTTGACTTCAATTGTTTATCCCCAATAAAAGGCGAAGCTATAAAAACTTGAATATGAGATTTGTGAAAGTCATTTTCCTGACATCACTGAGGTTCCCATTTTCCTGACATCACTGAGGTTCTCATTTTGTGGGTCAGCTGGACTATTCTGAAAGCGTGACCACAACCTTCCAATTCTGCACAATACTCCCACTCTTTGCATGCTTCTGGACAATTGATTAACAATTTCAGATTGTAGCCTCTACACCAATTTTTCTGAACCTCCATTATGGGTGAAGTTCATTTGTCCCTATTTATACCACCTATATTCAGCTTTTATTTACTGAATTGTCCCCCTTCCCCATTACTGTCCCCTTTTGGCCTGCACCATCATTTGTCCTGATATTCTCCTTATCACATTTTGTTTTTGTTCTCTCATTTTGTCCATCGTTCTAATAATAATAATAATAATGCATTTTATTTGCTGGCGCCTTTCTGGACACCCAAGGACACCTTACAGGACATAAAATCACAATACATTTATCAATATTAAAATCTTGACACCTTACAATTTAACAAAGAAACATATAAACATATAATCAGAGTAAAATAAGTTATAAAGACATCACAAATACATAAATTAAAAACAGAAATTTGATCCAAAGAAGAAGACAACAAAATTCAGAAAACACAATATGAAGGGAGAGCAGCGGCAGCCAAACCGCGCCAGCGTACACTCTCCCTTCCGACCGCCATGTTGGACATAGACTAACACAGACTAACACAGACACTTAACACTACACACAAAATCATCCCCCCACAATGGTTACCACTGTGGGGGAAGGCACAATGTCCAGTCCCCAACCCAGTTCTCCCCAGAGTCAGGCCCATCGAGGCCGCCACAGTTGCCTCTATGGAGGCGTGATGTTCCTGGCCGTCGGGAGAGTCCTCGCAGCGGCTGGAACGGCCGGTTTCCCAGCGGAGTCCATGGCACCTGAAGCCGACAGGGCCGCGCCGATTTGGAGCCACGATTTGGAGCCACGAGGCACCCGATGTTAAAGTCGGCGCCGCCGCCCGCAGCTGGTCGTTTCACAGACCGGCAGCCCGGAGGTGTTGATCTCGGCGGTCATCGCATACCGGAGCTCCAGTGCAGCGATCCAGCGCAGCGACCCAGGCAAGGCATCGCCCGCTACGCTCCACGATAGCGCTCCAGCCCTGTGCCGCCGACCGAACCTGAAGGTGCTGGGCGGCCCCCGTCAGGAAACGGCGCTCCATGCCCACTGGTAGGCCACGAGGACGGGTCGACGGGGCAGCCCGGAGAAAAAGCTGCCTCACCGACCAGGTAGGGACCTAGGATATAATTACCCCATTCACCCTACACTTAAAACTATTTAAAAAAAGGTGATTTAAACGGACGGTTGCTGGTTAGCAGCCGTTCCCCAACATGGCTCCTCCTCCAACGAGTGTTTCTGAGTGTTTCTGGTTGCTTAAATGTTGTTAGACCTATGAACTCTGTCCTGTTCTGATGATGGGTTATAGATCTCAAATGTTAATTGCTTCTCTATATAGATGGATGCTATGTGACTTCTTGAATAGTCTTGTATGTTATTTTTTTTAATTTAAACATCCTCCGTACATTAATCTCTACCATATATTATTCAGGGATGACTGAAAACATTTAAAATTGGGTGCATGTGCAACTTCCTTTGTTTTTTGTTTCAATGTAGCAAAAATCAGATGACTTATCTGTGGTGTTTTCTCATGTAAGAAGCGCAGTGTGTGTTTGCATATCTTAAATCTGAAATTGTCACGTTAATGGAGATAGGAGCATTCCATTTCCCCAACAGGAATATTTCTAATCTATTGTGCTTTACTTTGACATTGCATGGCATTAGAACTGAACATTTTGTTTGACTTGATTTCACTTTGATTAGGTTTTGACTAACATCTGTTATTTCATCTGATCAGGAATAATGTTTTGATTCAAATAATGGAGGTAATTTTACGGGTGTAATTTATCAAGGTGAAGCATGCTTTGGGCAGCTTTGGCGTGCTACTAATCTAAATACTATTAGGTTTTGCAGTTGTGTAAATGAACAGTATTAACAGCAGCAAAAACAAAGCACCTGAGTATTTTGTTAATTTTTTTTAATGGACCCACTGCATTGTTTACATTTACATTTTATAACAAATTATGCACATAACCAGAAAAAAATATTTCTGCAAGATTGCCTTTAAAACAAATCTGCTCCGAGACTCTTGAATATTAAATGGTTCTTTATTATGTACTAATAAATGGCTTATTGGACCTCATATCACCAATTATATAAATATTCCATTCAAGTCTTACACAGACGAGGAGAAACAAATGCTCTAGAGTCAGTGAATGGATCTATAAACTATAAATAGGCAAGCCTAATAATAATAATAATAATACATTTTATTTATGGGCGCCTTTCAAAAGTCTCAAGGACACCTTACAAAGTTTAACAAATAGTAGAAACATGTAAGCGGAATGAAATAAATAGTAAAGACATCACGAGTACACAAATTAAAGAGAGAATTCAGTCCAAAAACAAAAATCAAAAACACAATATGGAAGAGAGAGCAGCGGCTACTAAAGCACGCCAGCGTCCACTCTCCCCTCCGGCAGCCTAGACATAGTGAATATGAATGAAAATTACGTGGTGAGACAGGATGAGCAGTGAGCATATTTTCCCGTTTATCTCTGAAAAATTGTTGCTTTTAAAGATGTCTTGAAGAAAGAGAGGGCATATTGGAGCAGAGATAAGAAGCCCAAAGGACCATCTCATTCACATCTTCTGACAGCCATGTTCTTTCCTCCAGTTCTCTGAGATCGATCATCTGCTGCAGTTCTAGCTAAGCACCCACTAGGAGAATTAAATATGCCATACCATGGAGTATGCTGTCCAAAAATGTACATGAGCTGTAATAAATGCTTGGAAAGAGGAAATGATTCTAAAATAGATGTGGCAAGTGTCATGTCATGTCAAAAAATAAAATACTGCTGATGGAAATCTGAAATAAAGCAGAATATTTGGACATTTTTCGTCAATTTGTACCTGTAAAAATTATTTAATTTCCTCTGAATAGTGAGTGAATGATTGAAGTATATCTTGGGGTGGTGTAATTTGGAGGTGATAAATTTAACTAAAGAAGGGAAAGAGGAAACAAGTTGAGAGAATGGCCAAATGTGTGAAATCTGAGTGCTGAAAGCTGTAATGTGCAAGCTAGAAGGTTAGATGTGGTCGGTGAAGTATGTGTTGTGCTTTGATAAAATATTGTTGGAGTCCAAAGATGCAAGAGGTTAGCATGGGAGTGGGATGAAGAATTAGACGAAGCATTAAAGTGACAGGCAAATGGAAGCTCGAGACCACTCCTGGAGCCTGAGTTGCGGTGTTGTTCAACGCTGTCATCCAATCTGTGTTTGATTTTCCCAATGTTGAGATCACATTACTGAATGAGATTACTGAATGCAGAGTGTTAGAAGTTGTATAATTTGCTAATCAAGGGTCAATGACATAAATCATTGTTTTTTGCTTCACAATTTCTGTCTCATCTGCTGAGTATTCCAAGTATTTATTTTTTTATCAAGAATCAAATCAAAGTGTTTAATTTCCATATGTACTGGCAATGGAACAATTCAATTATTTCTTGCTGCAGCTTAACAGGCACAAAGTGGCAATAACATACATATATTCAATAATGCAATAATCAATCAAACAATAAATGACTAACTGTTACACTGGCTAACTATAAAAGTGTAAAACTGAAGTCAGTATTGCAACCAACGACATGGTCCATTGATGATCATAGTTGCAGAGGTTAGTGGCGTGCCATATTCAAGAGCCTGATGGTTATTAGCATCATAATTGTATACACTGGTCAGAAATATAGGCAACTGGAAGATCAGGGGTGATAGACTGAAATGGAAGTGCCTTGGAATTCAGTTGTGAATCCGTACTTCAACTTGAGCAGCAAAGGCTCCCACTCCCTGAACATACAGGTGGGCTGTGAGCATCAGCAGAAAATGTCACTCATCCGTGCCATTCAATGTAAAGGCACCATCGAAATGTTGTCATATCATTACCACAGGTTCCATTGGCAGATGTGGAAGATGGCACTTCAGTAGGGAAAATAAACACTCTGACAAAATGCTGACGTTCCCTGTGTATCCACCAATATTAATGAATGAAGAAAGCAAACCTTAACGAAACAATTAAATAACAATTTAATGCAATCAGTAAATAATGTTTGTACACACTTGTGACCAGTCACTCTGGATTATTCCTTTACTGCCTGTGTATAATATCAGATGAAGATGGCATTCGGCTGTGCAACTGAATGTGTTTTTTCAAATCATCTCTTTTAATTGGTGCTATTATTTGCTGATGATATCCAAACTCATAAATTATGACTGGTCCACTGGGTGTAATTTCTAGGAAATGATTTTTTTCACATTACCCTAGAAAGCTTTTTGATAGCACTGACCTCCAATGTGCCAACCTTTTACTATCTGGAGCATTATACTGCATTTAAATCCTCTTATCCTTAAAGGTACTAATTTCAATCATTTATACACTTGGCTTTGCTGGTGACATCTTTTTAGAAGCTGCTGTATTCTTAATGCAAGGTTCACGTTGACTCTAAGATGAGAGCGTTATCACCCCGTATCAAGGGTAATTGCAGGCATATCCTCTTCTCTGAAGAATGTTATTGAACCTGGTCATTCAGCAAAATGACCAGATTTGATGAGTTTTTTAAATAATGGGCCAATGTAATATTTTACCCTTCAATATTCCCCCAGTCGCAACAGGGTCCCCCCCTAGTCCTCGCGTTTCACCCCATCAGCCGTCACACACTGCACATAATCCTCTAGACATTTTCGCCACCTCCGAATGGGATCCCACCACGAGTCACATTTTGGTTCCCATCTCCACCCCTTTCTGCTTTCCAAAGGAATCGTTCCCTCCAACTCCCTAGTTTACTCATCCATTCACACCCAAACCACCGCCTCCCCAGGTACTTTCTCTGCAACTGCAGGTGAGGCAACACCTGTCCCTATACCTCCCCACTCGATTCAGTTCAGGGACCAGATGATACAAAAATAGGTGGAAGGGCAGGTAGTGTAGAGAAAGCAAGGACTCTACACACCTCCGCTCAGTCCACCTTGGCCGACGCGATCTCCCGATTGCCAAACATTTTATCTCCCCCTCCCATTCCCATACTGACCTATCTGTCGTGGGTGAGGCCACACGCAAATTGGAGGAACGACACCTTATGTTTTGTTTGGGCAGCTTGCAACCCAGCGGTATAAATGTTGATTTCTCTAATTTCAAGTAACCCATTGCATTCCCTCTCTCTCCCCATCCTCCCCCACCCTAGTCATTCTGCTAATCTCACTGGTCATATCCTTTCATTATCACCTCCTTTACAGCCAACAATGGACCATTGTGGGCTCCTTGGCTATCAGTGCTGGCTCTAATTTGTTCTGTCCCTTTTCATACCTCTAGTTTCCCTCTCCCCTGACTCTCAGTCTGAAGAAGTGTTCGACCCATAACATCACCTGTTCCTTTTCTCCGGAGATGCTGCCTGACCCGCTGAGTTACTCCACCATTTTGAGTCCATCTTCGATGTAAATCAGCATCTGCAGTTCCTTCCTACCCACTTTCCTAACGTTCCTTTTCCTACAAACAACCTGCTCCTATCAACCTGAGCGAGTTCCTGTCTTATACTTTCAAAGTTGGCCTTATCCTAATTTAGAAATTTTGTTCACCTGCCATACGTGTCAGGCCTCTTGCATTAAAATAAGTGCAATTTCAAACAGCATTCCTTCCTCACTCCTGCTTTTCTCCTGCCTATTCTGTCCACTAAACTTTCTCCAATCACCCTCCATACCATCATTGGTCCTTCATAGGATCCTACCCCTCTGCCAATATAGTTTCTGTTTCTATTTATAATTTCCTATTTACATTTTTAGAATTTGTGTATATAATAGTCCATGAACAGTATCAAAAGTCACCCATATAATTCATTAATTGGTATTGGTTAATTATTGTCATGGATATTGAATTACTTTGTTTTGTATGCTATCCAAGAAAATCATCCATAAACAATTGCAATCATGCCTTACATAATTGCAGAAAGAGAATGGAAACAAAAGTGCAGAATATAAGGTTGCAGCTACAGATGAGGTGGATTAAAAATTAGCAAAATCCACCATGAGGTAGGTTGAGACATCAGAGAGACATCCTTAGCTTTTGAGAGGACTGTTCAAGTCTGATAACAGTGGGGAAGAAGCTGCTCTTGACTCTGGCTGGTGTGTATTTTCATGCTTTTGTCTTTTGCACAACGGGAGAGGGGTGAAGTGGGAATGAACGGGTTTTACTGCTTTCCCAAAGCAGAATTATGTGTAGGTGGAGTCAATTAGATGAGGGAGGGGGGAGGTCGAAAAGGCTGGTGTCTGTGATGTATGGGGGTGCATCCACAAATCAATATTCTCTTGCCGTCTTGGGCAGAGCAATTGCCAAACCAAGCTGTTTTCAAGAGAGAGTTAGATTTAGCTCTTAGTGCTAAGAGAATCAAGGGATATGGGTAAAAAGCCGGAACAGGGTACAGATTTTGGATGATCAGCCATGATCATATTGAATGGTGGTGCTGGCTCGAATGGCCTACTCCTGCACCTATTTTCTATGTTTCTATCAATACCAATAGGATGCTTTCTAAAGTTCAAAGGTCAGTTTATTGTCACATGTACCAATTAAGGTACAGTGAAATTCGATTTACCATACAGCCATACTAAAGAAAAAGCAACAAGACACACAACTACATAAAAGTTATTATAAACATTCCCCACATTCCTCACTGTGATGGAAGGCAATAAAGTCCAATCTTCTTCCTCATTTATTCTCCCACAGTCGGGGCGATCGAAGGCCCCGCAGCCATCGATCGAAGCCCACGCGTCGGGGCGATCGAAGCCCCTGAAGTCGGTCTTTAACCAGGGACTGCGAGCTCCAGGATGTTAAAGTCTACAAGCACCCGCGGTTGGAGCTCCAAGGTCGTTCCCCGACAGGGTTCACAAGCTCCACGATGTTTTCCTGCAGGCTTACGCGATTGGATCTCCCAAAGTCAATCTCCACCGAAGGCCGCTAGCTCCTCGATGTTAGGCTGCAGTGCAGACGGAGATACGATACAAAAAAATTGCATCTCCGTCGAGGTAAGGGATTTTAAAAATCCGTTTCCCCAACCCTCCCACCCCCTCACATAAAACAAGCTAAAGAATACTAAAACATACATTTAACACAAACTATAAAACAACAGAGAAGGAAGGGACAGACAGACTGTTGGCTTGGCAGCCATTGCTGGTGCCATCCGGTGGTTACTATGGTGCATCTATTGAAATTAGTTATGGGCCTGTCCCACTTACGCGACTGCAGGAGACTATGCGGTCGCCACATGTTCGCGGGTGGTTGCCGGGTAGTCGCCTTCATGGTCGTGAGGAGTTCCCGCATTCAGGGAACTAGTCACGGCCTCATTACGGTTGCCGCAAATTTTTCAACATGTTGAAAAATTAGCGGCTACCAGACTGAAGCTGCCATGGAGAGTAGCAAGAATTTTTGTGCCGTAGGTGCAGTGGTAGTGGGTTGCCAGGAGGTTGAAGAACCTCGGGCTTCTTAAAAGTGGTCTCCACTCCTTCTCCCCCCTTCCTCCCCCCCCCCCTTTGCTTTCACCGTCATTTGCACAACAGGCTACCAGTGGTACAGAGGTAGACTTGGAGGAGTACACATCCACTGTGCTCTACTACATCAACTGCTGTGTGGAGACTGTCACAGTGGAGAAGCAAATAAAGATGTTCCCTAACGGAAACCCTGGATGAACAAGGAGGTTCAGGATATGCTAAGGGCACGCAACAATGCCTTTAAATCCAGGGACACTTCTGCTTACAGTACGGCCAGGTCGAACCTGAACAGAGGCATAAAAAAGGCCAAAGACGTCCACAGGCAAAGGGTAGAAGACCACTTCAACACCGCGGACACCAGAAGCATGTGGCAGGGTGTCAGGGACATCACCGACTACAAGAGCAGCCCCGCCTGCCCCCACGGTGATATCACACTGGCCAACGAACTAAACACCTTCTTTGCCTGGTTCGAAACTGGCAACACCACCAGGAGTGGAATAACCCCGGCCATGGCGGAGGGACAGGCCTTAACACTGAGCACCTAGGAGGTACTGTGCGCTCTGCGTAGGATCAATCCACGCAAGGCTGCAGGCCCGGATGGAGTTCAGGGAAGGGTACTAAGGACTGTGCTGTACAGCTGGCGGAGGTATTCACGAGAATCTTCAATCTGTCTCTATCCCTGGCAACGGTCCCCAAGTGCCTGAAAACAGCCACCATAGTGCCGGTGCTGAAAAAGTCCAAAGTCACCAACCTGAACGACTACCGCCCGGTTGCTCTAACTCCAATCCCAATGAAGTGCTTCGAAAGGCTGGTCCTCTCCCATATCAAATCCAGCATCCCTGCCTCACTGGACTCCCATCAATTTGCATACAGGGCAAATAGATCAACAGAGGATGCCATCTCTCTGGCTCTTCACACTGTCCTGACTCACCTGGACAGACAAGGCAAGTATGTGAGGATGCTCTTCATTGACTATAGCTCTGCATTCAATACGGTCATCCCCACCAAGCTCACCACCAAACTCCACCAGCTAGGCCTCAGCTCGCCGATATGCGATTGGATCCTGAACTTTCTGACGGAGCGACCGCAGGCAGTGAGACTGGGCCCGCACCTGTCCTCCACTATCACCCTGAGCACCGGCACACCACAGGGCTGTGTACTAAGCCCCATGCTCTACTCCCTCTTCACTCACGACTGTGTCCCTGCATTCGACACCAACACCATCGTGAAGTTTGCAGACGAAACAACAGTGATTGGGCTGATCACCAACGGTGATGAAACAAAATACAGAGCGGAGGTGCAGAACCTGGCGGACTGGTGCGCTCATAACAACTTGTCACTAAACACCTCCAAGACCAAGGAGCTGATTATTGACTTCAGGAGGTCCCATAATGGAGAATACGCCCCAATCTCCATTTACGGGGAAAGTGTGGAGAGAGTGTCCAGCTTTAAGTTTCTGGGCACTCACATTTCAGAGGACCTCACATGGTCCATCAACACCGCTGCGCTGGTCAAGAAGGCACAGCAACGACTGTTCTTCCTGAGGACATTAAAAAAGACTGGTCTGCCCCAACAGCTGCTGACAACGTTCTACCGCTGCACCACAGAGAGCATATTAACGTATGGCATCTCTGTGGTATCTCAGCTGCACGGAGGCGGAGAGGAGAGCTCTTCAGCGCGTCGTTCACAGAGCGCAGAGGATCATTGGGACAGAGCTACCAGCCTTGGAGGGCATCTACCACACACGGTGCCTCAGGAAGGCCGTCAGCATCCATAAGGACTGATCACACCCTTGTAACGGACTGCTTGAACTACTTCCCTCCGGCAGACGTTACAAGGCCTTCTACGCCCGAACCTCCAGACTCAGAAACAGCTTTATTCCAAGCGCTATTGCGGCTCTGAACCGGCCCTGCTGAGTGCCCCCCCCACCCCCCCCCCCCCTGGACAGTCTCCCTCGGATGGTCACGGCACTCAACTTGCTTGCTTATTTATTTATTTACTTTTCCTGTACATCGGTGGAGCTGCATACTAAATCTCGTTGCACTGACGTGCAATGACAATAAAAGATATTATTATTATTATTATAATTACAGCGTCAAACTTCCTGTTCATCGCGGTGTGTGCCTGTCTCACATTGGCTTTGCACCGTGTGAATTTCACTCAGACAGTGCTCTCCCCGCTTGCCCTGTCCCTCGCCTGCATTACGGGCTGGTGAAGGAAGCGGTGTTTGTGTCAGTTCCACTGTGACAGTCGCCGTTCCAGTCGACTGCCGAAGACTTGACAATCGGCGGCAGTCACCTGAAAAATCGCCTAAGTGGGACAGGCTCATAAGAGTCATTTGGAGTAAAAAGTCATTATGATCGGTTATAGTTGAACAAAAGGTTTGCTACAATAATAGGTTGCTGAACTGAGAATTTTATTCACCACTCACTCTTTAAAATAAAGATGTGCAAATGTTCTGATATTAAATGAGAATTTCAGCAAATAATTATTGGTGATAGGGTAAAAATTAGACAGAAATCAAAATATGGCCATTTTTATTTTAAGGAATTAACGACTAATGGTACTTGGAAAATGAAAAGTAGACAGTTCTTTAGTATTGAATCTTGAAAAAACTCAGTTTGTAAGGTTGGAATCTTTGAGATACTAACCCCTACGGTTTCTGCTGGCTCTTTGTACTGCTGCTTTCGAGGCTAATAAGAAGTAAAACTATCGTGCTCTTTTTTAAGGGAGTAAGGTCTCCACCTATACCAATTGTCAGTAAAATATATTAAAAGTCAGTAGAAATAGTACAGTTACTTACACATTATACATTACAAGCCCATCTGATAAGTTCTAAGTTGGAGCGAATCTGGGATACATCTTTCATGGAATGGTCCTAAAGCATGGAAATGTTGTGTTCTTCATAGTGATGCTACATTTATAGTGTAAATTTGATGCTATACTTTATGGGAGATTTAAAAACAAACGATCCACGATTATGAATGAAATATTTTAGATGGATACAGAGATAGTGCTTCCACTTTCAACTGATTGCTCATCTAAGACCTGAAATGTCACCCATCCTTTTTCACAGAGATGCTGCCTGACCCGCTGAGTTACTGCATCTATCTTAAGTATAAAAGTAAGTTAGTCACTCAGATATAAAGAATCTAGGAAGAATGACTTTTCCGAATGGAGCAATTTGCCACATAGAATGGTTAAACAGGTAATATTGCAAAGCGTGGTTGAACAGATAATGTTGATGTATTTAAGGCAAGATTTATGAAGAATCATTGGCAAAGCTTAAAAAGTTTTCTCCAGTGCTGTGATGTTGAAGAGTAATGATAATAATAATAATAATAATAATGG
The DNA here is from genome assembly GCA_038087875.1 of Malacoraja senta. Lineage (NCBI taxonomy): Eukaryota > Metazoa > Chordata > Chondrichthyes > Rajiformes > Rajidae > Malacoraja > Malacoraja senta. The sequence continues at coordinate 1,085,912 of CM075995.1, forward strand.
ATGGGATTTATATAGCGCCTTTCTAATACTCAAGGCGCTTTACATCACATTATTCATTCACTCCTCAGTCACACTCGGTGGTGGTGAGCTACTTCTGTAGCCACAGCTGCCCTGGGGCAGACTGACGGAAGCGTGGCTGCTAATCTGCGCCTACGGCCCCTCTGACCACCACCAATCACACACACATTCACACACATTCACACACATTCACACGCAGGCAAAGGTGGGTGAAGTGTCTTGCCCAAGGACACAACGACAGTATGCACTCCAAGCGGGATTCGAACCGGCTACTTTCCGGTTGCCAGCTGAACACTTAGCCCATTGCGCCATCTGTCGTCCTACAGTTTGGGGATCTGCATGGTTGACCCTTGTGTATCTCTGTCAGTTCAAGATCTGAATCAGGTTTTGAACACTTGAGCAATCTAGCCTAGTTCAGTATCAAGGGAGTGATGCCTTATTAGATCAGATGTGAAACTGAAGCATTACCTATCTCATGAGGTGAATGTAAAAAGACCGTATTCAAGAAATATCACGGATGCCTATTTGAGTCAAAATGTCCTGTTCCTTTGGAGTGGATTCAGTCAGACTTTGTCTGTTGCCGACTGCTTCATATCCATAAAATATTTTTTTAAATGTTGCCTCTACTAATGCAACATGCAAGTCAATTTTGCACGGTCATATTTTGTAAACAATGTTCAGTCTGTGGCTCTTGTTCATACTTCAGCTAGTAGATAAATATTGACCAAGATACAAATCAAGATCCCATCATATTTCTTGAATGTTACCTTTTTACATGCATCTAATGTGTCATAAGAGTCATACAGTGTGGAAACAAGCCCTTCGACCCAACTTGCCAATGCCGACCAATGTGTCCCATCTACACCAGTCCCACCTGCCTGCATTTGGCCCATATCCTTCTTACTTTATCCTATCCATGTACCTGTCCAAATGTCTTTTAAATGTCATGATAGTATCTGCCTCAACTACCTCCTCTGGCAGCTCGTTCCATGTACCATGAGCCTTGGTGTGGAAAAAAATGTTCTTCCAGTTCCTATTGAACATTTCCATCCTCATCCTTAGACCTATCTCCTCTGATTGTGGTGTTGAGTGATTTAATTTCACATCTTATTCTAATAATGCAGTGCTCTTTTAATACCTAGATTGTGTACACACACTGCTCTAGCCTTCTACCCCTGCCCTCCCCAATGGCTGCTTATATCTGACAATTTATTATTTCTAAAATCTCTGGGGTTTTATCTAATTTATGTATTTAAAGTACTGAAATAAAGGGCAATGTTTATTGAGTATGCTTTTGGTCGTGGAATTAAAATCTGTGGAGGATTTTGAATTAGCCTCACCTGGTCCAGGAACACCACTGGGACCGTCAAACGGGCCCATCAGCGACTGCACTTCCTGAGGAAACTAAAACAGGCCTCACTCCCCACCAACATCCACAGGACTTTCTACAGGGGTACGGTGGAGTCTGTACTCACGTACTGCATAAATACGTGGTACTCCACCTGCAACTGCTCGGACAGGAAGGCTCTGCAGAGGGTAGTAAGGGGAGCAGAGAGGATCATTGGCGTCTCCCTACCCTCGGTACAAGAACTGTTCCAGAGCCGCTGTCTGAAAAAAGCTCAGAGAATTGCTAAGGACAAACTGCACCCCCTCCACATACACCTGGATCTCCTGCCATCAGAGCTTCCTGCCATATGCTGTGAGGCTGCTAAACAGCCACTCTGTACTCACAGTCACCTGATTCTGTGGCGTGGCACGGACACTTTAATAACTGGCACTGGCCACTTCAATAACTGGCACTGGCCACTCAAATCAGCTGTCCCGGACATGTTTATGATTGGTTTTACTGTATTTTAACGTTGTTGTTTTACCTACTTTTTAACTATTTATACTGTTCCATCAGGGACTGGATTGTTTTTAGTGTTATTATGTGTGAAATGTTTTAAATTTCATGTGCGATGCTCCCGGTATTCCCTGGGAAACGTCTTTTCATTTTGCACTGTACAACTGTTGCTTGCAAGATGACAATAAAGGTTGATTGATTGATTGATTACTTATGTTCTAGTGAGTTGCCTTAAGGATTTAAAAGCTTTATTTCTGTATTCTAATTTAAAACTTCAATCTTTTGATTACCAAACATTTATTGAAAATATGACAAAACAATTTTGCTTTGTTCATCAAAAAGGAGAAGTAATTTTACTATAACATAAATTGTGGGATTTAAATTATATTTAAAAATAGATTCCACAAAAGAGAAATACTGAAATACATAACCTAATTAGTTTCAACTCATATTAATTGCACAGTGCATGTTTAGCACTCAAGGTTTTAATTGGTAGAGCTCAAATATTTTTACATGTTGAAACTGAATATAACAAAGGATTTTATTTTTAAAAATTGATCCAGAAACTGGGTAAATTTGAAGAAAAACATTTTTGTTATAAAAAATATAATGCTATCGTTTCTTAAAGGTATTGATATTAGATTAAAAGTCAATATTAATTTGTCATCAAAAGCTTTTTGAGTTGGAGGGAGCCTCTGGTAGAAAAAATCCTAAATTGTAACTTTAAATTGGATTTTTTGATTATCTGATGTTGTGTCAGAATCATGGCATCAAAATTATGAGGAAGGTGCTGCAAGGTCCCGGGTATTGTGAAAGGCCTGGATAGAGTAGATGTGCAGAGGATGTTTCCACTAGTGAGAGATTCTAGGACCAGAGACCATAGTCTCAGAATTAAAGGACGTTCCTTTAGGATGGAGATGAGGAGGAATTTCTTTAGTCAGAGGGTGGTGAATCTGTGGAATTCTTTGCCAAAGAATGCTGTGGGGTCCAAGTCAATGGATATTTTTAGGGCAGAGATAGATAGATTCTTGATTATTACGGGTGTCGGGGGTTATGGAGGGAAGGCAGGAGAATGGGGTTGAGAGGAAAAGATAGATCAGCCATTATTGAATGGCGGAGTTGATGGGCCGAATGGCCTACTTCTGCTACTATCACATGAATTTATGACCTACAGCATGTTCTGTTTTGTTTAAACCAGAGTCAAGGTAGCATCACCATGAATGTGAGCAAAATGTTCCCGAAAAGAGAATGGTGGGTGTGAAGTCAGTACTCTGCAGTTACAGCAGGTTGAACAACTAAATCTAACATATCCCAATTGTCAGAAAAGTTGATGCCATGGTTTTATGAGCATTTCAGCTGGGTCCAGAAATTGCACATTTCCGGTTAAATGCAGGCAGCAATGAGAACGAACCACATTAATAGTGAATGTTGTGTGAAAATTACAATACCATTCTTAGTGTGCATATCATTGCTCTCTGCTCTTGATGATAAACTGTCTGCTGGTAGAAATCTTTGTGTTTCCCTCTCATTTATGCTCCATTAGTCAATATTGTAAGCTGTGAATCTTGTTTGCATGTGGTGTAAAACTCATTTAAGTTTTATTGCCACTATTCAAGTGATTGGTTTTGTAACTTGAGATGGTTTTGAGATTTATGCAGATTTTATTCCAATATTTTATTTTGGTAAATAGTTGTAACTGTGATTGGATGTATGTCTAATTGGTCTTGTAATGTCAGATCGTTGAAAATATTGGCTTTGTTTTCTTCACAGAGTAACAATGAAACTGTGAATGTTGTTCCTCCACAGCTGATATTTCTCCACCTTACAGATTCCATATAGATTCTATACACTGCAGTTAACAGTTGAGCTATTGTTACTGTAAAATAGCCTTAACATCATATGCCATGTGGCATTAAATTTTAGCGCTATTCAGAGTGATAATCAGTAACCTCCAAGCTAAAAATAGATGGTAGCTTTTTAGTAACTCATCTTATTTCAGGATGCAATTTAATAACACACAATTATTGGTGATCCATACAACTGATGCCCAACAGCGCACTTATATCAGAAAGTGGAGGTTGAAAATGTAAGAAATACAAAAGATCTTTTTATATGGCAGCTAATTGGAGCTGCTCCATTTGCAGTTGAATGAAATGATTGTGCTTGCAGCAATAAACTTGGTATTTAGTGAAACGTGTGTAAGTGGAGTTGCTAATTTTCAATAAGTGCGATTTTTTGCACCTGCACAATTTCATTCATTTTTATTCTCACTGGAGATTAAAGGATAGCAGTGGGAGGTCTCTGAAATCTTCCATTCAAGCAGCTTTGAGGGATTTGTAATGCAGCATAAGATACGTAATATTGAGAGAGACTTTCACAGTGAGAGAAGCTTACATAAATTACTTGACTTTTCACAATTAACTAAGTACTTGATGGAGTTATGATGAATTCCTTCAAATCAAAAGATGCTGAATAATTATCTCGATAGGAATTGAATGAATAGAATAGAATTCAACAGATCTCTGTGGTTCTACTGAGCTTTGAGGTGACAGGTTGTAATGGGTTTCCAATGAGGAGTCAATACTGCAGACATGAAAGTGGTTAAATTAGTTGTGGGGTGGGGTAGGGTAGCTTAATATTTGTTATAATTTAGAGAACCAGACAGCATCTTGTACTGTTCATCAAATGTAACCTTTATTTTTGTGGCCTCCTATGCATTGGCAAAACCAAGTGCAGACAAAAAAACTGATTTGCAGAGCATCTGCATATAGTCTGTAATGGCCATCCCAAGCTCCTGGTAGCATGCCGTTTTAACTCCTCTTCCCATTCCCACGCTGACCTGTCCACCTGAAACCTTCTCCACTGTTAGGAGAGGTCAGTGCAAACTAGAGGAACAAGACCTCGTATTCCACTGGGGTAGTCTGGAATTCAATGGTATGAACATTGAATTTTCCTATTACAGGTAATCATTACCTCCTCTGCTCCTCTCTCTCTCCTTCCAATACATCTTTGGTCTTTTGTACCCCTTTAGACCTCCACCAACCATTTTCATCCCCATCCCCCATCTGGTTCCATATATCCTTCATCTCTCCCCTAAAATTTAGAATGCTATTTATTGTCATTCAAACCTAGGCTTGAACGAAATATTATTACTACAGTTTTTTTTACATTACAAAAAAAAACAAGACCCACACTTAACACAGTTTACATAAACATCCATCACAGTGAGTCTCCTCACTGTGATGGAAGGCGAAGTCTTATCTCTTCCCTTTATTCTTCACCCGCGGTCCAGCAGTCTAACTGCAGCGTCTAGGCGAACTGGGGCTCCGGTGTTAAATCCCCTGGCGGACGATGGTAAGTCCTGTGGCCATTTAGCCATGCCGGGCGATGCCAGGCCCCGGCTCCGTGTCCTTCAAACCCCGCGGTTCAAGCAGTCCAACCCGCAGTCCAACTGCAGCGTCTAGGCGAACTGGGGCTCCGATGTTAAAGCCCCCGGCAGACGATGGTAAGTCCCGTGGCCGCTAACCCGCGCCGGGCGATGTTAGGCCTCGCTCCGTGTCCTCCAAACCTCGCGATTCCAGCGGGAGAAGTTGCCGTTGCGGGAACTCCAAAAAGCCGTCTCCCACCAGGGACCTGGAGCTCCTGATGTTCCTGTCCACCGGGCCCGCAGCCGGAGCTTCCGAAACTCCAAAGTCGGGTCGCAGCCGAGCGCCACCACAGGTCTCCCCGCTCCAAAGCCGGCCAGCTCCGCGATGTCAGGTCCCAGGCTCCGCGACTGGAGCCCCCAGGTTGGTCCCGGCCGGAGTCCGCCGCCGGCTCCACAATGTTAGGCCCAACGACATCGGAGATCCGACAGGGAAAAAGTCGGGTCCCCGTACAGGGAAGAGATTAACGGTTTCCCCAACATCCCCCCCTCCACCCCCCAGATTACACAGCTAAAAAATAATAAAAACTAAGCTCAAGACATACATTTGACAAGACAACAATTTAAAAAAAAGACGGACGACTGTAGTTGAGCCGCTGCCGTTAGGCGCCGCCACTCCCACATTTCCCATTATCATCTTGTGCAGGAAGGAAGTGCAGATGCTGTTTTACACTGTTTTACACTGAAGCCAGACACAAATGCTGGAGTAACTCAGCAGGACAGGCAGCATCTCTGGAGAAAAGAAATGGGTGAAGTTTTGGGTCGAGACCCTTCTTCAGTCTGAAGAAATGTCTCGACCTGAAATGTCACCCATTCCTTCTCTCCAGAAATGCTGACAGTCCTGCTGAGTTACTCCAACATTTTGTGCCTATCTCCCATTATCATCATCCTTACTTATTAGATTCCAGTACTGGTGGCCTTTGTGTTCTAGCTTATCAGTTTCCAGCAGCTATTCTCCTGTTGTCCCATCTGGCTCCATCTGCCTACTTTTTTTCTTCCCGCCTTGTCTGCTTCCATCTATCACACACCTGGCTCTAGACTCTCAACTCCATCCCTCTACCTCCCCAGCTGGCTCAATCTGTCCATCATCTTTCATCTTTCCTGAGTTCACCTATCACTTGTGACCCCGTTTCACTTCCTCTTCTTAGACATAGAAAATAGGTGCAGGAGGAGGCCATATAACCATAACAGCACGGAAACAGGCCATCTCGGCCCTTCAAGTCCGTGCCGAACACTTTTTTTTAAAAAACAAATTTAATTCATTTTTTTTTATTTTTTTAAACTCCCCCCTAGTCCCATCTACCTGCACTCAGACCATAACCCTCCATTCCTTTCCCGTCCATATACCCATCCAATCTATTTTTAAAGTATAACTTCGAACCTGCCTCCACCACTTCCACTGGAAGCTCATTCCACACAGCTACCACTCTCTGAGTAAAGATGGTCCCCCTAATGTTACCCCTAAACTACTGTCCCTTAATTCTCAAGTCATGTCCCCTTGTTTGAATCTTCCCTACTCTCAAGGGGAAAAGCTTATCCACGTCCACTCTGTCTAACCCGCTCATAATTTTAAAGACCTCTATCAAGTCCCCTCTTAACCTTCTGCGCATCAAAGAATAAAGACCTAACTTGTTCAACCTTTCTCTGTAACTTAGTTGCTAAAACCCAGGCAACATTCTAGTAAATCTCCTCTGTACTCTCTCTATTTTGTTGACATCCTTCCTATAATTAGGTGACCAAAATTGTACTCCATACGCCAGAATTGGCTTCACCAATGCCTTGTACAATTTTAACATTACATCCCAACTTCTATATTCAATGCTCTGATTTATAAAGGCCAGCACACCAAAAGCTTTCTTTACCACCCTATCTACATGAGATTCCACCTTCAGGGAACTATGCACAGTTACTCCTAGATCCCTCTGTTCAACTGCATTCCTCAATTCGCTACCATTTACCATGTACGTCCTATTTTGATTTGTCCTGCCGAGATGTAGCACCTCACATTTGTCAGCATTAAACTCCATCTGCCATCTTTCAGCCCACTCTTCCAAATGGCCTAAATCTCTCTGTAGACTTTGAAAATCTACTTCATTATCCACAACACCCCCTATCTTAGTATCATTTGCATATTTACTAATCCAATTTTCCACACCATCATCCAGATCATTGATGTACATGACAAACAACAGTGGACCCAACACAGACCCCTGAGGCACCCCACTAGTCACCGGCCTCCAATCTGACAAACAGCCATCCACCATTACTCTCTGGCATCTCCCATTCAGCCACTGTTGAATCCATCTTGCTACTCCACCATTAATACCCAACAATTGAATCTTCTTAACCAACCTTCCATGAGGAACCTTGTCAAAGGCCTTACTGAAGTTCATATAGACAACATCCACTGCTTTACCCTCATCAATTTCCCTAGTAACCTCTTCGAAATATTCAAGAAGATTAGTCAAGCATGACCTTCCAGGCACAAATCCATGTTGACTGTTCCTAATCAGACCCTGCTTATCCAGATGCTTACATATATTATCTTTAAGTATCCTTTCCATTAATTTGCCCACCACTGATGTCAAACTAACAGGTCTATAATTGCTAGGTTTACTCTTAGAACCCTTTTTAAACAACGGAACAACATGCGCAGTACGCCAATCCTCCGGCACTATTCCCGTTTCTAATGACATTTGAAATATTTCTGTCATAGCCCCTGCTATTTCTACACTAACTTCCCTCAATGTCCTAGGGAATATCCTGTCAGGACCAGGAGACTTATCGTTTTCATATTTTTCAAAAGTGTCCGCACCTCCTCTTCTTTGAATCTCACAGTTTCCATTGCTACTCTGCTTGTTTCCCTTACCTCACATAATTCCATATCCTTCTCCTTGGTGAATACCGAAGAAAAGAAATTGTTCAATATCTCCCCCATCTCTTTTGGCTCTGCAGATAGTTGTCCACCCTGACTCTCTAATGGACCAATTTTATTCCTTGTTATCCTTTTGCTATTAATATAGCTGTAGAAACCCTTTAGATTTACTTTCACCTTACTTGCCAAAGCAACCTCATATCTTCTTTTAGCTTTTCTAATTTCTTTCTTAATATTCTTTTTACATTCTTTATACTCCTCAAGCACCTCATTTACTCCATGCTGCCTATAATTATTGTAGATCTCTCTCTTTTTCCGAACCAAGTGTCCAATTTCCCTTGAAAACCATGGCTCTTTCCAATTTTTACTATTTCCTTTCAACCAAACAGGGACATAAAGATTCTGTACTCTTAAAATGTCACCCTTAAATGTATTCTACATCCTTCCCATAAAACAACATGTCCCAATTCACTCCTTTTAAATCCTTTCGCATCTCCTCAAAGTTAGCCTTTCTCCCCAATCAAAATCTCAACCCTAGGTCCAGTTCTGACCCTCTCCATAATTATATTGAAACTAATGGTATTGTGATCACTGGACCCGAAGTGCTCCCCGACGCATACCTCCGCCACCTGCCCTCTCTCATTTCCTAACAGGAGGTCCAGCACTGCCCCCTTCTAGGAGGTACCTCTATGTATAGCTGCAAAAAACTATCCTGCACACATTTTACAAACTCCAAACCATCCAGCCCTTTTACAGAATGTGTTTCCCAGTCTATGTGTGGAAAATTGAAATCTCCCAAAACTGAAATTTGGCCCTTCGAGCCAGCACCGCCATTCATCGTGATCATGGCTGATCGTCCCCAATCAATAACCCGTGCCTGCCTTCTCCCCATATCCCTTGATTCCACTAGCCCCTAGAGCTCTATCTAACTCTCTCTTAAATCCATCCGGTGGTTTGGCCTCCACTACCCTCTGTGGCAGGGAATTCCACAAATTCACAACTGTGGGTGAAAACGTTTTTTCTCAAGTCTTAAATGGCCTCCCCTTCATTCTAAGACTGTGGCCCCTGGTTCTGGACTCGCCCAACATTGGAAATATTTTTCCTGCATCTAGCTTGTCCAGTCCTTTTATAATTTTATGTGTTTCTATAAGAGACCCACTCATCCTTCTAAACTCCAGTGAATACAAGCCTAGTCTTTTCAATCTTTCCTCATGACAGTCCCGTCATCCCAGGGATCAATCTCGTGAACCTACGCTGCACTGCCTCAATCACAAGGATGTCCTTCCTCAAATTAGGAGACCAAAACTGTACACAATACTCCAGATGTGGTCTTACCAGAGCCCGATACAACAGCAGAAGAACCTCTCCTATACTGAAATCCTCTTGTTATGAAGGCCAACATTCCATTAGCTTTCTTTACTGCCTGCTGTACCTGCACGCCAACTTTTAGTGACCGGTGTACAAGGACACCCAGGTCTCGCTGCACCTCCCCCTTACCTAACCTAACCCCATTGAGATAATAATCTGCCCCCTTGTTTTTGCCACCAAAGTGGATAACCTCACATTTATTTAAATTATACTGCATCTGCCACGCATCTGCCCATTCACTCAACCTGTCCAGGTCACCCTGCAACCTCCTAACATCCTCTTCACAGTTCACTCTGCCACCCAGCTTTGTGTCATCCGCAAACTTGCTTGGTAGTGTTGCTCCTAATTCCCTCTTCCAAATCATTAATATATATGGTAAACAGTTGCTGCCCCAACACCAAGCCTTGCGGCACTCCAATCGCCACTGCCTGCCATTCTGAAAAGGACCCGTTCACTCCTACTCTTTGCTTCCTGTCTACCAACCAATTTTTTATCATCGTCATCACCCTACCCCCAATACCATGTGCTCTAATTTTAGTCACCAGTCTCCCGTGCGGGACCTTTGTACGGGTTATTTTCACTGGTCACTCTTGATGCAAAGTCTTGATCTAAAACAATGCCAATTTTCACCCCCCTCCCCCATAGATGCTGCTCAGCCCACTTAGTTGCTCCAGCAGTTTGCCTTTTGCTGCAGATTCCAGCATCTGCAGTCTCTGCCTTCTTTCTTTCCTTTGTTCCTCACCTCCCCCTGGTGGTAAGCCAGCATTATGACAATCCAAAACAGACAGATATAATACATTGCACAGCTGATCTACGTATACCAAAATGAGCAACTGATCAATGGGTTAAGGCTATGTGCATTGATTGTTTTTGTTTTGTGAGTGTGCCCTTTGGTGATTCCAGGTGTGGCTGTATTATTTGTCAGGGAAAAAAGCCAAGTACAGTTAAACTAATTAGTAATGCATTGTACACCAAGTCTGAAGAAGGGTCTCGACCCGAAACGGCACCTATCCATGCTCTCCAGAGGTGCTGCGCTGACCGGTTGAGATACTCCAGCATTTTGTGTGCTTTTGTGTAATAACCAGCATCTGCAGTTCCTTGTTTTTACACCTAATTTTATCATGCGTTAACATAGGCAAAAACAAGTGCCTGCTTAAAAGTTCACTTGGCATGCTGGTTGGTAACATTTCTTCAGGTACATTGCAAGTTTCCAAATGAAACAGTATTTTATTTATTGTTGATTTATTTGCCAGTGAAAAAAAAAATAATCGTCCAGAGAAACCACACTCTTTGGAGTTTGTCCCATGAGGCAAATGGTTAGTTTTGTGTAATGTTGTTCAGGAGGCTCATTGAAAATTAAAGGAATAGGAAACATCGCTCTTTTTTTTCTATTATGCTGTGCTCATCCATGGTGACTGGATGAGGGTGGAACATGTCAGCTGGTGCAGTAGAACAAAAACTTGCACATGCCCAAATCAAATATTTTTGCTAACTTCATGCAACTCATCTGTGATTCTAGGTCATTTGGTTGACAAAAAGAAGAGGAAATTGGCATGCTAGTTTAAAAAAAATATTTTCCCAGATGTTGAACTGCTCTCAGTCACTCCGATCCTGACTAATTCCTGCAAAATGCAGTAGCAACCTAAATATCTCAGTACTTGCTGTAAATATTTGTGAGTAAAAATTAGAGCTTTGTTTGGAGGCAGATAAATGCAACAAAATTCACAACTCAATATAGCGCATGGGACATTTGATGAATGAGTTAAGGCTCTCTAGATGCATTACTGTTTTTCTTTAATGGGCATGATCTTTGATGATGCCGATATGATTGTACTGTTTTCAGAGGAAAAAGCTAAGTACAGTTAAACTAATTAGTAATGTACAGCACACCAAACTTACCATGAATTAATAATGAGAAAGCAAGTTCCTGCTTAAAAAGAATTGGGTTGGTAACATTGCTTAAGTTGTATAGCAATTCTCCAGATTTTAGTGTTTCAATGCCAGTAAAATAGCATTTAACTCTAAATAAGAAAAGCGGAAAGTGGCAGTGCACCTGGAATGTCACAGAAGAAACGCTAAAATTTAGAGACCTATATTAATTAAATGATTAAATGGGATCCTGCATCAGTCTTGAAGAACAGGTTTAATACCAGAATATGGAGAGGGGTTGGGGGTAAGGGTGGATTAATTCTACTAGTGTATCTGTGCAAGAAACACAATGGCATTACATTTTTTTTAAACTGCAGGCGCTGGAAATCTGAAACAAAAAGGGAATATTGTTGCAAACACTCGCAGGTCAGGCAACATCTGTGTAAAGAGATACAGATTTAATATTTAGGTTTAAGACCAGACTGCGTAACTGGAAAAAGAGAAATATGTTCGTTTTCAGGTGCAGAGGTGGGGGGAGAGATGGGTTGAACAAAGGGAATCTCCCTGATAGGATGAGACCAAATGAGTTCACGTAGCAATTAGGATCAGATAATGTTGCTTTGTCTGTGTTATGTGTTGCTCATAGCAAAGCGGTGAAATGTACCAAGCAGACTAGACTACACAAGTAAAAAGAGAAAAAGGAAACCAAAATTATGACTGGCAGTTCTGACACAGTCGGAGTGAGTTACCTAAAGTTGGTGACTTTGATATTGATTCTGGAAGGTTGCAATGTGCTCAAAAATAGATGAGCTGTTCTTCAAACTTGTAGTGGGCCTCATTGTAACAGCTCATGGATAGATTAATCAAAGTTGGAGTGGGCTGGAAAATTGAAGTTGCAGCTAGAAGCTTAGGGGCATTCCTGTGGACCGAATAGAGGTGCTCAGCAAAGCAAAAGTCAATTTTGTCTATTTCCCACAGGTCTGCTGTCATCCCTTCAGTCCAATTCTAGGAATTGTATTAGTGTATTTCTCATTCCTTGGTAAAGATGATAAATTTTAGGTCCAATCGTCCAAAGTCTCAGATATCATTTGAGTTTCCATTTTGAGGAACATATGTGGACTAGATGAACGACTTCAGTGTGCCTTGGTCATTTATAAGTTTACCTAGTAATATGTAACTCAGTCACTCAATCTTTCCGACTGTCAGAACGGGATGTCAGCTCTCTTTATGTGGTGACTCTTTGCGTACCTTGGATATGCAAAACAAAGAATATCACTGTGACTTGTCACGTGACAATAAAGATTCATTCATTCATTCATTCAATTATAGTCATGTATACAGTGAAAAGCTTTTGTTTGTGTGCTATCAGTCAAAGAAAAACCTATACATGAATACAATCAGGTTATCCACAATGCACAGGTAAAGGTTTTACTGGGAGCACTATGCCTGGAAAACCATTCATCTTTTGGCAGGTGGAGGCTGGCCTCAAGACTGAAATCCCAGATTTCAGAACATTGCCAGTCATTCCACTGCGGGCATAGTTTTGGTTGGCAACCATGTGCATTTTTGTGTGATGTTCTTAGGATTATATCCGATATACTTCAATCATGTAATGGATTCTTGTGCAATGGTGCTAATTTTTTGTTGATCATAGATTTTAAAACGGAGTCCTGCAAAGCTTTAAGAATGATGAATGTATTTAATTTACAACTATTTAATTCTCTACAGGCACATGCACAGCTGGTTCGTGAGATTGATGTAGAAAAGGTGACAATCTTGGAAAACCCTTACGTGGATGCAATAAAATGTTTATGGGTGGACCCAGGCATCCAGGAATCCTATGACCGAAGGAGAGAGTACCAGTTGTCGGATTCTACTAAATAGTAAGTTTATAAATCTAATTGTTTTCACAATGAAATATGTTTTCCACAAACAATATTTTTCATTTAAGGCGGGAACAAAGATCTACGCTCCGGGTGTGCAAGCAGTTATTTCTATGTGATGTAATGTAGATTTTTTTTTTTATCTGTAGAGATATGTAAATCCCCTGGGCCTGATGGTCTGCATCCCAGAGTACTCAAGGAGGTGGCCCTAGAAACCGTGGACGCATTGGTGATCATTTTCCAATGTTCTCTCGACTCTGGATCAGTTCCTGTGGACTGGAGGGTAGCCAATGTAACTCCACTTTTTAAGAAAGGAGGGAGAGAAAATGAGGAATTAAAGGCCAGTTAGCAGTACAACGGTAGTGGGGAAGATGCTTGAGTCAATTATTAAAGATGTTATAGCAACGCATTTGGAAAGCGGTGACAGGATCGGTCAAAGTTAGCATGGATTTATGAAATGGAAATCATGCTTGACTAATCTGGAATTTTTTGAGGGTGTAACAAGTAGAATGAATAAGGGAGAGCCAGTGGATGTGGTGTATCTGGACTTTCAAAAAGCCTTTGACAAGGTCCCACACAAGAGATTAGTGTGCAAAATTAGAGCACATGGTATTAGGGGTAGGGTATTGACATGGATAGAGAACTGGTTGGCAGACAGGAAGCAAAGAGTAGGAATTAACGGGTCCTTCAGAATGGCAGGCAGTGCCGCAAGGCTCGGTGCTGGGACCCCAGTTATTTACAATATATATTAACGATTTAGACGAGGAAATTAAATTTGACACCTCCCAAGTTTGCGGATGACACCAAGCTGCAAGGATAATGCCATGAGGCTGCAGGGTGACAGATAGGTTGGGTGAGTGAGCAGATGCATGGCAGATGCAGTATAATGTGAATAAATGTGAGGTTATCCACTTTGGTGGCAAGAACAGGAAGGCAGATTATTATCTGAATGGTGTCAGATAAGGGAAAGGGGAGGTGCAACGAGACCTGGGTGTGCTTGTACATCAGTCACTTAAAGTAAGCATGCAGGTACGACAGGCGGTGAAGAAAGCTAATGGCCTGTTGGCCTTCATTGCGAAAGGATTTGAGGAAGGACACTAATGCTATTGAGGGTGTGCAGCGTAGGTTCACCAGGTTAATTCCCGAGATGGTGGGACTGACATATTAGGAAAGAATGGGTCGACTGGGCTTGTATTCACTGGAATTTAGGATGAGAGGGCATCTTATAGAAACATATAAAATTCTTAAAGGATTGGGCAGGCTAGATGCAGGAAAAATGTTCCCGATGTTGAGGGAGTCCAGAACCAGGGGTCACAGTTTAAGAATAAGAGGTATGCCATTTAGGACTGAGAAGAGAAAAATCATTTTTACCCAGAGAGTTGTGAATATGTGGAATTCTCTGCCACAGAAGGCAGTGGAGGCCAATTCACTGGATATTTTCAAGAGAGAGTTAGATTTAGCCCTTAGGGCTAAATGAATCAAGGGATATGGGGAAAAAGCAGGATCAGGGTACTGATTTTAGATGATCAGCCATGATCATATTGAATGGCGGTGCTGGCTAGTAGGGCCGAATGGCCTACTACTGTACCGATTTTTCTATGTTTCTATGAGACAATAAACTGCAGATGCTACAGTGCTTGATGAACACAAAGTGCTTTATGTTCCTCTGTGTTTGAGATAACTGGTTACTCCATGGATTAAATGTATGATGAACTTCAAGGCACAAAGGAGATTAAATACTGACAGACTGAAACAGCAATTTTCAAGTGTAAGCTTAATAATGTTCCATTAAATTTGTAACTTCATAGTCGCAAGCTCGTGAACTTAACTCATCCAATGTATTCTTTACCAGTTCCTTCACTTTCCATCTCCATCAGATTCAATATGTCAAGAACCCCATTGCCCACACTGATTCACATTAATTCTCAATGGTCCATCATCTCAAGACATGAAATAAAATATTTCATCAAGGTTGGTAGATATCTTAATATACAATCACAATCTTTTTGATTTCCGCTCCAAACAACTTGGAACCAAATGCACTTGCTTTTCCTTCAGTTCATGGGCATTATTCAGAGTAAAAATCTTTTTTTTTTTAAAGCACATGGAATGTACTTTATGCATTGCATGGTGAGAAATATTAACTCTGGGGAATGGAGAATTATTCAATTTCTGAATTAGGTTACGGAAAGTATGGTTGAGATAACTAAATTCTCCCACAAGCTGAGCAAAGAATGCTGCACAGAGAGCAAGGAGGGAAAGTACAAACTGGTGCAGACTTTGCAGAGGCACGTGGGTCAGTTTGATAAGGAATTTTGGATTTGGACTAGGAAGTTAAAATTCAGAGTAATTCTAGTGTAGGATGATTGTGTAAGATGTTGAATCTGGCTTGCATTGAAGTTCATACACCTGAAATTCCACACTGTAATTGTGGACTGCTTAATTCCATAGGAAAATGGAGGAGAGTTGATAGAATATATATGTTATGATTTTTAAAAGGAATGCAAGACAAAAAGTCCTGGGGGTATACACACAGAATTTTTGAAGGTGGCAAGGAAAGTTGATTTTTTTTTTTAAAGGCATATTGATAAATTAAAGTATAGAATAAACAAGAATTTATGCTAAATCTTTTTTTAAATCCTCTTTGGGACTTCAGCTGGATAATTATGACCACTTCTGGACGAATGTCATCCTAAACTAGAGTACAGGGGAAACTTCATAGATTGATAGCAGAAATTAGATGGAGAGGATGGGTAAATGAACATTATTAGCGTCAACAGGAAGAATTTTGATAAGATAATTAAGACTGTTTAGAATTGGAGGACATAAATGTAAAGTAAATGTCAAAAGAACCAGAAATTATTTGATGAAAAAAATGGTTTTGCAGAAAGTATGAAACTCACTACCTAATGAGTCACTAGAAGGGCCATTGAGAATGTTCTCAAAAGGGAAGAATAGGGTAAAAGAAAAACTATAGGGTATAGGGCAGGGAACCAAAGCCAAAATCATATTAATCTTTTAACGAGCCAGCAGAAATAAATAGGCTAAATTATTGGCTTCTGTTATGTATTATTTTCCTATTTTTCATCCTGTAAGATGTGGCATCACTTCCAAGGCCCGTTTTTGTTGCCTATTCTAATTATATCACTAACCTTGGAAAGATACTGGTAAACCACCTTCTTAAATTGTAGTAGTTCTTTGGTAAAGGTGCTCCTATAATAGTGTTGAGTAGGGATTTGCAGGCTTTAGACCTAATTTCCATTATCACTAGTTTCATATTATCAAAAAGAAACACAAACACTCAAGGGACAAAGGATGCAATCAATATATAGAACAGCACAGCACAGGAACAGTCCCTTCGGCCCATAATGCCCATACTTATGTTAAACGCCTCTGCCTGCACTTGATCCATATTTCTCTGTTCCCTGCATAACCACATGCCTATCTAAAAGCCACTCAAATGTCACTATTGTATCTGCCTCCATTCCTACCTCACACAGCCACCACTCTCTCTATGTAAAAAAAACTTTCCCTGCACATCTCCTTTAAACTTATCTGATATAATTCCACCCTGAGAAAAAGGTTCTAACTCTCTCCTATATCTATGTCTCGCTTCATTTTGTATACTTCTATCAGGTTTCTTCACAGAAAACAATCAAAGTTTGTTCAATCTGTCCAGGCAGGTTCACCCTCTAATCCAGGCAGCATTCTTTTAAATCTCTTTTATACTCCCCCCAAAGCATCCACGTCCTTCCTGTAATGGGGCGACCAGAACTGCACACAATACTCCCAATTCAGCCTAACCAAAGTCCTATAATGCTACAACATGACTTCCTGATCCTTGTACATCACTGCTTCAACCTATGAAGATGAGCAAACCATACACCATCTTTACCACACTAACAACTTGTGTTGCCATTATTAGGGAGCTATGGATTTGGATGCCTTTATACATTAAAGATGTTATGAGTCTTGTTATGATGTTATGAGAGCTCTCACAACTTTTTTTCCCTGTTGCCAGCTTGGCAGCTTTTTAGGTTGCCAAATGATAGTTTAGGTGGTCATTTAAGACGGCTTGCATGACGCGTGCGATAATGTGCTCGGACGAAGTGCGTAGTTACCAGTGGGAATTATGCTCAATGAAGCATTCACATATTATTTCTGCTTCAAATAAAGTCACAAACTAAACATTCACCAATCAAGACATGATATATACCACAATGACATGCAGCAAAATTATAATACAGTATCTCAACTCTTTTTACACATTGCAATGAATGCAATTTCTATTATTTCTTTCCACTTCCAAACAAAATTGTGGTTGGATTATTCAGCGTATGATCAACCTGTGTCAATAAATCCTGGACCATGGTAACATATATGCTTAACCATGCACACTACAGATTGATGCAAGCATGTTTTCTGTGAAGGACCGAATATTATGACATGGCCATAGCATGGGTCGTTATTGGTATTGGTACAGAAACACTCTCGCTTTCTACATAATTTATCTACAACAAAATATACAGGTTGCAAGGAAATTTCTAAAGGCATTTTATGATAATAGCTGTTAAAACCGACTATACCCATCTGACAGGTTAAACATTACACTAACTGACAACAGATGGCCAAAGGACATAACTGCAGCAAATGTTCTTTTGGCAATATGTTTAAAGATGTCAAAATTCCACATTACCGGACATTCAGATTAGATGTATGTGTTGTGAACAGCAATGAAGATACCCAGTTTGTACGCACCAGATTTTAAATTATTAATAAACGCTGTTTCCGTCATTCCCACTTCAGAATTAACTTAAAAATTAATTATCTCCTGACCAAATTTGTGATGTATATGACTGACTGTAGAAGTAACACCTGGATAAATCCAACATATAGTTGTGAATGTTGCTCATTAAATAACTACAGTATTAGTTATTTAGTTAAATAACTCCATATTAAGAGCATTGATTTGCTGTTAAAATGAATTCTGTAATACGTGTCAACGGTAGCAGTGACAATCGAACACAATTTAATGTTTCACGTGTTCACAATTTAATTAATCCATCTTTATGGATTAAAACAGATAATAACATTGGGAATTAAAACATATTTGATAGCATTCCGTTATCAAGCAGTTAATGTTTGCTCTGAAGACACAGTAGGGTCAAGGTGGGGGGGGGGGGGTGAATCAGTGCGGGAAGGATAGATGGCGGGGGGGGGGGGGGTTGAGATGGCAATCGGTGTGGAATGGATGGATTGAGGCTGGGGAATTAGTGCGTGTTGGTTGGAGTAGGTAAAATTGTGAGGGGAGAGCGCGGGGGGTGTCAGTGGGGTTGAATGGGGGGTTCAGTACGGGATGGACGGGGGGATCTGTGCAGGATGGATGGGGGGAATCAGTGCAGGATGGATGGGGAAGGATCAGCACAGGATGAATGGGGGGGTTAAATACAGGATGAATGGGGGGTTCAGTACAGTGGATCGGAGGGTCTGTGCGGGATGAATAGGCAGATCACTACTGGATGAATGGGAGGAACACTACAGGATGGATGGGGATCAGTGCAGGATGAATGGGTGGATCAGTACAGGATGAATGAGGGGATCAGTACAGGATGGATGGGGAGATCGGTGCAGGATAAATGGAGGAGGGGTCAGTACAGGATGGACTGCAAGATCAGTGCAGGATGAATGAAGGGATCAGTACAGGATGAATGGGGGGTTCAATGAAAGATGAATGGGAAGATCACTACAGGATAGATGGGGGGGAGCAGTACAGGATGAATGGGTGGGAGCAGTGCAGGATGGATGGGAAGGGGGGTCAGTACAGGATGAATTGGGGGACCAGTGTAGGATGGATGGGGGGTGGCAGGAGAATCAATGCGAGGTGGATAGGGTGATCACTGCAGGATGAATAGATGGGGGGGTAGATGGGGAGGGGAGCACAGGGGATGTCAGTGAGGACTGAATAGAGGCGGGAATGGGGATCAGTGTGGGATGGAGAGGGGTCCCAGGATAAGGGGGTGGAGGGGGGCGTACAAGAGAGATAGAGAGAGAGAGGGGGGGGGTGGGAGGAAGGAAGGTCAGCGCTCCTCAGACAGCACCGGCATCATCGCCCCGCTGCCTTGGCCGTCCCTGTCCACTGCCAAGTGCCGCCTCCAAACGGGGAGGCAGTTGGGATCTCCTCGCCTCCGCCTCCCCTCCTCCGCCAGCCAACAGGAAGGTGCAGGGCCGAGCGGTGCAGGTGCTTCAGACGGCGGAAGGGGGCCTCCCCCTTCCTCCCTACCTCCTTCCACCCGGCCTCGGAGAGGGTTTGTTTTGAAAGCGGTTATCGCCGTTGGCGGAGTGGCAAGCAGTGGCCGCTATCAAGGCGGGCGGGGTGCGGGAGGAGGAGGTGGAGCCGCTGTGCGGGGCCTGTCATTCGCTCCGACCCTCCGTCACCCGCACCTAGTATCTTTGCCCCGCACTACAGTCGCCGCCGCCGCTGACACGAAACATCACGTTCCTTTTCTCCAGAGATGCTGCCTGACCCTCTGAGTTACTCCAGTTTTTTGTGTCTATCTTCGGTATAAATCAGTATCTGCAGTGCCAAGCCGGGCAAAATGACTCAGCATTTAGGTTGCCCGGCAGCATTTTAGGTGGCCATTGGCACCCGGGCAACCGCTAATTTCGACCCCTGTATTAACTACATACTTTCCCCTTACATTCGACCTTCCAAAGACTAACAGCTCACACTTACTTGGATTAGATTGTATCTGCCATTTTTTTTTGCCTATTTCTGTAGCTAATCTATATCTCACTGTATGCTTCGACAGCCTTCCTCACTACCTGCAACTTCACCAATTTTGGTGTCATTTGTAAAATTGCGAAACAACACTTCTACATTTACGTTCAAGTCATTTTTATAGATATCACAAACAACAGAGATCCTGGTATAGATTCCTGCAGAACTACACTGGTCACAGACTTCCAACCAGAATAACAACTTTCCACCACAGCCCTCCTTCATCTATGAGTAAGCCAGTTCTGAATCCAAATGACCAAGTCACCATGGACCTCATGCATCTTAATCTTCTGGATCAGCCTAACATGACGGACTTTATCAAATGTCTTAATAATATTCGTGACGACAAGATCCACTACCTTGCTCTCATTGATCACCTTTGTCTTTGTCGAGAAAAACATTTTTTACACAGAGAGTGGTGAATCTCTGGAATTCTCTGCCACAGAATGTAGTTGAGGCCAGTTCATTGGCTATATTTAAGAGGGAGTTAGATGTGGCCCTTGTGGCTAAAGGGATCAGGGGGTATGGAGAGAAAGCAGGTACAGGATACTGAGTTGGATGATCAGCCATGATCATATTGAATGGCGGTGCAGGCTCGAAGGGCCGAATGGCCTACTCCTGCACCTATTTTCTATGTATCTATGTCACCTCCTTAAAGAACTCAATCAAGTTTGTAGGACATGACAGCGCAGAAAAGCGGGTAAATCCTATCCCGAAGAATCCGCTTTCATAGTTTCCCTACTATTCCCGACGTGAGGACGCCAGCTAAAATTTCCTGGATTATCTCTACTTCCCTTCTTAAACAAAGGAACAACATGGGCTACTCTGCAGTCCACTGGGACCTCGCCTACGAAGGTACAAGGATCTTTGTCAAGACACTCAGAATCTCCTTTCTTGCTTCTATCAATAATCTCGGAGGGATTAATGCTGTTCACGAACTCCAAATCCTCCCTGCCCTGGCATATTAGTATTCCCCATAGTGATATCATTGTCCTCCATGCCCGTCTCTTTGGTGAATATAAATACAGCGCATTCGGTTAGTGCCTCGTCTACATCCTGTGACTCTGAGCACAAATTCCCTCTATAATGATTGATTGGTCCTACCTTCTCCCTGGTTGCTCTCTTGTTTTTAATGTACGTATAAAAAGCCATGTGTTTTTTATTAATCATACTCGCCAATGCCATTTCATAGCCCCTTTTGGCTCTATTGATTGCTAACTTGAGATCTTTCCAACTTGTGTCTCTCGGTATGTCTTATGTGGGGGGTGGTGGGGAGGGGTAAGAGGGAAACCGCTTTCGGCCGCCTCCTCCACGGAGAGGCGACTTTTTCCATGTCACCTCCCTCGCAGCCTAACACCATGGATTGGAGCGGCCTTTCCCGGAGTTGGGCCCGGAGCATCGGCAGCAGGCGCGGCGTGGACTTTCCATTGCGGAGCGGGCGAACCCTTGCGGAGCGGGTCGCCAGAGAGGAGTGCTCTGATCGCTGGCCGTGTGACTTTGGCACCGTGGGGACTGTGGTCCGCGGAGCTTCTAGCCGTGGGCGGGGCGTGGACTTCCTGGGATCCCTCGCCGGAGAAGAGTTCCGACTGCCGGCTGCGGCCTATAACATCCTGAAGCCGCAGACTCTGGCAGGAAAGTGCCGAGTGTGTTCCACCGCCTGTACATCCGGCCGTCTGTAGCGGCGACTGCGGAGGGTCTATGGCCCCGACCACGGGTGAACAAAGGAGGAGGACTGGCTGAACTTTGTTGCCTTCCACCACAGTGAAGAATGCTGTGGTGGATGTTTGCGTTACATTTTTATTGTGTATTGTGTGTTCTTTTTAAGTGTATCGCTGCTGGCAAATTCGTTTCACTGCATGGGATGTGCATGTGACGAATAAAATATACTTTGACTTTGTATCTTCTAAACTTTCTTTCTAAACTTTACGTACGCTTTTTTTTAACCAAATTTACAAACTGGGAAACCAAAGTTCCCTTAGCTTGACATCCTCATCCCTCCTCCTTACCGGAATATTTCTGTCCTAAATTCTTATCAGCTGGCCTTTAAACGACTTTCACAAGTCAGATTTGGATTTGCGTAATAACAACTCCCTAGCTCCTGTCTAATAATGCAGCAATCTGCCTTACCCTAATTTGTTTTGCTGCTGGTTCTGAGAGGACATGACAATTATGATGGCACGCTGGAGGAATGTAGTTTTTTCAGTGGGGTTTTCCATGCCAGTAATGAACAACCAACTAGTGTGGAGTAATATGCTTGTGCCATACACATACACCAATCATACAGTTGGGGGTTGGAGTGAGGAAGAAATGCATGAAAATTACAAACACTGGGAAATGGTACTCAACAAAGTAGGGTCATAGAGATACAGCATGGAAACAGGCCCTATGGATCGCCAATTCTGTGCTAGCCATCAAACAGCCATTTAAATGAATCCTGTAATTCGACTATTTATTCTCCCCACATTCTCATCAACTCCCCCCACATTCTAACACTCACCTTCACACAAAGGCAATTTACAGTGGCCAGTTAATCTACCAACCCACACCACTTTAGGACGTGGAAGAAAATTAGAGCACCTGGAGGAAACACGTAGGGAGAGCAGACAACATTGCACACATGGAGGTCAGGATTGAACTTGGATCTCTGATGCCGTGAAGCAGCAACTCGATCAAATGCACCACTGTGCTGCCTTTGTTGGAGCTGTAGTCTGATAAGGCCGTGAGTCCAATGGATTGGTCCAAGGATCCTAAAGGTAGTGCCTGGTGAGACAATTGTTATATTAGCTTTGAATTTCTAAAGTTCTCGACATTTTGGGAAGGTTTCACCTGCTTGGAAAATAGCAAATTGAAAAAGGGAGAGAGATGGAAAGCAGAAAATGCAGACAAAGTAGCTTAACATTTGTCAGAGGGAAAATGTTAAGTTATTATTAAAGGTGTTAGGAAAGTTCAAGGGGATTAGGCAAAGTCAAAACTTATTTTCTGAAAGAGAAATTATATTTGACCAACGGAAATCTTTGAAAATGTAACATGCTGTTGACAAAGAGAAAATGGTGGATGTACTTTTCTTGGATTTCCTGAAGACATTTGATAAAGTGTTATGTCAAATGTTATTGCAGAAAGCAAAAGCTCGTGGGGTTGGAGGGAGCGTATTTGGGCAGTTTGAAGATTGGCGAGCAAATATTAAACAAGGATTTGACATAAATGGATCTTTTTCTGGTTGGCATTTTTTTTTTTTTAAGTTGAGGGATTTATAAATTGAGGGGGCATAGATACGGTAGATAGTCTTTATTTGATCAGGTGGGGGAGTCGGAAACTAGAGAGCAGAAATTTAAGGTAAAACTGGAGAAATTAATATCTGAAGGCAAGTTTTTCCCACAGGAGTAGTTATATGGAAAGTAACTTGGGAAGAGAACATAAGGAGACAAAGGAGGTTAAGTAAGTGAGTAAAGATTTGGCAATGGAGTACGTTGTGGAAAATGAGAAAGTATTTGTTGTAGTGGGGACAATATAAGAAACATCAAAATGGATGAGAGAGAGACTGACGTATCGAGGAATCTAGGTGGCTTAGTGCATAATTCATAGAAGACCTGTTGCCAGTCATGGTAATTGGATAGCCAGCAGAATTTGACTTTATTGCAAGGAAGAGGTACAACAAATACAAAAGTAAGGAAGATTAAGTCTTTATTTAGGGCATGGATGAGGCCACACCTTTGATATTGTGTATAGTATTGGTCTCCGTCTCTAAGGAAAAACATTAATTTTTTTAAACTAGTTAATCGAAAATATACTGTAGTTTGGAGTTTAGTTTAGAGATACAGCGCGGAAACAAGCCCTTAGGCCGATCGAGTCTGCACCAACCAGCGACCATGCACATTAACACTATCCTACACACACTAGGGACAATTTACACTCACAGTACCCTACATAATGTTTGGGACAGAGACCCGTCATTTATTTGCAATAGAAAAAAAATCACATGTGGTTAAAGTGCACACTCAGATTTTATTAAAGGGCATTTTTATACATTTTGGTTTCACCATGTATAAATTACAGCTGTGTTTATACGTAGTCCACCCATTTCAGGGCACCATAATGTATGGGACACATGGCTTCACAGGTGTTTGTAATTGCTCAGGTGTGTTTAAATGTCTCAATGCAGGTATAAGAGAGCTCTCAGCAACTAGTCTTTCCTCCAGTCTTTCCATCACCTTTTGAAACTTATTGCTGTTTATCAACATGAGGACCAAAGCTGTGCCAATGAAAGTCAAAGAAGCCATTATGAGATTGAGAAATAAGAATAAAACTGTTAGAGACATCAGCCAAACCTTAGGCTTACCAAAATCAACTGTTTGGAACATCATTAAGAAGAAAGAGAGCACTGGTGAGCTCACTAATTGCAAAGGGACTGGCAGGCCAAGGAAGACCTCCACAGCTGATGACAGATGTATTCTCTCAATAATAAAGAAAAATCCCCAAACTCCTGTCCAACAGATCAGAAACACTCTTCAAGAGTCAGGTGTGGATTTGTCAATGACCACTGTCCGCAGAAGACTTCATGAACAGAAATTCAAAGACTACACTGCAAGATGCAAACCACAAAAATAGGATGGCCAGGTTAGTACAAATGGCCAGTTTGCCAAGAAGTACTTAAAAGAGCAACCACAGTTCTGGAAAAAGGTCTTGTGGACAGATGAGACGAAGATTAACTTATATCAGAGTGATAGCAAGAGAAAAGTATGGAGGAGAGAAGGAACTGCCCAAGATCCAAAGCATACCACCTCATCTGTGAAACCCGGTGGTGGGGGTGTTATGGCCTGGGCATGTATGTACTGGCTCACTTATCGTCATTGATGATACAACTGCTGATGGCAGTAGATAATGAATTCTGAAGTGTATAGACACATCCTATCTGCTCAAGTTCAAACAAATGCCTCAAAACTCATTGGCCGGCAGTTCATTCTACAGCAAGACAATGATCCCAAACATACTGCTAAAGCAACAAAGGAGTTTTTCAAAGCTAAAAATTGGTAAATTCTTGAGTGGCCAAGTCAATCTCCCGATCTGAACCCAATTGAACATGCCTTTTATATGTTGAAGAGAAAACGGAAGGGGACTAGCCCCCAAAACAAGCATAAGCTAAAGATGGCTGCAATACAGGCCTGGCAGAGCATCACCAGAGCAGACACCCAGCAACTGGTGATGTCCATGAATTGCAGACTTCAAGCAGTCATTGCATGCAAAGGATATGCAACAAAATACTAAACATGACTACTTTCATTTACATGACATTGCTGTGTCCCAAACATTATGGTGCCCTGAAATGGGGGGACTATGTATAAACACTGCTGTAATTTCTACATGGTGAAACCAAAATATATAAAAGTGGCCTTTATTAAA
This sequence comes from Malacoraja senta, assembly GCA_038087875.1. Taxonomy (NCBI): domain Eukaryota; kingdom Metazoa; phylum Chordata; class Chondrichthyes; order Rajiformes; family Rajidae; genus Malacoraja; species Malacoraja senta. The sequence goes on from CM075995.1 coordinate 1,111,367, forward strand.
ATCTGACAATGTGCACTTTAAACACATGTGATTTTTTCTAATACAAATCTCAAATTGTGGAGTACAGAGGCAAATAAATAAATGATGTGTCTTTGTCCCAAACATTATGGAGAGCACTGTGTACAAGCCAATTAACCTACAAACCTGTACTTCTATGGAGTGTGGGAGGAAACCGAAGATCTCAGAGAAAACCCACATGGTCACAGGGAGAGCGTACAAACTCTGTACAGACAGCACCCGTAGTCGGGATCGAACCCGGGTCTCTGGCATTGTAAGCGCTGTAAGGCAGCAACTCTACCGTCGCGCCACCATGCCGCCCCAAGGTGAATTGGGAGGAAGGGTTGTCTTATGAGGAAAAATTGGACAAGCTAGGCTTGCATCTACTGGAGTTTAGAAGAATGAGAGAGGATGTGATGGAAACATATACGATCCTGAAGGGTCTTGGCAGGATAGGGGAGGACTAGATGTTTTGCTTGGAGATATTATAATAAAAGAAGGTCATAGTTCATAGGTTCATGTCATAGGAGCAGAATGAGGCCATTCTGCCCAGCAAGTCTATTCCGCCATTCAATCATGGCTGATCTATCTTTCCCTTCCAACCCCATTCTTCTGCCTTCTCCCTATAACCCTTACTAATCAAGAATCTGTCAATATTTGCCTTAAAAATACCCAATGACTTGGCCTCCACAGTCGTCTGTGGCAATAAATTCCAGTTTCACCACCCTCTGACAAAAAAAACCTAATCTCCTTTCTAAAGGTACGTGCTTTTATTCTGAGGCTGTGCCCTCTGGTTCCAGACTTATCCTCTCCGCATCCACTCGATCCAGGTCTTTCACTATTCGGTAAGTTTCAATGAGGTCCCCAACCCTCCCCCCCCCCCCCCCCCCCACCCCCCTCTCCTCATCCTTCTAAACTCCAGCGAGTACGGGCCGAGTGCCGTCAAACACTCATCATGTGTTAACCCAATCATTTATTGGATCATTCTCGTAAACCTCTCCTGGACACTTTCCAATGCCAGCAGATCCTTCCTTGGAAATGGGGCCCGAAGCTGCTCGCAATGCTTCAAATGCGGTCTGACCAAATGGTGCATTATAAAGCCTTTGTATTACACTGCTGTTTTTATATTCTAATCCCCAAAATAAATGCTAACATTACATTTGCCTTCCTTACTACCTCAACTTGCAGATTTGGGAATCCTGCACCAGCACTTCCATTTCCCTTGGTACCTATGATTTCTGAATCCTCTCTCCATTTTGAAAATAGTCTATGCCTTTATTTCTACTACCAAAATTGATATTTTTAAAGGCAGAGAGAGATAGATTCCTGATTAGTAAGGGTGTTAAGGGTTATGGGGAGAAGGCAAGATAATGGGGTGAGGAAGGAGAGATAGATCAGCCATGATTAAATGGCAGAGTAGACTTGATGGGTCGACATGGGCTTGCAAGGGGTGACATTGAAACAGGAGATGTGGAGTCAGTATGGATAGAACTAAGCAATTGTAAGTGTAAAAATACCATAATGGGACTAATCTACAGGCCCCCAAACAGTAGCCTGGCAAGTTGAATCAGGAGTTAAAATTAGCATGTAGCAAAAGTAATGCTGTGATTGTTATGGGAGATTTCAACATGCAGGTAGACTGGGAAAATCCGGTTGATACTGGACCCCAAGAAGCAGACTTTGTAGAGTGCCTTCGTGATGGATTCTTTGAACAGCTTGTATTGGAGCCTACCAGGGAGAAGGCAATTCTGGATTTAGTGTTATGTAATGAACCGGATTTGATAAAGGACCTCGAGGTTAATGAGCCATTAGGAGGCAGTGACTATAACATGGTCAGGTTTAATCTACAATTGGAGAGGGAGAAGAGTAGATCGGAGGTGTCAGTGTTACAGTTGAATAAAGGGGACTATGGGGCCATGAGGGAGGAGCTGGCCAAAGTTGACTGGGAAGATACACTAGCAGGGATGACTGGAACAAAAATGGCAGGTGTTTCTAGGAATAATACAGAAGGTGCAGGATCAGTTCATTCCTAGGAGGAAGAAAGATTCCAAGGGGCGAAAGGGACGACCATGGCTGACAAGGAACGTCAGGGACAGTATAAAAATTAAAGCGAAGAAGTACAACGTAGCAAAGATGAGCGGGAAGCAAGAGGATTGGGTAATGTTTAAAGAACAACAGAAGATAACCAAAAAGACAATACGGGGAGAAAAGATGAGGTACGAAGGTAAGCTAGCCAAGAATATAAAGCAGGATAGTAAAAGCTTCTTTAGGTATGTGAAGAGGAAAAAATTAGTTAAGACCAAAGTTGGACCCTTGAAGACCGAAAAAGGTGAATTTATTATGGGGAACAAGGAAATGACAGATGAGTTGAACAGGTACTTTGGATCTGTCTTCACTAAGGAGGACACAAACAATCTTCCTGATATAGTAGTGGCCAGAGGATCTGGGGTGACAGAGGAACTGAAGGAAATCCACATTAGGCAGGAAATGGTGTTGGATAGACTGATGGGACTGAAGGCTGATAAATCCCCAGGGCCTGGTGGTCTGCATCCCAGGGTACTTAAGGAAGTGGCTCTAGAAATCGTGGATGCATTGGTGATAATTTTCCAATGTTCTATAGACTCAGGATCAGTTCCTGTGGATTGGAGGGTAGCTAATGTTATCCCACTTTTTAACAAAGGCGGGAGAGAGAAAACAGGGAATTATAGACCAGTTAGCCTGACATCGGTGGTGGGGAAGATGCTGGAGTCAATTATAAAAGATGAGATAGCCGCACATTTGGATAGCAGTAGCAGGATCAGTCCGAGTCAGCATGGATTTACAAAGGGGAAATCATGCTTGACTAATCTTCTGGAATTTTTTGAGGATGTAACTAGGAAAATGGACAAGGGAAAGCCAGTGGATGTAGTGTACCTGGACTTTCAGAAAGCATTTGATAAGGTCCCACATAGGAGATTAGTGGGCAAAATTAGGGTACATGGTATTGGTGGTAAAGTGCTGACATGGATAGAGAATTGGTTGGCAGATAGGAATCAAAGAGTAGGGATTAACGGGTCCCTTTCAGAATGGCAGGCAGTGACTAGTGGGGTACCGCAAGGCTCGGTGCTGGGACCTCAGCTATTTACAATATACATCATTGATTTGGATGAAGGGATTCAAAGTAACATTAGCAAATTTGCAGATGACACAAAGCTGGGTGGCAGTGTGAACTGTGAGGAGGAAGCTATGAGAATGCAGGGTGACTTGGACAGGTTGGGGGAGTGGACAGATGCATGGTAGATGAAGTTTAATGCGGATAAATGTAAGGTTATCCACTTTGGTAGCAAAAACAGGAAGGCAGATTACTATCTAAATGGCGTCAAGTTGGGGAAAGGGGAAGTACAACGGGATCTGGGGGTCCTTGTACATCAGTCTATGAAAGTAAGCATGCAGGTACAGCAGGCAGTGAAGAAAGCAAATGGCATGCTGGCCTTTATAACAAGAGGAATCGAATATAGGAGCAAAGAGGTTCTTCTGCAGTTGTACAGAGCCCTAGTGAGACCACACCTGGAGTATTGTTTGCAGTTTTGGTCCCCTAATTTGAGGAAGGACATTCTTGCTATTGAGGGAGTGCAGCGTAGGTTTACAAGGTTAATTCCCGGGATGGCGGGACTGTCATATGCTGAGAGAATGGAGCAGCTGGCCTTGTACACTCTGGAGTTTAGAAGGATAAGAGGGGATCTCATTGAAACATATAAGATTGTTAAGGGCTTGGACACGCTAGAGGCAGGAAACATGTTCCCGATGTTGGGGGAGTCCAGAACCAGGGGCCACAGTTTAAGAATAAGGAGTAATCCATTTAGAACGGAGACGAGGAAACACTTTTTCTCAAAGAGAGTGGTGAGTCTGTGGAATTCTCTGCCTCAGAGGGCGGTGGAGGCAGGTTCTCTGGATGATTTCAAGAGAGAGCTAGATAGGGCTCTTAAAAATAGCGGAGTGAGGTGCTATGGGGAGAAGGCAGGAACGGGGTACTGATTAGGGATGATCAGCCATGATCACATTGAATGGCGGTGCTGGCTCGAAGGGCCAAATGGCCTACTCCTGCACCTGTTGTCTATTGTCTACTCCAAATGCGGCTTAACCAAAGCCCAATAATGCTGCAGCATGACTTTCTGATTCTTAAACTCAATGCCCCAATAGATGAAGCCAAACCGAATTGTTAAGTCGAGAAATCTAATAACTTTCTGAGGTCTCAGACTTTAATTTATCTTGCTACTATTTCCATAATGTTCCTTCAACTTTCTATTCTACATTGCCTTTTTATTGAGACAAAGTATCTGGTAAGTTTGGTAATTGCTTGTTGCAAGTGCACCTCCAAGATTCAGTGGCACGACTCACTATTAAAACAGCAATTGTAATCAATGGAATTTAACAGAAATATTTCAGTGATGTATGCCAACAAATATCAAACTGGCATTAAAAAACTGATGAAGTAAATACTGAGCTACATCATTTAGGGCTATAATTATTATATGTGGGAGTCCAAAGAATCCCAATGCAAATTGTGATTTGAATTCTTGTCAGTCTGAGCTACAAATTTACATTATGCTTCAAGCCTGAAATGTATGTTTATAGAAGACTAGACCAAGTGCAGACCCGTTGGGTCTGCTCCCCCAACGCACCCGTCCCCTGCCCGTAGCCCCCACGGGAGGCAAGGTCCTCCAACTCAACCCCTTGCCGAATGTAAGATTCGAGCACTCCTCAGCAAAGATCATAGCTCCTGAGCCTCCCCCAGCACTGGAGTTGAAATAAAAAATATCAATCCACAATTGCAATCCCAATTGACCCTCCCCCTCCTGTCCTGCCAGGAGCTATGATGGCTATGATCAGCCATGATCACATTGAATGGCGGTGCTGGCTCGAGGGGCCGAATGGCCTACTCCTGCACCTATTGTCTATTGTCTATTGGCAACATAGTTGCAGATGTTGGGTGTACTTGCCATGAGATGCCATTGAGCTGAAAAAGTTCAGTGTTGCTGCTAGTGTTCCTGTCTTGCAACTTTGTATCAAAGTGTGTTGGCAGCTCTGAGGAATGATTTTAAAGTAGAAAACATTTTAAATTCAAAGTATTTTTAAACATTTTCATTAATAACTCGAGAAATTAAACTCAGATAGGTTGACTTTGGACTGCAGGGGAAAAGTCTCTACCGGAATATGTAAAAATGTTACATATTTTAATATGTAAAGGCGTACATAAAGGCATACATAAAGGCGTGTCGTCTTTTCGAGAAGATGTGATTACACACGAACACACACGCACGCACGCACATCCAAGATCAGAGTTATAATAGTTACTAGACCAAGTGATGATATGATAAAGCAGTAGATTTCACTGAAAAGCAATTTCTGAACAAATTTGTTAGCATACTCAGAATTTGGATACTTTTTGATTTACTAATAATTACTTCTGTCTTTTAACCAATAAGTGATGACATTTTTTCAAAAACATACAGGCATTTCATGACCTGGACAAGAAGTATATTTGAGGTATTGTTATGTGCCAAAGGCAGGAGTCAATGTTACATGTTCCCAGTTCCCATAAACAACAATATTTTATTGTTCTGATAGTTTGTTTTAGTGTCCCTTATTGGGGGTAATAAATAGACAAACTGCTGTGATCAATTCCCCTGTACTTACTATCTTGAAAATGTTCTGTGGAATCTTTTATACTGAACTGAGAAAGCTTTTGAGGCCTTGGTTAACATCTCATCTGAAGGATGGTACCTCTGACAGTGCAGCTGTCACCCAGTTGTACACCCTGGTGTGCCTGATTCAATTTTTGTATTCAATCCACTGAACTTGCTAACTTTTTATTCAACTTTGAGCATGTTACCCCAAAGGGACAACTATTATCAATTGGCCAATCTCCAGCTCAATGGCTCAGATACAATGATGTTCTGAAAATGGAACAAAAATAATGCATCCCCTCAGCATCAGAGCCAAGAGAGATAGGCTCATTAATTTTAAGAGAAATTTTAATATATCTGCTTTAATTTTTGCTGAATCTTTTCATAATTTGCTTTCCATAAATAAATCGAGGCACTCCATTAGAGGAGCCGATGCATTATATTTAATTTTCTTTCTTATTTCACAGCTACCTTAGTGATACTGATCGTATTGCAGCACCTGATTATCTGCCAACTCAACAGGATGTGCTGCGTGTTCGAGTGCCCACAACTGGCATCATTGAGTATCCATTTGATCTGGAGAATATAATCCTCAGGTACTGATTGGGGCCTGTTGTAAATTTCCTAGGTGCAGATGTTGTGTCTTCCCAGTATTTTCTGGTTTAACATAATGACATAAAGTACCACTCAGTTACTCGCATCACTAAATAACTACTGCAACATATCAGAGGCAAAATGCAAAACATTATTGCTTAGTGATTGATATGCATTGTGTAATTTTAGCCTACAATGTTAAATTTTTTTTTTTAGAATTGATAATGTTCACTAGATCTATATTACAAAATACTGGGAAAATGCACTCTGCGTTCTTGGGAAAATGGCACAATCTGGTGAGGAAGAGACTTGAATGAAAATAACTGTCCAATGTTACCACCTTAAATAAATTGCCTCAACTCACTAGGACTCCTGTAGGCAGGGAGAATGGTGATCACCGCCCCATTCTATTTTCCTCACCCTGTTTTCCTTTTCCAATGTCACAGTCTTTGCATTCCTGTTGTTTCTTCCTGTCTGTAGCTATCTTAAAGACTTGGACCGTATATCAGAACCTACCTATCTACCCACTCAACAAGATGTGCTTAGAGTGCGAGTCCCAACAACAGGGATCATTGAATACCCTTTCGACTTGCAAACCGTCATTTTCAGGTAGAAGAAAGTTGCTAAACGGTACTAACAGTTTTGGCAATTTGGGCTAAAAGCTTCCATTTTCTAGAACTTATTTATTATGCACATTGAGTTTTAAATTTGTAAAATTGTTAGAAATTATTGTTAGAAAATTGTTTAAAATGACAAGTGCATGTTTCATAAATTAATATTTTTAATGTTTTAAAATGATTATGTTACACAGGTTTTTAAATGCTGTTTGTCATATTTAAAGTTACCATGTGATCTGAAATGATAGTTTAATCTTCAGTGATTTTCTATGAAACATAAATGATTTCGCATTTCAACATGTTATCAGTTGAAGAGCAAGAAATTACTCAAATGTACATCAATTATTTTCTGCCTAATCAATAACTGAATTTGATTTTTTGTCCCCCCCCACTGAGTTGTTTCAGTAATACCATGAATATTAGGTTTTGCATGCGAAATTGACTTTTCTATACCTCCCTTATTTTGCATGCCAGATTTACGACTTTGAGTCCTGAAAAGCGCTATATAAATAAAATGTATTATTATTATTATTATTATTGACTAATTATTCAAAAAATTCATGACGTTGTGCTCTACAGTGCCCTCCATAATGTTTGGGACAAAGACCCATCATTTATTTATTTGCCTCTGTACACCACAATTTGAAATTTGTAATAGAAAAAATCACATGTGTTTAAAGTGCACATTGTCAGATTTTAATAAAGGCCATTTTTATACATTTTAGAAATTACAGCAGTGTTTATACATAGTCCCTCCATTTCAGGGCACCATCATGTTTGGGACACATGGCTTCACAGGTGTTTGTAAGTGCTCAGGTGTGTTTAAATGCCTCCTTAATGCAGGTATAAGAGAGCTCTCAGCACCTAGTCTTTCCTCCAGTCTTTCCGTCACCTTTGAAAACTTTTATTGCTGTTTATCAACATGAGGACCAAAGTTGTGCCAATGAAAGTCAAAGAAGCCATTATGAGACTGAGAGACAAGAATAAAACTGTTAGAGACATCAGCTAAACCTTAGGCTTAACATAATCAACTGTTCGGAACATCATTAAGAAGAAAGAGAGCACTGGTGAGCTTACTAATCGCAAAGGGGCTGGCAGGCCAAGGAAGACCTCCACAGCTGATGATGACAGAAGAATTCTCTCTATAATAAAGAAAATCCCCAAACACCTGTCCGACAGATCAGAAACACTCTGCAGGAGTCGGGTGTGGATTTGTCAATGACCACTGTCCACAGAAGACTTCATGAACAGAAATACAGAGGCAACACTGGCAAGATGCAAACCACTGGTTATCCCCAAAAATAGGATGGCCAGGTTACAGTTTGCCAAGAAGTACTTAAAAGAGCAACCACGGTTATGGAAAAAGGTCTTGTGGACAGATGAGATGAAGATTAACTTATATGAAGGCATGAGAGGGGAGCTGGCCAAAGTAGACTGGAAAGGGATCCCAGCAGGAATGACGGTGGAACAGCAATGGGAGGAATTTCTAGGCATAATCCGGGAGACGCAGGATCATTTCATTCCAAAAATTAAGAAAGATTATAAGGGGAGTAGGAGGCAACCGTGGCTGACAAGAGAAGTTAGGGATAGAATAAAACTAAAAGAAAAGATGTACAACACAGCAAAGAGTAGCCAGAAGCCAGAGGATTGGGAAACTTTCAACAGAAGGAAACAAAACGGGCAATACGGGCTGAAAAGATGAAGTACGAGGGGAAGCTGGCCAGGAATATAAAAAAGGACAGTAAAAGCTTCTTTAGATATGTTAAGGGAAAAAGAGTAGCAAAGTCAAATGTGGGCCCCTTGAAGGCAGACACGGGTGAAATTATTATGGGCAACAAGGAAATGGCAGAAGAGTTGAATAGGTACTTCGGATCTGTCTTCACTAAGGAAGACACAAACAATCTCCCAGATGTACTGGAGGACAGAGGATCTAAGGGGGTAGAGGAACTGAAATAAATTTTCATTAGGTGAGAAATAGTATTGGGTAGGCTAATGGGACTGAAGGATGATAAATCCCCTGGGCCTGATGGTCTGCATCCCAGGGTCCTCAGGGAGGTGGCTCTAGAAATAGTGGACGCATTGGTGATCATTTTCCAATGTTCAATAGATTCAGGATCAGTTCCTGTGGATTGGAGGATAGCTAATGTTATCCCACTTTTCAAGAAAGGAACGAGAGAGAAAACGGGGAATTACAGATCAGTTAGCCTGACTTCAGTGGTGGGAAAGATGCTGGAGTCAATTATTAAAGAGGTAATAATGGGGCATTTGGATAGCTGTAAAAGGATTAGTCCAAGTCAGCATGGATTTATGAAAGGGAAATCATGCTTGACTAATCTTCTGGAATTTTTTGAGGATGTGACAAGTAAAATGGATGAAGGGGTGCCAGTGGATGTAGTGTATCTAGACTTTCAGAAAGCCTTTGATAAGGTCCCGCACGGGAGACTGGTGACTAAAATTAGAGCACGTGGTATTGGGGGTAGGGTGTTGACATGGATAGAAAATTGGTTGGCAGACCGGAAGCAAAGAGTAGGAGTGAACGGGTTCTTTTCAGAATGGCAGGCAGTGGCGAGTGGAGTGCCGCAAGGCTCGGTGTTGGGACCGCAACTGTTTACCATATATATTAATGATTTGGAAGAGGGAATTAGGAGCAACACTAGCAAGTTTGCAGATGACACAAAGCTGGGTGGCAGTGTGAACGGTGAAGAGGATGTTAGGAGGTTGCAGGGTGACCTGGACAGGTTGAGTGAGTGGGCAGATGCGTGGCAGATGCAGTATAATATAGATAAATGTGAGGTTATCCACTTTGGCGGGCAAAAACAAGGGGGCAGATTATTATCTCAATGGGGTTAGGTTAGGTAAGGGGGAGGTACAGCGGTCACTGAAAGTTGGCGTGCAGGTACAGCAGGCAGTGAAGAAAGCTAATGGGATGTTGGCCTTCATAACAAGAGGATTTCAGTATAGGAGTAAAGAGGTTTTTCTGCAGTTGTATAGGGCTCTGGTGAGACCACATCTGGAGTATTGTGTACCGTTTTGGTCTCCTAATTTGAGGAAGGACATCCTTGTGATTGAGGCAATGCAGCGTAGGTTCACGAGATTGATCCCTGGGATGGCGGGACTGTCATATGAGGAAAGATTGTAAAGACTAGGCTTGTATTCACTGGAGTTTAGAAGGATGAGGGGGATCTTATAGAAACATATAAAATTATAAAATGACTGGACAAACTAGATGCAGGAATAATGTTCCCAATGTTGGGCGAGTCCAGAACCAGGGGCCACAGTCTTAGAATGAAGGGGAGGTCATTTAAGACTGAGGTGAGAAAAAACGTTTTCACCCAGAGAGTTGTGAATTTATGGAATTCCCTGCTACAGAGGGCAGTGGAGGCCGAATCACTGGATGGATTTAAGAGAGAGTTAGATAGAGCTCTAGGGGCTAGTGGAGTCAAGGGATATGGGGAGAAGGCAGGCACGGGTTATTGATAGGGGACGATCATCCATGATCACAATGAATGGCGGTGCTGGCTCGAAGGGCCGAATGGCCGCCTCCTGCACCTATTTTCTATCTTTCTACATCAGAGTGATAGCAAGAGCAAGTATGGAGGAGAGAAGGAATTGCCCAAGATCCAAAGTTGTCTCTGTACTGTACACTGCACATTGACAATTAAAGATTGAATTGAAGTATACTACCCAATCTGTGAAACACAGTGGTAGGGGTGTTATGGCCTGGGCATGTATGGCTGCTGAAGGTACTGGCTCACTTATCGTCAATGATGATACAACTGCTGATGGTAGTAGCATAATGAATTCTGAAGTGTATAGACACATCCTATCTGCTCAGCTTCAAACAAATGCCTCAAAACTCATTGGCCGGCAGTTCATTCAACAGCACGACAATGATCCCAAACATACTGCTGAAGCAACAAACAAGTTTTTCAAAGCTAAAAAATGATAAATTCTTGAGTGGCCAAGTCAATCAACCGATCTGAACCCAATTGAGCATGCCTTTTATATGCTGAAGAGAAAACTGAAGGAGACTACCCGCCAAAACAAGCATAAGCTAAAGATGGCTGTAATATAGGCCTGGCAGAGCATCTCCAGATAAGTCACCCAGCAACTGGTGATGTTCATGAATCGCAGATTTCAAGCAGTCATTGCATGCAAAGGATATGCAACAAAATAGTAAACATGACTACTTTCATTTACACGACATTGCTGTGTCCCAAACATTATGGTGTAATTTCTATATGGTGAAACCAAAATGTATAAAAATTATCTTGATTAAATTCTGACAGTGTACACTTTAACCACATGTGATTTTTTTTCTATTACAAATCTCAAATTGTGGAGTACAAAAGCAAATAAATAAATGATGGGTCTTTGTTCCAAACATTATGGAGGGCACTGTAGTTCATATATGATTTGGTGTTGCATTGATTTTTCAGAATGGTCGATGTTGGGGGTCAGCGATCAGAACGAAGGAAATGGATTCACTGTTTTGAAAATGTGACATCTATTATGTTTTTAGTGGCCCTTAGTGAATATGATCAAGTACTTGTGGAATCAGACAATGAGGTAAGTTATCGTGGGTAACAATCCATATCATCTTAATTATTCTAGGTTTGTTTTCCTTTAATAGGGATTATAAATCTATCAGACTTTGATACATACCATAATTAAAACATTTTTCATTTAAATAAGACTTCAGGCATTGAAGAGAATGCTAGTGAATGTACATGGAAACAAAGCACAAATGATGAGAATCTAGAGTATATTTAAAGTTGGAATTTTTATAGAAGAGGAAGCAGCAGAAATATTTGTTGAGAAAACATGGGTGAGACCTAGATGACTGAATTTGCTTCTTTATGGTAGAGCAGCAAGATGGTATGTGTAGCCAAACGTGAAAATTGTAAGTTGATACTTAACACTGGGCTATGGAAAGATGATAAACACCTAGGATAGGACACCCATGCACAATAATAAGAATTTTAACCCACTGGGGACTGGGAGCCAATGTATGTTTGAGCATAGGAGAACATCAAGTGAATAATCAGCAATATTTGAACAGTTGAATCTTGTTCTTGAATTTTCTGTAAATTGGTGTGAATAACTGGCTAAGTCAAACTGACTAATTGAGTCTGGACGTGCCAGGTCAACATGACGTGGGTTACATCTGGTTTTGTTGCAGTGTGAACACAGTTGGTCATTGTGATGGAGAGGATATGACAAGGATATTGGTGCCCAGGTTGTAAGATGAGGTTTGTGCCCAGCAATTGTCATGAATTTAAACAATTTGGTTTCCAAAGAAAACATGGGACCAACTAGATATCTGTGATGTTAAAGAAGGAACTGCAGATGCTGGAAAATCGAAGGTACACAAAAATGCTGGAGAAACTCAGCGGGTGCAGCAGCATCTATGGAGCGAAGGAAATAGGCAACGTTTCAGGCCGAAACCCTTCTTCAGACTGATAGGGGGTGGGGAGAATATCTGTGATGATGAGAACATTAAAAATGTCCTTCAAACTTAAGTTGAATATTACAAAAATAAACTTAAATATATTTTGCACTAATTAAAATAGTAATTTTAGGAATACCTCATGTTAAGTGTACATCAGAAGTGGAAAATAATCAGGTGAAATGTAAACATGAAATACTCAAATTTCAGTATTTTATATTAGACAACTGTGCTTTTGTATTTGGGAGGTAGAAATTAACTCGCATTACCCATCAAATCAGTTGGAATGTACACATACAGGTATTGGGAAATAAGGTCCAATTCATGTGTAAAATGATTTGGGATCCAGTAACCTTCAAGTATTTCTTGTCAGTTTGAGGAAGAATTTGGAATGTCAAATATCATACTTCTGGTCTTCATATAACTGAATTCCTCAAATCAGTTATCAAGGGAAGATATTAAAAATTTAACCAGAGATAACACAAAATGTACAATATTTTAGTTGATTATTACAATCGTAACATTCAGATTTGTTTGTACAATGCATGTACCTGTGTTTATAAATGCACATGGAAAATTGAATGTTTTCATCTTGATCATCAGACGTTCTCAATTATCCACTGAAATATTTTCTCTAGTGATCTTTGGGATAGTACTCACAAAATAGATGCAAAACCATAAAGTTGGCAACATGAAAAACAATGGGAATATGGAGCAATGGACCTTCTGGTTCTTTGTTTATAACAGTGGAACAATTCATCCACCATACATCGACTTGTACAATTCATCAGCCTTCGCTTTAAGTTGATTGCTGTAGGACTCTTAAGTAGATTGCACACTAATGGCACACAGCTTTTTATATGTACATACAATAAGTGCAATATATCAATGTTTGTTATATCTATAATGCTTCCTACAAATTAATACATATTTGCATTTGTAGATGTGTATATCTGTATAATTTTTTTAAATATTTCAGACAAAATAATAAGAATTGGTTATTAGCAGTATTTTGATATCTGGTGTCACAGATTTGTTGCTATTTGTTGTATTATTCCAATGCTTTACAGGAAGAAAGTTCAGAACCTGCCTTCTGATTTTATCTCAATGTAATTCATTCCAGAATCGAATGGAGGAAAGCAAAGCACTATTTAAGACGATTATCACATATCCCTGGTTTCAGAATTCCTCAGTTATTCTCTTCTTAAACAAGAAAGATCTCTTGGAGGAAAAGATTATGTATTCTCACCTGGTTGATTACTTCCCAGAATATGATGGTAAGTTAATTGAATGTAAAATTATTGCCAAAGTCATTCTACAAAAGTAGAACATGTAACACTTTAAAAAAAGTACTTGATAATCTATATATATAACTAAAAGTCTCATCTTGTATGTATGTATGTTCCCGTAATACAGCCAAAACGGTACGCGATAGCGCCTTACTCACCATTTGGAGGGGTGTGCAGTAGCATTTTGTTCGATTTTACGATGTTTTCCCTCTATAACCTTTAATTTACTTTATGCCATAAATGAAACTGCGCTCCCACTTGCCGGGCCCGTCAGCCGTGCCTGTGCCGTTGGGGGAGGGTTGCTGGGCCCGCCGCCATTTTCAGATTGGCATTTTGACTGGCGTCACAACGGGGATCTCTGGTGTCATAACGGGGACCCAACGGGTGTATTTCCCTTTATAAATTTAAATTAACTTTCTACCCCCGGGGCCTGCAGCGGTGCACCTACTCAGTGCGCTCCCGGCCCATCAGTCGCACCTGCACAGTTAGGGGAGGGTTGCCGGGCCCTGTATCCGCGCGTGTGCAGTTGGGGCAGGGTTGCCGGGACCGCCGCCATTTTGAAATTGCCATTTTGATCCGGCGTCACAACGGGGACCCAACGGGTTCACGGGTCGTCTAGTATCCTGCTAATTATTGAAGCAAGTGATCAAATGCTGAGATGTATTGGACAAGTGTCTTAGCAAGCTACCCAAATTCGCGTTTGCATTGTTTGCTTTCTCAAAATAATTAGAAACTAGGACAGCATCTGTGGAGTGAGAAACAAAAGCTCATTGGTCAGATCCATGACCTTTCATCAGAGCTGGAAAATGTTAGAAATAAAGCAAGTTATAAAATGAAAAGTAAGTGGGAATGGAAAGGTAGAACAAAAAAAAAAAGCACTGTATTTCTTTTGGTGAGAGGCAAAGGCGTTAAATGACAAGGGACAAGGATAGTAACCAGATTGATTAAAAGAACAAAAGATGCATCTAGAAAACATGTAAACATAAGAAGCAGAATTATTTGGCCATGCCGTTTGGGGAGAATGTGGTTCGGAGGGAGAGATAGATCAGCCATGATTTGATAGACTTGAATGGCTTAATTCTGCGCTTATCACTTATGAACTTATGAGACAATGACATTTACTCCAGAAACCTAATAACATAGGAATTTCTGCATGAGTAAGGAAGTCCAGAAATAATCACTAACTACTTTCTTTCTTTCCTTAATTCACTCTGAAACTGCATTCCTAGTGGAGCAGAGCCAGGTTTTAGCACATGCCCCGTCACTCCATGACAGAGTAAGCCCTTTCGATAACCTGAATGGAACTACTGCAGGGAGTGCTTTTCTCTTCATTTCAAAGGAGTGGACATATTGTGAGAGAGTTTTGAGTATTTTAACTATATACAAAGGATAGTTAAATGTAAATTACAAATATTTCTGGCTATTTTGCATGGAAAATATCCATTTAGCCTGTCACGTCTATACCAATAGAAAACTATTCTCACTTCTTGTCCATGGCTTTCAAGATTATGCCAGACAAAAGTTAATATCAAGCCAAATATTAGGATTGGTGATTGAAAGCTCAGAGTAAATTATGAGAGGGTGTAAAAGAAATAGAGGAGAGCCTAGTGGAGGGTATTCTCAAACATGTGGTTGACAGCATGGAAACAATGACAGGAACATTGAGTATTGGATGCAAAAGGGTTCTTGTAAAGCTTGAACGCTGAGGCACAATACGGGCTATTGAGTGATTTTAAAAAGGGTAATAATATGAGAATCAGTTTGGTGGTGATGTAGGTCAGTGAGAACTAAAGAAAAAGGTGTCTCTCAGGATTTTAAAGCCAGAGTTTCAGATGAATTTGATGTGTGTTCAGAGTAAATGGACAATTGGAAAGAAATACACAGGAATATTCATGTCTTCATATTAGAAAATCATTCATTGAGGTTCCAGCAATGGATGTACTGAGGTAAGGTTGGAGAATGTAATTTTTATGGACCATATGTCTGCAATCTCTATTATGAATGTGATATAGGAGCAAATGGATGCCATTGTCAAGGTTGCAGGCAATTTTGTTCAGCCTGAGGCAGTGGTCAGGAAAGAAGATGGAATTGGTAAAGAGGAAATGGTGTTTGTGGTGGAGAGAATGCAATGATTTTGATCTTAACAAAAGACACAATGTGCTGGTGTAACTTAACAGGTCATTCAGCTTCTCTGGAGAACATGGATAGGTGATGTTTTGATCTGAAACGTCACCTATTCATGTGCTCCAGAGATGCTGCCTGGAACACTGAGTTACTCCAGCACTTTGTTTTATGTGTTTAAACCAGCATCAGTAATTCCTTATGTAGTTCCTTGATCTTAATAATGTTTAATTTGTGCAAAGTAAATTTGACCAACAAAAGGTCATTTCAATCAGTAAGACAACTGGGGCTGGTAATTGCCTTGTTATTTCTCTCTGCCTGTACTAATTCATGTTACCTCTTATTAGTTCTTACTGTCAACTATTTTTGCACAAATTCTTTGCGTTCGTTCAAATGCCTCCAGCCATCTTACTTCTACCAGAAACATTCCGTTTCACATCCTTGCAAATATTGTGACCAGCTGGAACATTTATGATTTCTACCTTATTGTCAGCTTGATGTTACAGTTGCACAAAAATGATTGCTAGATGCACAAGGGCTTATTTGTTATATTCTGCAAAATTCTCCCTGGTGTAGTGTACTGATAGAGGACATGAATATTTAACAGTGGCCTTAATAGTTTGTATATTTTCAGCTATCAATCAGTTCTATATATTAAAGTGAAATGTAACAATGATAATACAAATAATTCAATTTATCTGCCAGACTTGTTGAATCTGTTCAACAAAGCAGTGCAACTATCTGAGCCACAGATAGTTAAATCACAATGAATGATAAATGTGCAACTGAGCTAAATAAATAACTCCAGCATACACTATGGAGTGGGTATTTCTAAATTTTGAAATGTAAAACATTGCTTAATTTAAGACAATTTGATCAGAATATCTTTGATATTGCTTTAATATTGTCATGACTGGTGGGAAACTTTGTTCTGCATACTATCTGGACAAATCATATAGATGAAAATACCAAGTAGTAAAAAAGGGAAAAAACAATGCAGAATATAATTTTACATCTACAGGAAAAAAATCAGATGAAAACTAAGTGCAAGGGCTTCAACAAGTTAGATTGGAAGTTTGAGAATTAACACTAAACATCTGAGAGGTCCGTTCAAGAATTTCACAGCAGTGAAGAAGCTATTCCTGAATCTGGTAAAAATGCCAATAAAATGATTTGCGAGAATAGATATTCTTATAATTTTTATGTCAAATGTGGAAGGGATGGGTAGGAGTGTAGTTGAAGAATAAAGCCTGCTACAATAAAATGGAAAATGAATTACACAGAATCCTTACCCTGCAGGTGGCAGTGGCACACGGGAAAAAAAGTGATCACGTTGTACAAATATCATTAAAAAAGATAAAGAAGAAACCAAGAAAATGTGCATAAACCAAGCTCGTTGCCTTTTTAATTAATTAGAAGCAGTAGAAAATGATGTCCAACACTCCAATGTACCACTGAGTGGGTGCGGCATAATTGGTTAAAAAGTTAAATAGTGGTCTCTTCAGACTGTTCTCGTGGTTCAGATGGATGTTAAAGATGTTGTCAAATGATCCAAAGATGACAAATAAAAGCGGCTGCAATTCCTTCATCATGAGACACTGCAATTAATTCACTGGAATGCATTTCTGCAAAACTTAGAAACATAGAAAATAGGTGCAGGAGTAGGCCATTCGGCCCTTCGAGCCTGCACCGCCATTTGATATGATCATGGCTGATCATCCAACTCAGTATCCCATCCCTGCCTTCTCTCCATACCCCCTGATCCCTTTAGCCACAAGGGCCACATCTAACTCCCTCTTAAATATAGCCAATGAACTGGCCTCAACTACCTTCTGTGGCAGAGAATTCCACAGATTCACCACTCTCTGTGTAAAAAAATGATTTCCTCATCTCGGTCCTAAAAGTCTTCCCTCTTATCCTTAAACTGTGACCCCTAGTACTGGACTTCCCCAACATCGGGAATAATATTCCTGCATCTAGCCTGTCCAACCCCTTAAGAATTTTGTAAGTTTCTATAAGATCCCCCCTCAGTCTTCTGAATTCCAACGTGTACAAGCCGAGTCTATCCAGTCTTTCCTCATATGAAAGTCCTGCCATCCCAGGAATCAGTCTGGTGAACCTTCTCTGTACTCCCTCTATGGCAAGAATGTCTTTCCTCAGATTAGGAGACCAAAACTGTACGCAATACTCCAGGTGTGGTCTCACCAAGACCCTGTACAACTGCAGTAGAACCTCATAATTAAATAGTCAGTATGAACATGTTATTAATGTGAGTCTTTAACACATCAAAAAAAGTCATAAAATGGACGAATTCAGAGTATTCTTTTGACAGAGAACTTCCTGTGGAGACAGTTATACAAAAATATCAAAACATTTCCCTCCTCAAAGCAGATAGGAAGTTATGATCAATGAACATTCTATATGCCGTGAAAATTCCAGAGTTAACAGTTCAAAGAAAATCAAAGTGAAATAAAATTATCCTAGCATGGTTAAACATTCCTTATTTACTCCTTATTCAGGGTAAATATGTTTATTAATTATTGAATTAAAGAATACTTTACCATCAAAAGCAGAATGGTTAACTGTTTGCTAACCACCAATCTTAAAATGGAAATTACTCCTGTTACTGATGGTACTTGTATACCCTTATTGTTCAAATTTGTTTGGAGATGCAGCATTCAAACAGGCCCTTCCACCCAACATGTCCATGCTGATCATCGATCGTCTGTTTACTCCAGTTCTATGTTATCCCACTTTCTCATCCTCGACACACGAGGGGCAATTTACAGAGACTAATTAACTTGCTAACCTGCATGTCTTTGGGATGTGGGAACAGCACCTCATATTTTGTTTGGGCAGCTTACAACCGAGCGGCATGAATGTTGACTTCTCTAACTTCAAGTAACCTTTAATTTCTCTCTCTCTCTCTCTCTCTCTCCATCCCTCCCTTATCCTAGTTCTCTGACCAGTCTGACTGTCCTGATTAAGTTTTCAGTAGGAAAATTTGCCTCGTTTATGCCTTGAATATGCCTCGTTGTCAGCTTCCCCAAGCTAACAATGATCTATTCTACATTTTCCTTGTCCTTCATCCCCTTTGTTCTCTCATATTCACATCTTACCCTTTCATATCTCTGTCTCCCTCTCCCCTGACTCTCAGTCTGAAGAAGGGTCTCAACCTGAAACGTCACTCATTCGTTCTACTCTGCATTGTTCAAAGAAATGTTTTGTGGGGTTCCAAGATTTCTTTGGTGGTAAAATAGTAATCTTTGAGAAAATGCAGTAGGGAAAAACAGCTGTTAAGTTAGTTTGAGCATTATAATGTTGAGATGCATTGATAGTTGCATTTCAAGATACTGAGGAGTTGCAGTAGCTCCAATTTTTACTTTCACATGGTAAGCAAACATGGTGCTTACAGTTAGTTCTTATAATTAACAATTAACTCAGCATCTAACACGGGGGAAAAAAACTCACACAATAGTTACTATTGCAGTAGCTTTACAAGACTAAATTGTTTTTACAAAACCCGATGAGAGGCCATTTATTGTTTCCTGGTTAGCTGTTGTCAAAAATTTAGATTAATGAATAGACATGTTAAGGGCCGTTGATACATAGAAAACATAGACATAGGAAACATAGAAAATAGGTGCAGGAGGAGGCCATTTGGCCCTTCGAGCCAGCACCGCCATTCATTGTGATCATGGCTGATCGTGCCCAATCAATAACCTGTGCCTGCCTTCTCCCCATATCCCTTGATTCCACTAGCCCCTAGAGTATCTAACTCTCTCTTAAATCCATCCAGTGATTTGTCCTGTGGCAGGGAATTCCACTAATTCACAACTCTCTGGGTGAAAACATTTTTTCTCACCTCAGTCTAAAATGGCCTCCCCTTTATTCTAAGACTGTGGCCCCTGGTTCTGGACTCGCCCAACATTGGGAACTTTTTTCCTGCATCGAGCTTGTCCAGTCCTTTTATACGTTATTGGATGGTTTCAAGTTGATAGTTCAAGAATTTGCCTTTGCTGCTGAAAGTAATGTTACTTTCTGAATGCGGCATTGAGTTAGAAATAGATTAGTCTGAAGATCATTTATTTCCATCTGTGGTAAAAAATCATCTGAAATTATTGCCACAACACATTGTTTTCTCACCAAAGATTACCAGGATCAGCAGTTAATAAGGGTGGTTAATAAGGGTGACTGAAAGATGTATTTATTTGCATGTCCCTGCATTGCAGATAAAGTATCACATTTCACTTTCAAAATGTTTTGAATATTTAAGGTAAAATGAGATATCATTTGTTTACCACAGGATCCTTTAAGCACTGCCGTTGTGAAAATAATAAACAGGACTACACAGAAAATTGAAGGCAATGCATCGGGACTGCAAAAGTAGGGTCAGCCTTCCTTTGTCCAGAGATCAGTCCACCTGCCTTTGGGCTATGCTATTTCCCCCATTGTCCCCTTGATATACCAGAAGCCTGACATTCAGCACCTCAGCATAGCAGAGTTAAGCAAAGAGGCTGTCTCAGCAAAAGTAGTCGGCTCCAATCATATAGACATATGTTGAAGCCCCATCCTACAATTCATTGCTGTCAAAGTTATCTCTGTGATAATGTCCTTTGACATTCACAAACTAGGAAACTCATTTGAAACCATAATGGGATTTAGTAGAATTGCTTAATAGGATTTGTATCGTCCCTTGTATACTAAAGAGGGAAGATTGACTGCAGCTGAATTTTAGACCACTTAGACCACTCAAATATTCCTACAACAGTCAAGACGAATATCTGCTTCCTCCATACATTTTCACATTTTGCAAACCTTATGTCATCTAGGACAAAACTGAATGAGACTTGAAATTAGGAACCAGCTGGGCTGTTTTCTCAGGACAATATTTTTCTTGACTGTAATAATCAAAGCAGGACCAAATAGTCAAAAAAAAAACCTCATAAAATTACTCTGATTCAGGACATGTGATTAATTTGTGGGAGTTTTGTTGCACCCATGGCTAATGGGTAAATGGCTGTATTTTGGAGTGCATGTGATAGCATAATAGTTAATTATCCTAAGCCTAAATAGGATTTTGCAGAGCAGATAATATATTGAGTTAAATCTACTTTGCAGGATTGTCTACAGATATTTTTTGTAGCAAAAATGGTTACTGTCAGTTGATTTTAATTCCATGAACACTTGAAATACATTATTACAGAGCCATAGAGCAGAGACACAGGTCCTTCAGCCAACCATGCTGGGTATCAAGCACCTCTATTATTCATACTTTCTAGTGCATGGACTGAACCTTTCTATACCATGGGATTTCAAGTGCTCACTTAAATAATTCTTAAATGCTATGAGAGACACTGCCTTCACTGTCCCCGCAGGCGATATGTTTCAGATTTCAAATAATCTCTGGCTGAAATAAAATCTTGAAATCCCCTACCACTTAAACACATATCCTCTGGTTTTAGACACAAACTAAGGATAAATGTTTTTGACTATATATCCTATCAGTGCCACTCATAATTTTGCATATCTCACTCATGGCCCCTCTCAGTTATCTCCAATCCAAGGAAAACAAATCCACCCGTCTAGTCTCTCCTGATAACTGAAATGCTCCAATACGGGCAACATCCTGGTGAATTGCCCCTGCACTCTCTCCAATACACTCTGATGTTGAAGAGTAATTACAATTGGGTATCGGATTTATCTTAATATCTAATAAGCTGTGAATAATGATCATTTTGCTTACTTATTTCAACTGTAACAGCATGTCATAAATTATAAAGGGGAAGGTAGCAGTTGTTTTATTGGTTCATGCAACCCCCACATAGTTCTTTATTATCATGAGTGCACAGCACAGTGAAATTATTTTACACAACCCATAAATTCAGTCGCCATATTTTGGCACAGTTTACATAGAAAATGTCCAAAGTTCGGTCCACATGTTGGAAGTGCTGGAACGCCCCTGATCCAGGTAAGCCCTGGACTACTACAGGCTTGTGACCCGACGTTCCTCTCTATGCCTGACCACCTATTATGTCCCAGGAGTGCATCCTGCAGCTGACCTTGATGGCGCTAGATGCAATGCCCCTTTGTCCCTCTCCTGCCCACTCGTCACGTCCGTCGTCGCAGTGGCTTCCTCCTCAACTCTCCAGTCTTAGGGACTACAAAGCTTCCCCCTGTGGGCAGCAGCCCACCAGGCCCTTCTACGCAGTGGCAAACCAGGCCCGCTGATGCACCTGGTCTTCGTTCTCGGCAGCCGCCTGGTCCGTCCTTGTTTTTGTACGGCTCCGCAGCACCTCGCGAGAGCTTTCTTACATTACAGCTATCGGGGCAATCAAAATTCACCCTTGTAGAATTCACAAATCACCACCCAAATATTTGAGACACAAATTCACTTTCATGGGGTTTATATCAGGGAAACAAAAATAAATCAACTTTTTTTTTATCAACTTGCGTTTCTTGATGCTTGCACATATGATGCAGCTTTGTGCAAGAGTTGATTGTGGTATCGTCTATTTCACAGGAAAGTGACCTGCGTTGAGTTGCCTGCGATGTAACAATGATACTCATCCAGCTTAATAACAGCTTCGTCATCTGCACATCGGTGATCCATTTTTTGACACATTTTCCAAAAGTATTCAAACATTAATGTATTTGGTACTGGGATTGGACATGAAGAATTTTAATGTAATGTGGCAGATCTTCCGCATTATCTTTATGATTCATATCATTTGATTCGTTCTACCCACTTACAATGTACCAGAAAGCTTTGTATTTATATAACGCGGTTCAGGTACCTCTCAGACTATTCCACAGCAATTTACAGCTAATTAAGTACTTTATTTTGAAGTCTGGTCACAGTTGTATTCTAGGACACAATAGGCAGCTCGTTCATAGCAGGCATCCACTAAGAGTATTGTGGCAGCCAGAAATGATCATTCAGATTGATACATTAAAAATATTAATTATCCTTTTATTTTTGATATTCATAATTTCTCAAAAATATTCCACAAACTTTGCTTCAAATTCTGAATTCCCTGATGATTTGTGGCTTCCCAAACACCTTCCACTTCCACATGACAATCTCAATAACCAGTAGAAATGTGGGGGAGGGTTGAGGGGGTGGTTGTGGGGGAGGGTTGTGGGGGCGGGGGGGGGGGGGGTTGTGGAGGTGGTTTTGGGGGCGAGGGGGTGTTGTGGGGGTGGGGGAGTGTGTGTGGGCGGGGGGAGAGGGGTGTTTTGGCGGGGTGGGGAGTGAGCTCGGAGAAAAGACGGGAAGAGTCATTGGGGAGAGGGCATCACGGGGGAGGGGAAGAGAGGGGGACTAGAGGGGTAGTGGCTGGAATTGGCGGTGCAATGGGGCTCACAGAGGGCGCTGGTTGCTGGTCGTTCTCCGCTGGGAACAGAGTCTCCGCTTTCCGTTTGGCGACATCTCCGACTCTGGGCTGGGTCTCCGACTCTGGGCTGGATCTCTGACGCTGGGCTGGGTCTCCGACTCTGGGCTGGGTCTCCGACTCTGGGCTGGGTCTCCGACTCTGGGCTGGGTCTCCGACTCTGGGCTGGGTCTCCGACTCTGGGCTGGGTCCCCGACTCTGGGCTGGGTCTCCGACTCTGGGCTGGGTCTCCGACTCTGGGCTGGGCTGGGTCTCTGACTCTGGGCTGGGCTGGGTCTCCGACTCAGGGCTGGGTCTCTGACGCTGGGCTGGGCTGGGTCGGGTCTCTGACGCTGGGCTGCTTCGGGTCCCTCCGAAAATCGTGTCCGGTCGGAAACCTCAGCTCCAGTAAAGACGCGATGGCGCAGGAAGGGGTGGACCGTGACAGGGGAAGAGACGAATCCACACAGCACTGACTGGCAGGAGAAGAGATCGATCTGTGCAAGCGCAGTTTTAGAGATTTTTAAACCTCGCTAACTTTTACGACATTCGACCGATCGGAACGAAACTTGGTACACTCGCAGCACAGGAGAACGGTGAGTGAACTGCCGAAAATCGTAGCGCTATCGCGAACCGTTTTTGCGCAAATAGAAAGACCGCCAAACTGAAAGATAACAAGATCAGAGTTTTAGTCATGTATAGATAATTTCCATTCTAATGAAATGAAGAGCTCCACTTCTCAATTTTATCTCCAAAACCGAACGTCCTATCCCTGATTAGATCGTGATGTTTTCACATTTCATTCCTTAGATTGTTTCTATATCCTTTCCCCTGTGACATACTTGCAATGTTCAGTGTGGGCTCCAACAAGAGCAAGCTCTATCTTTTTCCCAAAAATAGATCAGGGCTCGAAATTAGCGGTTACCCAAAGTGCCGCCGGGCAACCTAAACGCCGAGTCATTTTGCCTGGTTTGGCACTGCAGATACTGGTTCATACCGAAGATAGACACAAAAAACTGGAGTAACTCAGCGGGTCAGGCAGCATCTCTGGAGAAAAGGAACGTGACGTTTTGTGTCCGCGACGGCTGTAGTGCGGGGCAAAGATACCATGTGCGGGGTGACGAAGGGTCGGAGCGAATGACGGGCCCCGCACTGCAGCAGCAGCGGCCGCGACAGCGCCTCCTGCTCCTCCCGCACCCCGCCCGCCCTGATAGCGGCCGCTGCTTTCAAATCCGCTAACGGCGATAACCACTTTCAAAACAAACCCTCTCGCACGCCGAGGGAGGGAGGGGGAGGCCTCCTTCCACCGTCTGAAGCAGCTGCACCAAAGATCCTATAGCTATAGGATCTTTGAGCTGCACCGCTCAGCCCCGCACCTTGCTGTTGGCTGGCGGAGGAGGGGAGGCGGTGGCGAGGAGATCCCAACCGCCTCCCCCTTTGGCGGTGGACAGGGACGGCCAAGGCAGCAGGGCGATGTTGTCCGAGGAGCGCTGACCATCCTTCCTCCCCACCTCGCCCCCTCTCTCTCTCTCTCTTGTACGCCCCCCCTCCACCCCTCTTATCCTGAGACCCCTCCTCTCCATCCCGCACTGATCCCCATTCCCGCCTCTATTCAGTCCTCACTGACATCCCCTGTGCTCCCCTCCCCATCTACCCCCCATCCCCCCAATCTATTCATCCTGCTCTGATCACCCTATTCACTTCGCATTGATTCTCCTGCCATCCCCCATCCATCCTACACTGGTCCCCCAATTCATCCTGTACTGACCCCCATTCATCCTGCACTGCTCCCCCATCCATCCTGTACTAATCCCCCATCCATCCTGTACTGCTCCCCCCCATTCATCCTGTACTGATCCACCCTCCATTTATCCTGCACCGATCCCCCACATCCGTCCTGTAGTGATCTCCCCATTCATCTTTTACTGACCCCACCATTCATCCTGTACTGATTCCCTCATTCATCCTGTACTGATCCCCTCATTCATCCTGTACCGATCCCCCATTCATCCAGTACTGATCCCCTCATTCATCCTGTACTGATCCCCCATTTATCTTTTACTGATCCTCCCATTCATCCTGTACTGATCCCCCCCATTCAACACCACTGACATCCCCCGTGCTCTCCCCTCACAATTTTACATACTCCAACCAACACGTACTAATTCACCTGCCTCAATCTATCCATTCCGCACCGATTGCCTTCTCAACACCCCCCCCCCCCCCCTCCCGCCATCTATACACCCTGCACTGATTCACACAACCTCCCTCCCTGACCCTATTGTGCTGGAAATGTCTTCAGAGCGAACATTGAATATGTTTGATAATGGAATGCAATCAAATGTGTTTTAATTCCCCATGTTATTATTTGTTTTAGTCCATAAAGATGGATTAATTAAATTGTGAACAAGTGAAACATTAAAACCGCAGTGTTCGATTGTCACTGCTACTGTTGACACGTTATTACAGAATTCATTTTAACGGCAAATCAATGCTCTTAATATGGAGTATCAGTACTGTAGTTATTTAATGAGCAACAATCACAACTATACATTGGATTTATCCAGGTTTTACTTCTACAGTCGGTCATATACATCACAAATTTGGTCAGGAGATATTTCAGTTGAAATTTTAACGTTAATTCTGAAGTGGGAATGATGGAAACAGCGTTTATCAATAATTTTTTTTAAAATCTGGTGTGTACAAACTAGGTATCTTCATTGCTGTTCACAACACGTACATCTAATCTGAATCAAGTATCAAGTATCCTTTATTGTCATCCAGACCTCAGTCTGAACGAAACTTCGTGCCTTGCACAGAACAAAACAACAAAAACACACAATAAACACAGATTTCACATCCACCACAGTGAGTCCACGAGGCACCTCCTCACTGTGATGGAAGGCAAAAGTCTTAAAGTCCTTGTCTCTTCCCTCCTTGTTCTCCCTCTGCGCTGAGGCGATCCAGGCTTCGGATGTTGTGACCCAGCCGGGTGATGGTAGTTAGTCAGTCCCGCGGCTGAATCCGAGCTCCGCGAACGGGCCGGTTCAAACACCGCGGCCCGGGGCGGTCGAAGCTGCCGCCCTCCAGTCCAGCGGACGAAGCTCTTGTTGCGGGAGCTCCGGAAAAACAGGTCACCAACCTGTGACCTGCGAGCTCCCGACGATGTCGTCCACTGGGCCCGCGGCCGAGCCTCCGAGGCTCCGAAGTCGGGTCGTCGTCGCCGGAACGCCGCCGCATCCCCGAAGTCAGGTCGCCGCTGCCGGAAAGCCGCCACGGCCCCGAAGTCGGGTCGCCGCCGCTGGAACGCCACCACAGCCCCGAAGTCGAGTCGCCGCCTCTGGAACGCCGCCACAGCCCCGAAGTCGGGTCACCGCCGCCGGAACGCCGCCACGGCCCCGAAGTCGGGTCGCCGCCGCTGGAACGCCGCCACAGCCCCGAAGTCGGGTCACCGCCGCCGGAACGCCACCACAGCCCCGAAGTCGGCCAGCCTCCCGTTGGTAAGTCCTGGCTGGCTCTGGATCCGGAAGTGGCGGCGCTGCCCTAGCAGCTGTGGCTCACCTGCAGCCCGTCTGTTTTTTCTTTTTGTTGTTGTTTTCTTTTGTCCTGTTTTAGTTAATTTTAGTTTATTAGGTTGTGTATGTGGGGGGGGGGGTGGGAGAAACATGTTTTTGGTCTCTTCCTTCGGTGGGATGCAACCTTTTCTTGTCGTATCCCCCGTCTCCGTCTCCGTCTGCGCTGAGGCCTAATGGTGGAGCTGTCCGGTAATGTCGAGTAATGTGGCGATTTGACACCTTTAAACATATTACCAAAAGAACATTTGCTGCAGTTATGACCTTTGGCCATCTCTTGTCAGTTAGTGTAATGTTTAACCTGTCAGATGGGTATAGTCGGTTTTAACAGGTATTATCATAAAATGCCGTTCGAAATTTCCATGCAACCTGTATATTTTGTTATGGATAAATTATGTGGGAAGCGAGAGTGTTTCTGTGCCAATGGCAATAACGACCCATGCTATGGCCATGTCATGGTAATTTTCGGTCCTTCACAGAAAACATGCTTGCATCAATCCGTAGTGTGCATGGTTAAGCATATATGTTACCATGGTCCAAGATTTATTGACACAGGTTGATCATACGCTGAATAACCCAACCACATTTTTGTTTGGAAGTGGAAAGAAATAATAGAAATTGCATTCATTGCAATGTGTAAAAAGAGTTGAGATACAGTATTATAATTTTGCTGCATGTCATTATGGTATATATCATGTCTTGATTGGTGAATATGTTTAGTTTGTGACTTTATTTGAAGCAGAAATAATATGTGAATTCTGGTAACTACGCACTTCATCCAAGCACATTATCGCACGCGTCATGCAAACCGTCTTAAATGACCACCTAAACTGTCATTTGGCAACCTTAAAAAGCTGCCTAGTTTGCCTGGCTGGCAACAGGGAAATAAAGTTAAGTGAGAGCCCTGTAGATACAAAATGCTGGAGGAACTCCGTGTCCGGGAGCATCACTGGAGAACATGGATAGGTGACATTTCGGGGGTGAACTTCTTCAGACCTTTTCTCTTATAATCCTTTTTAACCTTCTAACCGTATCTCCTTGTTGTGGTCTGTAGATGCAAAACTAAGGTTCTCTTTTTCTCTGTGGCCTTATATATGATCTAAACATTTGGTTTTGTTCGAGCTAATTGATGATGGCAAAATATTGGCCAGCATACATGGAAAACAGAAGTAAAAAGAGAAAGTGCTGGAACTACTAAACAGATCGGGTATCTTCCACGGAGAGAAAAACAGAGTTATGTTTTCCAGTGCATATCCTTTCAGCAGAAATTTAGAACCAGCCAAGTCTGTTCTTTGTATGGTAGGGTGGAATCTACTCCAAAGGAGCAGGAACAACAGCTTTTAGTTTAAACCAAAGAGTGTCACCTATGTCTCTGCAGCAATCCCTCAATATATTGGAGTATCTTCCTAAACCAAATGCTGTTATCAATATCAGTTGTCCTGGAAAAGATGAATAGTAACACTATGCAGAAATAATTTAACGGCTGGTGTGATAACTTCATAATATAGCTTATTTATTTTTACAGGATCCAAATTAGATTTTTTCAAATCATTTACAATCTTGGAAAAATGAAATATACTTACTACATTTGCAACTGTTGTAAAGTTATAATACTGTTTAATCTGTTTTTACTGCAACAATTAATTAACCATGTGCCCTCTCCAATTATGTCATTAATAGGACCACAGCGAGATGCACAAGCAGCAAGGGAGTTTATTTTGAAGATGTTTGTGGACCTGAATCCTGATAGTGACAAAATTATCTACTCTCACTTCACATGTGCCACAGATACAGAAAATATACGGTTTGTCTTTGCTGCAGTCAAGGACACTATCCTACAATTAAACCTGAAGGAATATAACCTGGTCTAGTATATTAACTGGCCTAACAATAAATAAGAGTAACTGTATTATCTGTGAAAATGATTTGCATAATTCTAATTTATTGCTATCCTGGACTGTGGTTCCACAGAGTTTTAGTAAATATTATGATTTTATTTAACAAAAATGGGCAAAAGATGCTGAAACATGTTTGTGGCACCAGTCTTTTTAGGCAAAACTTTGTGACTTCATGCAAAAATTTTGATTTCCATTGTAAATTCCCATCTCTGAAAGGGTTGGGTTTTTTGCTTTTCTAAGCACATCCCTCCCCCCCTCCTACTCCCCAAACAAATATTCGAGGTACAATGTCCTTTTTATGATATGTTCCTCTTGACACTCTGTAGTACACAGTTACTGTGGTAATGTTTGTTTGATGGAAATCAAGCTGTCAATGATAATTGTTGTACTGCTTTTTTGATGGGCGAGAAGGATTGGTCTTGTGAATTTTAAATTACTGATATGTATAATTTAAAGTTTCATACTAAACAGTTCATCTTCACTTTAAGCTATAAAGATGGGAGACATTAAGCAATAGTTGATTGCTTCAACTTTATATGTTACCACACTGATTCAAAAAATATGGATAGATGTAGGTAAGAATACAATATTGAGAATGTTGTGTGCTTGTAAAACAATATATGGGGTTTGAATTCTATTTATTATGTGCCACTCTATTGCTATTACTAAACTCATTTTATGGAATGATGCCAAACCAAATGTCATATACACTATAGTTGCTGATTTTTGCAATATATACATGTCTTCTTCCTTAGGACAGTATCTGGAGACATCATTGACATCTTTACTTTGCTCCTGTGTGATTTTTAAATGTTATTTTTTTTGGCCTTTAATAAGGAGTGTATTAATACTGCCACTGTCTTATTTGTTTGCTAATTTTGAAGTTTATTAGATAAAAATTACCTTCCTCAAGATGCTAAAAACAATGTGGTTAGAAACAATAACAACACTTGAGTAGATGATGAACAGCAAACAAATAACACTGCAGCATTGGCTTTTGGATCTTCAAAAAATAATTTGTTTGACATGCCAAAATAAATGAGAAAAACTGGTGCTTTTTTCACATTGTATAATATTTGCCATTACCTCTGTAATTTTGTTTAACATAAGCTGCTCAGTGTCCATGACCAATTTTGTATCTAACTTTTTTACACATATGTTAAAAGGTACCGTAATCATGTTTTGATAAAATCTTGTAAGATCCTTAATTTTATTCTAAAATGGATTCATTTGCCATAACCTTTTGGAAAATGAACCTGTATTATTCCTTTTTGTCCAACGGTAGATAAACTATTAAAATCCGAGACCTGGGCTGTAAACAAGATAAATGCTTGAAGAGGTGAGATTTGAATGAATGTCTCACATTCCTTTAATTTGTTAGATTTTGAATGTTTTCAGTCTTTGAGGCGATGGCTCAGAAACTTAAAGGGTGAGGTCAGTTAGTTAATTAAAATAGTTCTGCACTGGCCATTGTGGAATGCCTTTATTTCTGTTTTTATGCTTCAATAATGATTTTTTTCTGTTATGGAGTACCAAAGTTAATGGTCAGTGATTGTCTCCCTTCACTCCTGCTCCTCTGCCCAACATGCATTAATGTTCCATTGGACAAAATTCCTCTAATTTGTAAAAAATAACCTGGCTGTAGGTCTAGTGCAATTATGTACATTGCAATCGTGTGTGCGTGCGTGTGTGTGTGCACGCGCATGTCTGTGACATGCAAACATATTGGCTTTGTGTTAATTTTGGCAGATTGAATGTGTTGCATTGATATGTATCTGTGTAATTGATTTGTAAGTCATATAGCTAATTCACATTTTTGAATAACATTTACCTTTTTAAGAGGTAAATGTAATTTTTTGCCAGTTTCTTTCACAGCTACAGATTTGAAATGTCATTTTGAAAGTAAAGATAATAATCATACAGTGTGGTCTGATCAATATACATCACAAAAAAATTCTGATCAAATAGTTCATTTTTATAAAGTCTCTCCTTTCCCGGAAAGTTTATCCAAATGTCTCACCCATGAAATGGACAAAACTAGCTACACCATTTCTTCTCTTCAGTGTGAAAGAAAATAATGTACTGTGGAGAAATCTTTTGAAATTAGAAAGTGTTTTAAAAATCAAGTTGTATTTTAGGGAATATCATTTATGATCCATGTATCTGTAGTTTTTTCTGATAGGTCACAGTTCATATTGTACTGAATGTATAAATTACCGGTAAATACATCTCAAATTTATGTTTCATGCCTTATGAAAGTGGCGTTAAGAACTTTGTGCCTCAAAATGGGAGTTTCAGAGAGAAAATGACCTTTTGACTTTGCTGATATATATGTGCTGTATTGGGTGTTAAATTTGAATGTTAGATGACAGCTCTTAATCTACTGGTAATGCTCCAGGGGGACCAATGCAGTGTTGCTAATTCCTATGAAAAGATCAAGTTATTTTATATCATCAATATGAAGTAGAATAAAATCAAGCAATTAATTATCATTTGCTAATTAATATCATTAATTGCAAATGGATAAATGAAGTTAGGTACTCTGTATATAAAACAATGAAGATGGTCAGCTGCATGGTTTACTTTTGAAATACCCTCAACTTTTTTTTATTCAAGCAAAATGTAAAACATTTGGCATTCATTTGGCATACCAATAACTTCCATTTATATTGTTTCACCATTACTCTTGTCAATTGGTCTTTCTAGAATTTCAGCATGTTGGCACTTCTTGGAGAAATGTTTAAAATAATTTAAATATTTTAATTAAAAATTGAGTGGTATTGTTGTTGGTCATTCGATTTGTTAACTTAAGATAGACCTAAATTGCACTGGATAGTGAAATACAGTGTGATCCTGATTAGTTTATTCTAGTGCTAACATTTTTCAAGTGCCAATGTGGTGAAAGCTCTGGTGGGACATATATTTACTTCATGCTAGATAATCTTAACCTGCAATGTTTAAAAGCATAGCTGGTCTTTTTAAATTGTCATTTAAATGCATGCTTTGTCATTGTTTGAGGAAGAGAAATAACTTTTGGAAAAATCTAATGTCGTATATTCATGTCCCAAATTATCTTGCTGGTTACAAATATAGTATTTTTTGGCCATAATTTTGTACTGGTTTCGTTTGATGCCTCCAAATAGTAATTTTCATCTGCCCTTTTTATGATGCTGTACTTGGAATTAATTTTTATTCCAATAATTTTAGACTGCATATAAATTCATTTTTCTGAGTTGAAAATTATCCATATGACTTTCTTATGAAAAAAATTCAACAGTACCAATGTAGTTGCACAAAACAAACTTACTTGTCCCTTGTCATTGATTGTATGTTCAATAAAATAGATACATTAAATTTTTAGGGTTTCACATGATCATTCTGAGAATAGCAATTGATGAATTATTGCTATCAAAATCAACCCTTTAAGGTTTCAAATTTTCAAGAAAAAAAGGTCTGTGCATCACACGAAAAACAAATGTGAAGGCAAAAAATTCACTTCTTGTGGTAAATAGTTTACATTCATCTCAACTAGTCTGTGCATCCCATTATTTGTAATTATTTGCAGTCCGCATTTGACAATCTTTGCAATTAGCAGGGACGTTTTAGAGAATGGTTATAAAAATCTTGTGTGATCTTGTACTTTATAGATAGAGGATAAAATACAGAAGCCCAAAATTGGGTTGGCAATATCTGGAGTATTGGATGAGTGACTTCAGTAATGTCAATAGATTGGAAAACTGGTTGTGCTCCTTGGTAAAGGAAACAAAGGAAAACTGAGAGGCATTTGAAATTCCAAGAACAGATGGAAATAAACAGCTGGCAGCAGGCCACTTAATTAAAATTATGACAACAATTGGAAAAATGGCACAAGGAGAAAAACAAACTTTTTACACATTGAATAGTTAGGGTCTGAAATGTATTGCCAGGAGGAAAAGTGAGGCAGCTCGGTTTTGATCATGGTGTTCAAGAAGGAACAGTATGTAATTGAAATAAAATAAATGCAGAGTTATCTGGAGGAGCTAATTTGATCACTGCTTAGATCCAGCATAGGCTTAATGGGCAAAGGCCTCAATCCTTAAATCCATAGTGATTCTGTGCTCCAAAATTTGCTGCTGATCTCTGACAAAAGAACATGCCTTGTGCAGTTTCCCGACAAGAGCTGTTGGTTTGAGAGGCATTGGCCTGAGTTTCAGTTGCGAGGTAATGCAACTATATTGTAATTATATCACAAGGGGACAGGCCTTTTCCCTCAGCTGGAAAAGAATTGAAAGCTGGCTAAGCCATTCCCCCTTGGATCAGCAAGCTATCAAAAGTTTTGAAGATCTTTGAATGTCTGTCATTCAGAAATTCTCATGCATAAAAACAATTCAGGTTTTTAAAAAGCAGAATCATTTCAATAAATTCAGGTTATTAAAACAATCCAACAATTCTAATTATTGCATTAGTCCCTCACAGCAACTTCCCTCCATTGAAACTAATGGCACCAGGTCAAAAATATTTCCAGCTCTTCGGCAAATGGAGCTGTTTATGGCTGCACTATGTGATGCCTTTAAATCGTATAAGGTCTTGTTGATGTGTAGATTTTTCAAGCTTTTCAAAGTAACTAGTGGTGAATCTTTACACTGTCCGTCTTTAATTGCCTCTTGAACTTACTAGGTCATTTTCTGAGTGCATTATGATTCAACCACGTTGGTATTTCTGGAAAGGCATTCAAGCCTGAATGAGTAAGCAGATTTCATTCCCTGAAGAATATGAGCGATCTAGGTTTTTAATAACATTCCAATGATTTTGTGGTCACCATTACTGATAATTCTCCTAGATATTTGTTTTAAATTGCACATTATGCTACATAAATCCTATGATGTGAACATTACTTCCCTGGCACAATATGATTTCATTTCATTTCTGTGGATTCATGATCCATACCCTATCTCTGCCTTAAAAATATCCATTGACTTGCCACTTCTGTGGCAAAGGAATTCCACAGATTCACCACACTCTTGCTAAGGGCTTGCAAACATGCCCTTGTCTATACATGGAATTGATTGAACTGAAGGGATTTGTCAGCATTAATTAAAATATACTTAAATGTTATTTGTCCTGATGGGACAAAGGGAATATTAAATATATACTATTTGCCATAAAGAAAAGTATGCAGAGTACAGACTGCAATCTCAGTGTGAGACGTGAATGTGTTATCACCAGGTATGGATCAGCATTGGGTCAAATCTGAAGGATATATGTGGCAGTTTAGGATGTACTAAATGGCAGAAGAATGCACGTGTGTAAAATCTACTTTACTTCACTCGTTACAATTTTAGCCTGGCTGTGCCTTTGGCAGTTCGTTACAATATTGGAAGGAGAGAATGACAAACTGCCCTTATGAGACTGTACTTGTTGGTATCGGATCCATTACCAGCAAAATTGTATTCTGCAATCTCATCAGGCATATCCGATGTACCTCCGCCAATAAACTAGGTATCAATCACTGGTTCAATGTGGAGTTTCAAAAAAAAAAAAAGTCAGGAACAACATCACGTGTCACTACAGAATGCAATACTTTGCAAAATAGCAAGATACCATGCTGTAGATCGTACTAAATAAAACCTACCGAAGGAATCAGTCCCAACACATCCAATCATTAATGAAGATAATTAAATACAATTATTTCTTTTGCCCAGATAGCAAGATACCATGCTGTAGATCGTACTAAATAAAACCTACCGAAGGAATCAGTCCCAACACATCCAATCATTAATGAAGATAATTAAATACAATTATTTCTTTTGACCATCAATACTAATAAGATTAGTATTGATGGTCTCTAATTGCCCTTGACGTGATGCTGGTGAGCCATTGCTTTGAACTGTGGCAGTTGCACATCACAGTACTATTAGGAAGGGAGTATCAGTATTTAAATCCAGTAGCAATGAAGGTACAACAATTATATTTCAACATCAGATTAGTGCGCAACTTGGACGATGCCATTCCTTCATATCTGCTTTCCTGGTCTTTCTTGATGGCAAAAGTGGTGAGGTTTATCGAAAAAGCTTTTATGGTAATTACAGTGCACTTTATAATCCAGGTGAACCAGATGTGGAAGGAGTGAATGTTAAAAGTAGAAGTTTGGATGCAGTTCCATTAGCCCACTTCCTTCTAGATGCTGTCAAGTTGCTCCAGGATTATTGTGGCCATACTCATCAAGCAAGTTGAGAAATATTTCATCAGAATCCTGATGTGTTATCTACACGATGGAAAGACTTGCAGGAATCAAAGTGAGTCAAGACAATCTGCTTTCTGTTGTTCCTCCATTTTTATGATCACATTTCAGAGCATTCCCATCGGTTTATTTAGCAGAGTTCCAGTTTGTTACTGATACATATACCACATAGCATAAATACCGGGAAATATTTATTATTATTCCTGTCATTCCGATCAATTAACATTTTTGGGCAAGAGAAATTTTTTTGTTAATTGAGTTTTCTGGAATATTTTACTTTTTTTATCTATTTCCCGAAAAGGAATTCATCCACTCATTTTAATTATACTATTGTTTCAAGAAATTCTCTTGGATACACCTCACAAATGATGCCCCATCAAAGCTTTTGGCACTGAGCAAGTCCCGATCAATATTGGCTAAGTTAAAGTCACTCACTAAGACAACTTTATTGTTTTGACATCTGTTGATAATCTGTCTACATATCTGTTCCATCTCCTGCTTGCTATTGGAGGTTCTACATTATAACCCCCTTAGAAAATTTGCGCCTTTCTTTCTAAGCTCTACCCATATCACCTCAACGGATGAACCCTCTAGTATGTCCTCTCTGAGTGTCACCGTGACAGTCTCCCTGATTCATAGTGCAACTCCTCCACCTCTTTTGCCACCATCTCAATCACGTCTGAAACAATGAAACCCCAAAACATTGACCTGCCGGTCATGTCACTCACAACCACGTCCCTGCAACATCATAGTCCCAAGCA
Organism: Malacoraja senta; assembly: GCA_038087875.1. NCBI lineage: Eukaryota > Metazoa > Chordata > Chondrichthyes > Rajiformes > Rajidae > Malacoraja > Malacoraja senta. The sequence goes on from CM075995.1 coordinate 1,146,924, forward strand.
CCGATCAAGACTCTCTTAAGTTCATCTGCGTTCTCCACAATATTCCTTGCATTGAAAAAAACAAATTTCAGTCCATCAACGTCACCATATTCCTTCACCACTCCCTGCCTGTGCTTCCTTTTGAGACTTACTGGTCCTAACATCTACCCTCTGACTAAATAAATTCCTCCAATGTCAGCACATTCTTCCTAAGATATGGGGCCCAAAATTGCTCATAATACTCCAAATGTGTGTGTGTGTGGGGGGGGGGGGGGGGATCAGACCAGTACTTTATAAAGCTTCAACGTTACATCCCTGTTTTTATATTCTAGTCCTCTTGAAATAAATGCATTGCATTTGCCTTCTTTACTACTGATTCAACTTTTTAGGAATCTTAGAAACATAGAAAATAGGTGCAGGAGGAGGCCATTTGGCCCTTCGAGCCAGCACCACCATTCATTGTGATCATGGCTGATCATCTCCAATCAATAACCCGTGCCTGCCTTCTCCCCATATCCCTTGATTCCCCATATCCCTTGATTCCACTAGCCCCTAGAGCTCTATCTAACTCTCTTAAATCCAATGACTTGGCCTCCACTGCCCTCTGTGGCAGGGAATTCCACAAATTCGCAACTCTCTGGGTGAAAAAGTTTTTTCTCACCTCAGTCTTAAATGGCGTCCCCTTTATTCTAAGACTGTGACCCCTGGTTCTGGACTCGCCCAACATTGGGAACATTTTTTCTCCATCGAGCTTGTCCAGTCCTTTTATAATTTTATATGTCTCTATAAGAAAACCCCTTATCCTTCTAAAATCCAGTGAATACAAGCCTAGTCTTTTCAATCTTTCCTCATATGACAGTCCCGCCATCCCAGGGATCAATCTCGTGAACCTACGCTGCACTGCCTCAATCACAAGGATGTCCTTCCTCAAATTAGGAGACAAAAACTGGACACAATACTCCAGATGTGGTCTCACCAGAGCCCTATAAAACTGCAGAAGAACCTCTTTACTCCTATACTGAAATCCTCTTGTTATGAAGGCCAACATTCCATTAGCTTACACCAGCACTCCCAAGTCCCTTTACACCTGTGATTTCCGAATTCTATCCCCATTTAGAAAAGTCTTTGCCTTTATTCCCACTACCAAATTGCATGACTCTACACTTAGCCACGCTGAATTCCATCTGCCACATCTTTGCCCATTCTCACAACCTGTCCAAGTCCTTCCATAGAGTCCATTCTCTACAATACGTGCCCCTTCACCTATCTACATATCACCCGCAAACTTGGCCACAAAGCCTTCAATTCTTTCATCCAAATCATTGACATACATTGTGAAGAGTAGAGGCCCCAGTACTGAACCCTGTGGAACGCCGCTAGTCACTGACAGCGAACCAGAAAAAGACCCCTTAATTACCACTCTTTGCCTTCTGCCATTCAGCCAATGCAAGGAGGACAGAAGCAAAAGGTAGAAGGGAGATAAGAAAAACTAACCTGAAAGCTTTGTGCCTTATTGCGAGGAGCATTGGAAATAAGGTGGATGAATTGAATGCAGTTAGTAGTTAAGGGATATGATATAGTTGGATTTACGGAGACATGTCTCCAGGGTGACCAAGGCTGGGAGCTAAACATGCAGGGGTATTCGATATTCAGGTAGGATAGACAGAAAGGAAGAGGAGGTGGGTTGGCATTGCTGGTTAAAGAGGAGATTATTGCAATAGCAAGGAGAGACATTAGCTAGGATGCTGTAGAATCGGTATGGGTAGAACTGCGAAATAGCCAAGGGCAGAAAACGCTTGGAGTTGTGTACAGACCACCAAACAGCAGTAGGGAGGTTGGGGATTGCATCAAGCAGGAAATTAGATTGGGCCAACCAAATTGGTAACAGTGCTGAGGAGGAGGATTTCTTGGAATGTATACGGGATGTGTTTTTGAACCAATGTGTAGAGGAACCGACCAGAGGGCAGGCCATCCTAGACTGGTTATTGTGTAATGAAGAAGGATTAGTTAGCGATCTTGTGCAAGGCACCTTGAGCAACAGTGACCATAATATGGAGGTATTCTGCATTAGGATGGAGAGTGACACGGTTAATTCAGAGACTAGGGTCCTGAACTTGAATAAAGGAGACTTTGAAGGTATGAGATGGGAATTGGCTAGGATAGACTGGCAAATTATACTTAAAGGGTTAACAGTGGAGATGCAATGGGGAAGATTTAAAGACCACATGTATGAACTCCAGAAATTGTTCATCCCTGTCTGGCGAAAAAATAAAACTGGGAAGGCGACTCAACTGTGTGACGAGGGAAGTCAAGGATAGTGTTAAAGCCAAGAAAGAGGCATATACATTGGCCAGAAGAAGCAGCAAACCAGAGGACTGGGAGAAATTTACAGTCAGAGACAGGTGAATTTATAATGGGAAACAAGGAAATGGTAGAACAGTTAAACGAGTTCTGCCTTCACTAAGGAAGACACAAACAATCTCCCGGAAATACTAGGGGACCGAGGATCTAGTGGGAGGGTGGAATTGAAGGGAATCCACATTAGAAAATGGTGTTAGGTAAACTGTTGGGACTGAAGGCAGATAAATCCCCATGGCCTGATGGTCTGCATCCCAGAGTACTCAAAGAGATAGCCCTAGAAATCGTGGATGCATTGATGATCATTTTTCAATGTTCTCTCGACTCTGGATCAGTTCCTGTGGACTGGAAGGTAGCCAATGAAACTCCAATTTTTAAGAAAGAGGGAGAGAGAAAACGGAATTATAGACCAGTTAGCCTTACATCTGGAGTCAATTATTAAAGATGTTATCGCACGCATTTGGAAAGCAGTGACGGGATCGGTCAAAGACAGCACGGAATTATGAAGAGGAAATCATTCTTGACTAGTCTTTCGGAAGTTTTTGACGATGTAACAAGTAGAATGGATAAGGGAGAGCCAGTGGATGTGGTGTATCTGGGCTCAAAAAGCTTTTGACAAAGCCTCGCACAAGAGATTAGTGTGCACAATTTTTTTCTTAGGCCCCCTTCGGTCATGGCTGGCCATGGGTGTCTCGAGGGTGCTATTCCCTATATGGAGGATGCCTGTGCATGACTTTGTTTAACGTGGGAAGACTGGTGCACAGACAGCCACCCCACGGTCCTTGACAGAACAGAGACCCTTTTCTGCTGCAGCCTTCATCCGCCTTCCCAGCCGTTGTGACGCACCAGGGTCAGCCATCGTCCTCCTCGACCTTACTGCCTTAGGTGGCCCTACTAGGAACATAGCTCCAGACGGCATCGCTCTCAAGATCCTAGGTCCACACAAGCTTCTCCACCACGACAAGGTGACAATCCATGGAGAAGAAATTAGAGCATATGGAATTGGGGGTAGGGTAGTGACATGGATAGAGAATTGGTTGGCAGACAGGAAGTAAAGAGGTGGAATTAACGGGTCCTTTTCGGAATTGCAGGCAGGGACTAGTGGGGTGCCGCAAGGCCCGGCGCTGGGACTCCAGTTGTTTACAATATATGTTAACGATTTAGACGAGGTAATTAAATGTAACATCTCTAAGTTTGTTTATAGACACAAAGCTGGGTGGCAGTGTGAGCTGCGAGGAGGATGCTATAAAGCTGCAGGGTGACTTGGATAAGTTGGGTGAGTGGGAGAAGCATGGCAGATGTAGTCTAATGTGGATAAATGTGAGGTTATGCACTTAGGCAACAACAGGAAAGCAGATTATTATCTGAATGGTGTCAGATTAGGAGAAGGGGAGGTGCAATGAGACCTGGGTGTGCTTGTACATCAGTCACTGAAAGTAAGCATTCAGGTACAGCAGGCAGTGAAGAAAGCCAGTTGGCCTTCATTGCGAGAGGATTTGAGTTTAGGAGCAAGGAGGTCCGACTGCAGTTGTACAGGGCCCTGGTGAGACCGCACCTGAATATTGTGTGTAATTTTGGTCTCCTAATTTGAGGAAGGACATTATTGCTATTGAGGGAGTGTAGCATAGGTTCACCAGGTTAATTCCCGGGATGGCGGGACTGACGTATGATGAAAGAATGGGTCGACTGGGATTGTATCCGCTGGAATTTAGAAGGATGAGGGGATCTTATAGAAACATATAAAATTTTTAGGGGATTGGACAGGGTAGATGCAGGAAAAACATTCCCGATGATGGGGGAGTCCAGAACTAGGGGTCACAGTTTAAGAATAAGGGGTAGGCCATTTAGGACTGAGATGAGGAAAAACTTTTTCCCCCAGAGTTGTGAATCTGTGGAATTCTCTGCCACAGAAGACAGTGAAGGCCAATTCACTGGATGTTTTCAAGAGAGTTAGATTTAGCTCTTTGGACTAAGGGAATCAGGGGATATGGGAAAACAGCCAGGACGGGGTACTAATTTTGGATGATCAGGCATGATCATATTGAATGGCTGTGCTGCCTTGAGGGGCCGAATGGCCTACTCCTGCACCTATTTTCTATGTTTCTCATGGGGTCTCATTTTCTTTAGCAGCCTCGTGTACAGCAAAGGCCTTCTGAAAATCCAGGTAAACAATATCCACTGTCTATCCTGCTATTTCCTCAAAGAATTCCAACAGGTTTGTCAGGCAATATCTTCCTTCCTCAAAGAAATGCTGACTTCAGCCTATTTTATCATGTGCTTCTAAGTACTCAGAAACCACATCCTTTATAATGGACTCTAAAATTTTCCAACCAACAAGTATAGAAGTTGGGAGGTCATGTTGCATAAAACATTGATGAGGCAGCATTTAGAATATTAATAATAATAAGAATTAATAGGAACCTGAGGGGTAATTTTTTCACACAGAGGGTGGTGGGTGTATGGAACGAGCTGCAAGAGGAGGTAGTTGGGGCAGGAAATGTCCAAGGAACATTTGGACAGGTACATGGATAGAATAGGTTTTGAGGGATTTGGGCCAAACGCAGGCAGGTGGGACTAGTGTTGTTGGGACATGTTGGTCAGTGTGGGCAAGTTGGGCTGAAGGGCCTGTTTCCACATTGTGTGACTCTATGACACTAGTCAGGCTAAACAGCCTATAGTTTCCACTCTACTGCTCCGCTCCCTTCTTGAACAGCGGTGTAATATTTGCAATCTTCCAATCATCTGGAACCAGCCCTGACTCCAATGATTCTTGAAAGATCACTACTGCTTGAGTAGTGCTTGGAGTGATTGGTTGCTTCAGGCATTTTTTATTTTCAAGACAATAAGATATACATTCACACGTGAAGCAAGATATAAACTGCAACAAATCCAGCTGGATCTGAACCATGATACTACATGAATAGAAAAATAACTTGCACCTACACTTCCAGAGTTTTGCACCCACTCAGCAGCATGCCTGAAACGTGCACACAATGCTCATTACTGCAGAATGCATTTTGCTGGAATGTAAATAACAGCGGAACACGGTGCACAGCTAAATAGAAAGGATTAACTTTGTTCTTGAAATTAACAAAATAAATAAGTCATACAAACTATTTTATGGGAAGGGAGGTGAAGTTTATTTTCCTATCCAGAAAGGGTGAATCTCATAATTTGAAATTCATTGTAAAATTGAAAAATGGGGAAAATATATTTTAAAATTGGTCAGGAAGTGGTATTTTAAAAGCACATGGAAATATATATTTCTACATATCTATTGAAATGCTTATTCTCTAAATGGTTGGGGTGACATTTAGAAAGTTGTCAATATTTTGAAATTGCTATCAGAACCACTGCCCTGCTAAGTGCGTATATATTAACAGCTTGATTTAGATGAGGAATTTCTTCTCAGTGTTTCTTCTCAGAAATATCTTACGGTAGATTCTTTTGATGGTGGAGAGGTCACTATCCAGGACGGCATGAGTTCTTCAAGGGGGCAGCTTGTCACCACTTTGTCCTACCATACAAAATGGGAATTACCTGTTGCCCTTGCCATTGATGCCCTCATTCCTTTCATGAACACTCATAGTCAACCTTTGGCATTGAAGGATGTTCAGCATATTGAGAAAATTCTCTTTTTGTATTATATTGCAGTTGGTGCTGCGGGAATGTGTAACTGTGTGTGAAAGGATATAATCTGTTTATTATTTTGACCAAAACAAGATGTTTGACAGGGCTATCTCTGCCGACTTGAATAGTATCTTTGCCCCCAAAACTTTTTGCAACTTCTGCATCTGTCCCAAAAAGAAAGAATCTCTCCCTATGCATTTATTCATGAATTGCCTATAAACACATTTTTGTTTGTCAAATGCCAATGATACAAGTCTCATTTTTAATGGGAATTGATCCAACGACCAACAAGCAGCTTTGTCACCTCTGTTCGTGCCTGTTTATTAAAAAATTGTGGTCACAGTCATAGTATGCAGAATATCTTACCTGTTATAGTAAAATAGAGGGTCTTTCTGCTCAAAGATGTGAGCTTCACTGAATTCAAAATGGATTCAAATGGTCACCAACTAGTAACATGTGAAGGTAGGAGATCTGAATTAAAGCAGACCTCCCAAAGTTTTGATCTAACTGTGTTAGCCAGAATTTTGGAATAGCTCTGAACAATAAATCAAACTTTGTTAAATGCAGGAGTCATAATATTTAATTCCCTGGGCATCTTACCATGGTTCACACTTCTGCATCTTTTTAAATATAATCATTCTCCACCACTTGTTCACAATAAAAATGTTGTTTGCATTTTTATGTCTTTGCTTCTCTCAGTCATTAGACTAAGAACTTTCCCATTCTCAGTGATTTCAATTTCCATCTCTGCGTACATTGGTTGGTATGGCTTTGTACAGTTTTATGGATTTGAATGTGCTGAAAATCACTTCCCTTCGCAGCTTGCTTTATAGAATCTATCAAATTAACCTTTTACCCTTCATTCATCACCACATTACAGCAAATATCTATTTCCTCAATGGAAAGTTTAGTAAGACCATGACACATCAACTTGTATTGAATCCATTATTCTCTAATGCTGCTTCCCTCCCGTGTGTCCATTATCTCTGTTCCATTAGATCTAAGGGATGCAGATCTGAACGGCTATGCAGGCAACAGGTTTAGCCATTTACGCTCAGTTTTCACTCCTGTAATAGAACATACAACATTATGGTATAGGAACAGGCCATTCAGCCCACTGTGTCTGCACTGACCATGATAAATAGGTCAAACAAAAGCCGTTCTGCCTGTATATGGTTTGTAACCCACTATTTCTTGCCTGTTCATGTTTCTATTTAAATGTCTCTTAATCATTGGATTGCTTCTGCCTCTACCACCTCCCCTGGCAGTGTGTTTCAGGCACCTACCACTCTCTCTGTAAAAAACAAAAACAGGCCTGACCAACCTTTAAACGTTCCCCCTCTCGCCTATAGCCTCTAGTATTTGACATTTTCACCCTGGGAAAACTGTTCTGGCTGTCTTCCCTATGTATGTCCCTCTTAATTTCATATGCTTCTATCAGGTTGCCTCCTGAGCCTGTGGGGCAACGGCAGTGAAGGCAAGTACCAAGAAAGGACACATGACCATTGTAGTGAGTCTGGGTGAGAACATGGTCGAAGAGCAGGGGAGAGGATGTCACAAAACTCTCGTCAAAGAAAGAAAGAGAATTTCTTCAAAGCGGGCATGTCGTGAAGAGAGACCTCACAGTTGGATGGTAAAATGGAGACATGAAACAGCAGCTTCTGGAGTTTAGAACAAAATACAGTAACTAGTGGTGGAACTCAGTAGATGAGGGAGGATCTGTGGAGAAAATGGACAGATGATATTTTCAGCCATGATGCTTCATCTGTTTTGAGCTACAGGAAACTATGGTATTGATGTGCTCAAAACTCTGGTGCCCTACCTACCAACTGTTGGCTGCAAGGTTCATTTTATAACTTGAATAAGCAATATCAGATTACACTGAATGAAATCTATAATTCAAATATTTTAGAAACAAAGAACTACAGATGCTGCTTAATACACAAAAGGAGACAAGTACTGGAGTAGCTCAGCTGGTCAGGCAACATCTTTGCAGAACATACGTAGGTGATGTTTTGGGTCAAGACCCTTCTTCAGACCGACATTTAGGGTCAAGATTCGCTTTCAGACGTCTGAGGACTTAATAATAATGGATTGGATTTATATAGCGCCTTTCTAATACCCAAGGCGCTTTACATCGCATTATTCATTCACTCCTCAGTCACACTCGGTGGTGGTGAGCTACTTCTGTAGCCACAGCTGCCCTGGGGCAGACTGACGGAAGCGTGGCTGCTAATCTGCGCCTACGGCCCCTCCGACCACCAGCAATCACTCACACACATTCACACGCAGGCAAAGGTGGGTGAAGTGTCTTGCCCAAGGACACAACGACAGTATGCACTCCAAGCGGGATTCGAACCGGCTACCTTCCGGTTGCCAGCCGAACACTTAGCCCATTGCGCCATCTGTCGTCCCAATCCATGTTCTCCAGAGATGCTGCCCGACTTTCAAATAGTTTAGTCTATTATTTTATGGCATTGCTATTGCAGGAGATTGTGTGAAGAGTGGAAACCCTAATATCCACTCTAGCTGCGATGCGCCGGCACCAGCTGGACCTCGCTTTGACTCTCCAGAAACTTCGGGCCTCACTCACTCAGACCTGCAACGGTCCCCAACTCTACTTCATCCTCCGGAAGATCCACGCCTTCAATCAACGATTCCTGGCCCATCTTAACTCCACCAAGGACCTGAAACTAGCCCGCCTCCAGGCTGCTCCTGCAACCAACACTCCGCGACTCGACTGCCTGCAGGCCCCAGGCCCCAACGCTGGCCCGCGCCGCCTGCCCAATTCCCGCGACGCCATCTTGGCCACGAGGAGCAGCACCAGTACTCACCAGGACGCTGCCTTCGCCAACCTCCACGTTGATGCTGCCGCCGACCTTCACCTGCCTACCGATGACGCCGAGCCTCGCTGCCTCACCGGTAACTCTGACTATCTCCCCCTCCCCGACTCCTCCGAATATCGCCACCATAACGTGACCGCCGAACCTCGCCGCCGCACCGGGGCCTACTCACCCCGCCGCCTCACTGGGCCCATCGAATATCGCCACTGCACCGGGCCCACCGAACATGGGCGCCGCACCGGGCCCATCGAACATCGCCGCCGCACCGGGCCCACCGAATATGGCCGCCGCACCAGGCCCGCCAAACCTCACCGCCGCACTGGGCCCACCGAACATGGCCGCCCCACCGGGCGCACCGAACATGGCCGCCGCACTGGACCCACTGAACATCGCCGCCGCACCGGGACCCACCGAACCTCCCTGCCGCTCCGGGGCCTACTCACCTCGGCGCCTCATCGGGCCCGCCAAACCTCGTCGCCCCACTGACCATCCGCCCACCGGGACCCCCGACGCTTCGCCTGCTGACTCGGACTCCACGAACCGCAGACTTCCACCATCGATTCCACTGTCCCTTGCCACTCCACCGCTCTCCAGCAGCCCGCAGCCGTCGCCTTACCTGCAGCCTGGACTCAGCACTGGGCCTGAAGCTTCCACACTGCAAACTCCCACTCCCCTGTGTTTGACTGCGCTGGGTCCTAGTGCCAGTCCCCCCCAACCCTGGTAACCTCAGTGGTTGTTCCACTGGGTCTTCCCCATCCCCCTCTAACCATGTGACCCCAGCTCTTCCCCACCCACACTACAGTCCTCATACCCCTCTCCTCCCTGACCACCCACCAACCCCCCACCACACATCGCCTCGGCCTCAGTCCACTCACCTGCCTTCCTCCGGCCCCAACCCCCATCCCTGCCATGTGTTTACCATCCCCCCTGACCTCCTCCTCTCAGATACTGAATGGTCTGTCTTCAGCAGAGGCCTCACCTTTGTCCCCCTCCGTCCCCACCTCAGTGAGTTACGCGCCCACCACGATTTGGAGCTCTTCTACCGTCGCCTCCGCCTCACAGCGTTCTTCCATGGTAAAGAGTCCTCGTCCCCTATTGATGATCCCTTTTCCCGTCTCCAACGGACCCTCTCCTCTTGGACCCCCCCTCATGGCCATCTTCCGGCTTTAGACCTTTTTATTTTAAACTGCCGGCGGGACATCAACCGCCTCAACTTCTCCACTCCCCTGTCGCACTCTAACCTCTCACCTCCTGAACGTACAGCCCTCCACTCACTCCGCAACAACCCAGACTGGGTTATCAAACCCGCCGACAAGGGAGGTGTCGTGGTAGTTTGGCGCGTTGATCTCTACAAGGCTGAGACCACGCGCCAACTCTCAGACACCTCCTCCTACTTATCCCTGGACCATGACCCCACAGACGAGCACCAGGCCACTATCTTGAGCACCATCACTGACTTCATCCACTCCGGCTCCCTGCCCCCCCAACCCTCCAACCTCATCGTTCCCCAGCCCCGCACGGCCCGATTTTACCTTCTCCCCAAAATCCACAAACCTGGCTGTCCTGTCTCTGCCTGTTCGTGCCCTACCGAACTTATTTCCACATACCTCGACTCCATCCTATCCCCCCTGGTTAAATTCCTCCCCACCTATGTTCAAGACACCTCAGACACTCTCCGTCGTCTCCGGGAATTCCGTTCTCTAGGTCCCCATCCCCTCATCTTCACCATGGACGTCCAGTCACTCTACACCTCCATCCCCCACCAGGAGGGTCTCAAAGCCCTCTGTTTCTTCCTCGACCGGAGAACCAACCAATCCCCGTCTACAGATACTCTCCTCCGCCTAGCGGAGCTGGTCCTTATCCTGAATACTATTCGTTTGACTCCTCCCATTTCCTCCAAATACAAGGCATAGCCATGGGCACGTGCATGGGCCCTAGCTATGCCTTCCTCTTTGTAGGGTACGTGGAACAATCCTTGTTTGAGACGTACCAGGGCTCCATCCCCGACCTCTACCTCTGCAACATCGACGACTGCATTGGTGCTACCTCCTGCACCCACACACAACTCACTGACTTCATCCATATCAGCACCAACTTCCATCCGGCAGTCAAGTACACCTGGACCATTTCTGGCACCTCCCCACCGTTTCTTGACCTCACTATCTCCATCTCAGGTGATAGACTTCTGACCGACATCCACTATAAACTTATTGTCTCCCATGGCTATCTAGACTACACTTTGTCCCACCCTGCTTCCTGTAAGGACTCCATCCCCAACTCCCAAATCCTCCGTCTACGCCGCATCTGTTCCCAAGATGAGGTGTTCTACACCAGGGCATCGGAAATGTCCTCATTCTTCAGGGAACGGGGGTTCCCCTCCCCCACTATAAACGAGTCTCTCACCAGGGTTTCTACAATACCCCGTAACACTGCTCTCTCTCCCCATCCACCACTCGTAACAAGTGCAGAGTCCCCCTAGTCCTCACCTTCCACCCTTCTAGTCGTCACATACAACAAATAGTCCTCGTCATTGTCGCCAACTCCAACGTGACCCCACCACTCGCCACATCTTCCCATATCCCCCCTTGTCTGCTTTCCGCAAAGACCGCTCCCTCCGTAACTCCCTGGTCAATTCTTCCCTTCCGTAGCACCCCCTCCCCGGGCACTTTCCCTTGCAACCGCAAGAAATGCTACATTTGTCGCTTTACCTCCCCCCTCGACTCCATTCAAGGACCCAAGCAGTTGTTCCAGGTGCGACAGAGGTTCACCTGCACCTCCTCCAACCTCATCTATTGCATCCGCTGCGCTAGATGTCAGCTGATCTACATAAGTGAGACCAAGTGTAGGCTTGGCGATCATTTCGCCGAACACCTCCTCTCGGTCCGCAATAACCTACCTGATCTCCTGGTGGCTCAGCACTTCAACTCCCCCTCCCATTCCGAATCCGACCTTTCTGTCCTGGGCCTCCTCCATGGCCAAAGTGAGCACCACCGGAAATTGGAGGAGTAGCACCTCATATTTCGCTTGGGCAGTTTTATACCCCAGTGGCATGAACATTGACTTCTCCAATTTCCGGTAGCCCTTATTGTCTCCTCCCCTTCTCAGCTCTCCCTCAGCCCTCTGGCTCCTCCTCTTCCTTTCTTCTTCTTCCCCCCCCCCCCACCCTACATTAGTCTGAAGAAGGGTTTCGGCCCAAAACGTTGCCTATTTTCTTCGCTCCGTAGATGCTGCCGCACCCGCTGAGTTTCTCCAGCACTTTTGTCTACCTTCGATTTTCCAGCATCTGCAGTTCCTTCTTAAACCATAATATTTGTTTGATTAAAGCCAATTTTTAAAAATATACAAATTAGGTAAAATTTAGCTCAAAGGAGAATATGCCTAACCCAAAGGAGAATATTACAATAGTGAAATTGGAATGCGCCATTCAGTTACTCGAAATCATGTTACTTCGTTGCTAATATCATTATTTAAAGAGGCACTTTGCTGACCTGACAGTAGGTATGTTACAAAACTTACCTTCAGTCGCGCTGTAATTCTGCCACTGGCCGTGTGCACGATTTTGGCGCCTTTAAGGGGCGGCGGGGTTAAAACGCGGTTTCTCCTCCCTTGTCCTCAATTATATTTAGTTGGAGTACAAGCGTTGGCTGACAAATCGTTCCTAGTGGCCTTTTGTGAATTTTTTATTTTTATTAAATCGTCAATGTCAGCGCTAGAGTAATTTTAAAAGCAGCTCCTGAAGCGTCAACGCCGATAACGGGGACGGATTTCACACACGGGACAGGTAAACGAAAGTGGTTTCTTTAAATGTATAAAAGTGCTTCTTAAGAAGCCTTTAATTCACATTTTTTCATGCGACACGGTGATTTTATTCCCCGAATTAACGGCAGTATTTTTCATGCCAATACGGGGTTAAATTCACCGCAAATGAACGTTCCAAAAGATCGCGTTCCAGAAATCCTCACTCACAAGATGATTTAAATCCCCATTAATTTACAGGTATTAAACATTCAATTCCTTCCATTTGGCCTGTAAATTCATGAAAATTAGATTTAAAAATTATGTTATATTGTGAATTATTGTGTGAATGTTATTTGGACACTTAGGCTATTTAAAAATGTTAATCTATTCTTAAGAAATTGATAGATGTTTAGATCTAGTAATTGAATTTTGTAATTAGCTACAATTAGGTAACTAACTAATTATATGCTTTACTTTCATGTCTTCTAAGTAAGATTGTTTCATATTTGTTTCAGAATGCTTCAATCTATAATAACTGAAAATTTCTTTCAGTTATCTTAATTTTTAAGAAAATTATGGGCTTTTAACTGTCCTCGATCACAGCTTTTGTGTTAAGTCAATGGAAAAGCAATAGGGAACAAGATGCTAATTTCCGAGTATGAAAATGGCCATAACTTCTTTAATACTGAAGATATGAAAGTGAATTAGGTGTCAAATTAAACTTCTTTTTATGCTTTATCTGATGGGATAAATTGCAGACTTTATTTTTAAAATCTCAAAATTTTGTAACATTGCTACTGACAGGGCAGCTCCCAACTCATCGCGGGTTGCTGAACCACTTTCCAAACATGACAGTATGTCTTGGAGTAACTAGTTTAGTATTTTTTCCAGTATTAAGTTGCTGATATTTTCATTTAATGTTTGTCTCAATAAAGCAATTTATTAGCAACATTTGTTAAAGGTATGGAATGATGCGTAAATGCCCAGAAACGTGCGCAGAATCGTATCTGTTCATGTTAACACAATTTTCAACATTGCGGCACTTTTCATTTGTTGCTGTGCAGATGAAATTGTTCATTCGGCATTCAATAGTGGCTCAACAAAGTAGCAAAAAGAGAGCAGCAACGAGTGGCCGGGTGTCTAAATTACTTAAATATTGCATTTTTCAAAATTTAGTGATCGTGTAGTATCTGTTCTACGAGGTCAAGGGCGAGGATCAAGGACTGTTCGAAATTGGTTGGTGACCAGGAGTGTTTCTAAGCACTATACCTTGCAACAACAACCTGTTTCCACCAGTTTGCTGGCTTTGAGGTGGATCCATGCTGGTTGGGTAACCAACCTAACACCTCTATCCAGCCAGAATGGTGGCATCAAGTGGAGTGGGAGGACAGGGTATCCACAATAAGTGACCGTGAAGGACCTCAGTGAGGGGACTCCCTTCTCAAGGGATCGCTTCATCAGGAAGGTTCTGCTGGAGGCCTATAAATTCGGGACTAGGGACTCCTACTGTCTCCACGGCTTCCCGGGTAAAGGTTACTTTGACATTACCTTCAAGTACCCGAACGGGATGGCAGACGCTGCTGCAAGACTTCCGGGAGAAGGGGAACGAAACTCCGCTGTCGCTGCTGAAGGTGAAGCCGCCCTTTAGTCTCCCCACCCAGAGGGAATGGATGATCACGGTGCACATGTTTAACCCGCATGTGCCCATCGTGGAGGTCTTCACCCTCCTTGCTCATTATGCCAGGGGAGCAGGGAACTTGAAGGACTTGTTTGGCATTTGGACAAGCAAACGGCAAGTGAAGGTGAAGCTGAGGGTGGATGGGCAGGGAGCCATCATCCACCCTCCCTCGGTGTTTGCTATCGAGGGAACCGAGGATATATGACTTATGCAGGGCAACCCAGGGTGTGCAGCAAATGCAACAAACCTGGGTATGTGGCAGCCCAATGCAGTGCAGTTGTCTGCAAGAACTGCAAGCTGGAGGGCCACAAGACAAAGGACTGCAAAGAGAGTAAGAACTGCAACCTGTGTGGGGAAGCAGTCCACCTCTTCAGGGCCTGCACTAAAAGAGCCTGCACCTACGCACAGACGATGACGGGCAGTTGGCAACACCCCCAGGGTGGTCGAGATGCCTCCCACCTCTGCCAAGACCCTAGCTGAAAGGGAGAACAGGAATGATGACAGCCCAACCACCCCCAGACCCCTCTGCAGGAGGGAGAGTCAATGGAAGAGGGGGAACAGGAGGCACCAGAGGGCTCTGCCCAAAGAGCAGATGAAAAGGGATTCCTCCACCAGATTCCGCCAGGGATGAAAAGGGATTCCTCCACCAGACCGATGCCAGCAACCTCTCGTCGGACGATGAGTCGACCTCGAGGAACCGATGACGGAGGCAGAGGAAGATACTGAGCGCGGAGGTCGGAACGGGAGCTGTGCAGAGGTTGTTGTGGTTACCGATACTCAAAATTAAGTCAGGCGACGCGGAGAATTCTTCAAGAAGTTCAAACCTTTATTTGCAAATCAAGGCTGGGACAATCAAAGAGTCAATTGCATGACTTCCCACTTTCAGACAAAGAACTGCTTTTTATGGCATGTTAAACTCTGTATGTCCCACCCCCGGTACATTTCCATACCCAGACTTGCAGACATTCCCTTTTCGATAACCAATTACCTGCATCCAGTTTTTCCCTTCCTTCCCATTTATTTTTCATTCCGTAATCCTTATGTAAACCACATGACTTCCCCTTTCTTGGGCCCCCTTATTTCTCTGAGCTAGGGCTTGATACAGAGTTACAAAGGTCATATATCTGTCACAAATGATTTACGCTAAGTGCTGCGAGAGAAGAACCCAAAGTTTACTCTTCTATCTTGGGTCTCCCTTATCTCTCTCTCTTAGTCATCCCAGCTAGGGATGTTAACAGAGTTAAAGGTCATATAACTGTCACAACTAATTTACGCTAATTGCTGATCTAGCTAATGAGGGAAGAACCCAAAGTTTACACAAGCTTACAAAAAACAGTCAAACCAGAATACAAGGGACAAAGGCCTTCACATCGAGCACAAACATGCAGAGTTTCCAAAGTTTTAAAATACAAAGAATAATAGTTAAGTATCTCAAATATTACAAGCACCAAGGATATAAAATACAAAGATACTATACTCCTATATAATTCCCCCCTTTGAGACCTAATCGGTCTCACAGAAAAAGAAAACCACAAGCTGCACATATCGGCGCCGAATCAAACTACAACTAGCCCCCAAAATCAAGGTCCTCATATTTGTAATGTTCAGCCTCACAGTGTTTCTCTGGAATCCTGCGTAACTGGGCCAAAAACCCACCCCCATTATGCTGGGGAGGGAAAAAAGACCCAGCTATCCTTACAGACTATTGTTCAATATTCCTCTGGTGTGTTTTGCATGTCATCGTAGTATTCTATCAGCTGGGTCTGCTTATCTAGGAGCCCAGATTCGCCTTTTTCCTGGAGCAACGGAAGCTGTTTTGCAGTGGCTCTTATTAGGAAAGACTTAATACAGTGTAAAACACAACACAGCACAACAGTAACCACCAGCAGTGCAGCTCCAATAGTCACCCCCAACTTAGCCAACCATGCTCCCCAACATCCTAACATATTTTTGAGCCAGTCAAAGAATTGATGTCCTAAACCCGCATTCTGCTTAAGCTCTCTTCACAGTTTCTTCAACTTATCCATTGCTTTAATGAAAGACCCCTCCGGGCTAGTATTGTTAGATAAGAAGGTGCAGCAGTGCTCCCCAAACAGGACACACACACACCCTTTTTCTGCTAATAACCAATCTAGGGCCTGCCTGTTCTGCCACGCCATCTTACTGGTGGCATCAAGCTGGTGCCCTAGGGGCGATAGTGCATCCTCAGTGTAATTAATAAATCTCTGCTGGTTATAATAAATATAGTTGATCCATTCTGTATTTTTTGCAGGTGTGATCCAAATGAGTATTGACTCCAACCCGGCAGTAATTTCACTCCTAGCTTTAAACTCATTGGGGATTCCTCCAAATTCCAGTACTCGCAGCCCTGAGGATTTTTCCGATCGATGAAAAATAAAAAAAGTTATGAGTGTTTAAAAAATCTTGAGATCAGCTGATAGGTCTTCTCGCCTGTCAATCACCACGATGAAGGTAACGCCCCTTCTGGGGGGGGGGGGGGCAGGACTATAAAACCCCGGATGCCTGGACGGGAGTCAGTCACTCTGGTAGATCGCGAGGAAGAGTCCACAACCGTGATTCTAAGCTGTGAATCAACTGAACTGTGAATCTGCAATGTACTTGCAATAAATGATTTGTTAGCCCTTAATGACAATGCAATGAGTTGTTTGGCAATTTGGAGGCCTGCACTCTGCTTGAAATGCTATGAAATTAAATTTGGTGGCCTACACTCTGCTAGAAATGCTAAGAAATTGAATTTGGTGGCCTGCACACTGCTTGAAATGCTATGAAATTGAATTTGGTGGCCTGCCCTCTGAAATGCTATGAACTTGAATTTGGTGGCCTGTACTCTGCTTGAAATGCTATGAAATTGAATTTGGTGGCCTGCACTCTGCCTGAAATTGAATTTGGTGGCCTGCACTCTGCTTGAAATGGAATTTCAAGGAATAGCCGTGAGTGAACTGCCAGCCCACCAGCCCTGAGTGACTGAGCTGCCAGCCCACCAGCCCTGAGTGACTGAGCTGCCAGCCCACCAGCCCTGAGTGACTGAGCTGCCAGTCCACCAGGCCTGAGTAACTGAGCTGCCAGTCCAAGAATCCATTCGGCCCACAATGTCCATACTTGCCCTCTGGAAACCAGTCCCTTCAGCCCACAACACCCATACTTGTGCTCCAGAAAGCCCCCCCCCCCACTGTCCACCAATATTGGAATTGATGGAGAGGTGGAATATTGCGTTGGGGGACCAGCCCTCCCGTGTGAACATGGGACCCAACGGGTTTCACTTAGTCTAGTGTATAGTTATGAGGATCCGGTGCAGCTAGTGTCTTTCCTGTGGCCTTAGCACATATTATGCATTGTGGTAATTTCAAAGTCTGTGCCGTGTATCGTGCCCACTTACACCAATCATTCGTGGCAGCTCTGGACCATTCGGCCGAGCTATCGCCGTTCCCTGCCCCAAGGTCTCTACAGCCTCACACCTGTTCCCCTAACCCTGGTGAGGTGGCGGAGTTACCAGGCCATATCTGCCATGTTGATGGTTTCCAGGTCTGAGTGGGGAGGGACAGTATTGGCATCCCTCAGCCCGCTCCTCCCCATAGTATTATAGAAACATAGAAACATAGAAAATAGGTGCAGGAGTAGCCCATTCTGCCCTTCGAGCCTGCACCGCCATTTGATATGATCATGGCTGATCATCCAACTCAGTATCCCATCCCTGCCTTCTCTCCATACCCCCTGATCCCTTTAGCCACAAGGGCCACATCTAACTCCCTCTTAAATATAGCCAATGAACTGGCCTCAACTACCTTCTGTGGCAGATCAGGAGGACAATAGTTCACAAATCAGGACAATAGTTCACGAATACTATCAGGAGCACAATAGCTCACAAACTCATTTACAACAGCTTCAGAGTCACTAGTGTCTCCAAAAACCTCACTTACTATCTGGTTAAAGCTCTGCTCTCCCCTTACGTCTTTGTCCTCCTGTTCACTTGCCTCAGGATTATTATCGAGCCGTACCTGTGGGACAGCCCTCGTGCAATGATTGAGATGGTACCATGTGGATCGACCTACCTGAACAGCGGTGGGCGAGGCCTTAGCCACCGTGAATGGTCCTTCCCTTCTTTGCTCATTCCACTTCCTTCGGAAGGCTCATATACAAACCTTGTCTCCGGGTTTAATGGGTCCTTCCTCCGGGTTCTTTTACTTTTCCTGTGCATAAATAGACATGTGTATCATAGTTAACTGTTACATATACTGCTTAAGTTCTACCTCTAACTGCTCCAAACTTGGTCCCTTGTAGGGACCTCTCCATTTGGGCGCCGGCATGGATCTGCCAGTGAGCATCTCATGTGGTGTCAAATGAGTTATTCGATTAGTTTGCATGCGACAGCTCATCAGTACCAATGGCAGGGCATCGATCCAATTCAACTTTGTAGTTGCACAAACCTTATTTAGCTTAGCCTTCAACGTCCCATTAATTCTTTCCACCATGCCCTGTGACTGAGGGTGGTACATACACCCAAACCTTTGTTTCACTCTCAGGGCCTGTAACACTAATTTGACTATTTTCTGGATAATAGCCGATCCGTTGTCGGACTAATTTCTGTAGATTTACCAAACCTTGGGATTACTTCATTCGTCAGACTTTACTACAGTCCCTGCACCTAAATCTTTGGAAGGTACTGCCTCCACCCACCTGCTAAATCTATCGATCGCTACTAGCATGTACCTTTTCCCTCTTACCATCTTTATCATATCCACATAGTCGATCACCAGGTGCCTAAATGGCCCTTCGGGCACAGGTATGTGACCTATAGGCGTTGTTATTCCCTTTCTAACATTGTTTTGAGCACATACCTCACACTGTGACAAAATGTGGTCTACCGAAGCCTGTAAATAGGGTGACCAGAACCCATTCTTTTTTACCTTATTACTTCCCCCCTTGCGCAATGGTCTAACCCATGCGCTTCTGAAATAAGAATGGTCAACAATGGTGTGGGTGCTACCAACAATCCTTCATCAGTAGTCCACAGGCCCTCCGAGTTCTGCTTAGCTCCCCTTTGTCTCTACATTGTTTGCTCTGCTCAGGTTGCCTTACCTTGCATTTCAATTATGTCCTCCTCTGTGTGTTCCAGATCCAAGCTTACCAGAGGTGCAATAACAGCTGATCGGCATCCAGACGCTGTTCTGGCTGCTTCGACTGCAGTGTGATTCCCCTTTGTGATCATGTAATTTCCCTTCTTATGTGCCTGGCATTTAATGACAGCTAGTGCCCTAGACTTCATCATTGCCCTGATCAGGTCTGAAATTTGCTGATAATGTTGAATGGGGTCCTCGTTGCTTTTCTTAAAGCCTCTCTGTTTCCATACTGCCCCAAACAAACAAGAGACCCCGTGTGCATATGCTTAATCTGTATAAACATCAACTTTCTCACCTTCCATCATTTCTCATGCTGCTATTAATAGCAATGTTACAAAATTTTGAGATTTTAAAAATCAAGTCTGCTATTTATCCCATCAGATAAAGCATAAAAGAAGTTTAATTTGACACCTAATTCATTTTCATATCTTCAGTATTAAAAAAGTTATGGCCATTTTCATACTCAGAAATTAGCATCTTGTTCCCTATTGCTTTTCCATTGACTTAACTCAAAAGCTGTGATCGAGGACAGTCAAAAGCCCATAACTTTCTTAAAAATGAAATTTTCAGTTATTATAGTTGAAGCATTCTGAAACAAATATGAAACAATCTTACTTGGATGACCTGAAATTAAAGCATATAATTAATTAGTTACCTAATTGTAGCTAATTACAAAATTCAATTACTAGATCTAAACATCTATCCATTTCTTAAGAAAAGGTTTTTAAATAGCATGTGTTCTGTACAAAAATTCAAAAATTTTGGAATGAAATTTTTGAAATCTTTACAAAGTTATTTAA
The DNA here is from genome assembly GCA_038087875.1 of Malacoraja senta. Taxonomy (NCBI): domain Eukaryota; kingdom Metazoa; phylum Chordata; class Chondrichthyes; order Rajiformes; family Rajidae; genus Malacoraja; species Malacoraja senta. The sequence continues at coordinate 1,167,088 of CM075995.1, forward strand.
AACAAGACTGATACCCAAAGCAGAATGGATTATCTTCGGTATAACGGAAGATGGTCCAGAACTAAATGTGTTTCAAAAGAAACTAATGGACTATGGGTTAATAACTGGAAAAAAGCTAATTCTAAAATTTTGGAAGAAGGCTCCAATACCAACTATAAATATGTGGATTTCAAATATGTTTGAAACATTACACCTAGAAGAGATAAGACTCCTCCTAGCAGGTAAACCAGATCACTTCCACCTGACGTGGTCTGCATTTATAGAATTATTACAAACATAGGGTGCAAAAGTACTTAAAAAAAAAAAATTGAGGTCAGGTAAGGGGGGATGATAGTTGAAGAGTTGGTATGTCCCATTTACGTAATGCTCATAAAAATATTTGTTTCTCTCTTTTTCCTCTTTCTCTTTCTCTTTCTCTCCTAGGGTCTATTTCTTAACTCTTTTTCTTTTGTTTTTAATTTTGCTCATATAGGGTCTTCGTCCTTTTTTGTTGTCACATTTCCTACACTTTCACTTTTTCCTTCACTTTCTTCTTTCTTTCAATCTTTTCCTTTTCTAGTGTAAAAATAAATGGAGTACATTAATTGTAAGAAGATATAAATGACGAGTACTAATGTATGTGGTTGTAATGTAATGTACTTCTAATAAATAAAAATTAAAAAAAATATTAAAAAAATAGCATAAGTAAAGTAAAAGTAAAGTAAGTTTATTTATATAGCGCCTTTCAATCAGATTACTGAAACCAAAGCGCTTCACAGACAATTAACCATATAAATAAAAATAAAAAGGTAGAATAAAAAAGACACGACACACTATTTAGAGATTCAACATGAACATCCCGCCACAGCAGAGTCGACACTCTCCACTGTGAGGGAAAGGCACCAAAATGTCCAGTCCTCCTCCCAGTCCACCCGAGATCGGGGCCAGTCCGAGGGCTCCGCAGCCAGTCGCCGCAACGGCAGCCCGATGTTGTAGACCCACCCGCCGGGAAGCTGGAACACCGGCATCGGGTTGAAAGTCCTCAGCGGCCTTGGAAGTGTCCAAATAACATTCACACAAGAATTCACAATATAACATGATTTTTAAATCTCGTCATGAATTTATAGGCCAAATGGAAGGAATTTAGTGTTTAATTCCCGTAAATTAATGGCCATTTAAATCATCTTGCGAGTGAGATTTTGTGGAACGCGATCGTTTGGAACGTTGCGGTTGCGGTCAATTTAAACCCCATATCGGCAGGAAAAACACTGCCGGTTCGTATGGGGCCTTAATCACATTTTCACCAATTAAATTTTGATTAAAGTAATCCTAAGCAGCAAGTTAATATGTAAAATAAACTACTTACCTTATGTTTTGTCCCCTACGTGAGATCCGTCCCATTGTCAGCGTTGACGGAAGTAGAAGTCGATTTTTATTTTACTCCAGCGATTAAATTGTCCAGCGTTTAAAAAAAAAAACTTCCGAGAACGGCAGTCGGAACGATTTTTCAGCATCAGGTAGTAGCCCGAGAAAATATATCTCGGACAGGCAGGAGAAAACGCCCCCCCCCCTCAAAGGCGCCAAAGTCGCGCACACGGCCAGTGACAGAACTGCAGCGCCGCTGATGGTAAGTTTTGTAACATATCTACTATTCAACTGGGCTGAGCAAGGTTGCAGGCAAGCTTCCAATTTGATTATCTTAAACCCTGATTGGTCCTGTTGCACCACTGCAAACCCTGCATGATTGCCATTATGATCCCTATAACAAGAACCATCCACAAACAAGACCTTTTTGTCCTCATCATTCAATGGCTCTGTAAATCTGCTCTCAACTTAAAAAAGACCATCGTTTTTCCTGCACAATCATGGGGCTCTCCCTCATGACCAAGCGGGACATAATCAGCCATATTACTTGTGGTACACCTTTGTATAGTAATATCTGGAAATGTCAACAACATCTGAAACGCTGTTATCCTGGTCGGTGTTAACACAAATTTTCCCTTCTCCAACAGTTCTGCTACCTTATGGTGTGTGTGTATATGATCACGGGATAGCCCATGGTCACAGACGATGCTTTTTCATATGCATAGTACAATGCGGCCAATCCCTGATAGCAGGGTGGGAATCCCTGAGCTACCTCATCTAATTTTGTACTGTAATATGCTATAGGTTGCTTTGCTTTACCTATGCCCGGTCCCTGTGTCAGTACTGCTGCAGTGTAACCCTCCTGCCTGTTCCTCTTCTTCTACCTGTATGTCTTCCCATTCCAATTCTTCATGGAGTGCCTTATTTCTCATTCTAAACTCTATTTCTTGCTTCTCAGATATTCTAGCCTTCCTTTGCGATTCCTTCACCTTTCTTTTAAAATCTTCCACTAAATCCTCATCCCTTATTTCCCTCGCATCCCCCCTATCGCTTCCCGATTATGTTTCCTCCTCACTGCCTTGCCCTCCTTTCAGTGACCACTTGTCCATCACTTTCCAATCCTGTCTATCACTTTCCTCTATCCCCCCTTCTGCTGAATCGGTTGCCTCAAAATCCTTCTGGTTCCTCAGGTCCTGCAACCTCCTGATATCCACTTCTAATTCCCTTATTTCCTTCTCAACGTCCCAAATTGCAACCTCTCCTTCTATCTCCACTATTCCCTTTACCAAGGGACACTGCTTTGCACCGTCTGGGCCTGAATAGGGAGGGGGATGCCCAGGGTCTCTCAAGCTTGGATATAAGGTCGACTTTTTCCCTTGGAATTTCTGGCTCTCATGCTGCTTTTCGGTTCTCTCACTCTCTTCTTTTGTCATATTTATCACCTGGTATACTTTCCTCAACCTCTCTCCTTCCGCTTTACGTCTAGCTCCTTTTCTCTCTTCTTTTTTTGTGTTTCCAACTTCTCTTTGGGCCTATAATTCTTAATTAACGCTTCCATCTTGTCACACATATTTATATCGAAAGTGCCTTCCTTGGGCCACTTCGTCATTAGTTTTTCCGTTCATTTTTCCCCATTGCTCAGAGTGCTTTATAATGTCTTCTTTAGATACAGGGAACTTTTTACTTAGTAGTTCAACTGCAGTTACCTTACTCATTGTATTATCTTCTTCAGTGCACTTTATCAATCAGTCCAGTCATAGTCCTTATTCTTATTCTGTCCCATTCCTGTAGTTACTATACTATCCTATACACTGTCTGTTTATAAGAATTTCAGCAGGGAACCAGATCAACCTACTACGAAGGACCTCAGTGTTTCCGGGAGCTTCTTTGGGGGGGTCAGTCTCAAAGGGTCTGACTAGTGCACTTTTCTCTCCGCAGGTTCACCGGGGTCTCAGATTCCAGTGAACCTGCGGCCACTTACTCACTTACGTATCCTGCGATACTTCTGGTTCTCCCAAAATACCACTCTATTTAACAAAGAAACCTGGAGTTTTTTAAATAAAAAAGTCACATACACAGAATATCAGGGGCATTATGTAATGTCCCAAAATGCAACAACCCAGTCCTAACATGTTGTTTTTCTATGCCAGCTCGTGGCTATCCCGTTGTCAGTTAGTTCCCCTTTCGGGCCTCTCTTATCTGATTGAACTATTCGATTAGAAAGCTTGTCTGAAAAAGCCATACAATCTGGTCATGCATTCCAGTAATCAATGCAATTGCAATTAAATTATTTTCAATTGTTCCAATCCATCGCTCCAATATTCACAATTTCAAATTCCTAGTATAAATATATACTAATAACAATTTCCCAAATTAACACTTTTTGTTATATTAGCTTATCGAATCTCATCTAACACATGGCCAGTGTGGCATCCGTCTCCTTTTGAACTCAATACAAAAGATAAGAAATGGGAAGAAAAACTTAAAACATCAATAAGACAAAACAACCTACATTTTTAATTTCATCTCTCCTCTGTTGAAAGTTAAGAGAAAATGAAGAATGAACAGTTAATTTTCATAGATTGCTAACACATTTGCAAAGAACAAAGGAACAGAAAATAGCTGTGGGTGGCTCCGCCCCCATACAATTGCAGTTTCTTAAAGAGACACACACTACCTCTTAAAACACATGAGACTCTACAAAGATGTATCATGCAAAAGAGCAAGCTCATTCAATGATATCCTATTTAATCTGAAGTGTAGGATTAAATCAGGATCCATACAAAACCGGTTCCACAAACAAGTAAACAGTCTTCTCACTCTCACTTCAAAGAAAGCATGCAACTTTAATTCTTTGATACACCCAAATACGTTCATTGATTGTTCATAAATTCAACACATACTGAAGAACAGTCAAGATTGAAAACACACTTAGACATTCCTGTATCCCTCTCGACCCTCTCTCTCCCTCTTAAGACTGCTCATAGCTTCAAAGTGTAAGCTATATTCCACACATTCCACATTCCCATTCCTCCTTTCCAACATACACAAATTTTATCCGAGAGCAGTGCTGCCAGAGGCCCGTCAAAGCGTCACGGCGCAGCCCTCTCATTTTCATAGTTATTTTCCATATAAAGGCGTCCCTTTGTAATTTCTAAACCTTCCCTTATCTGACAAGACCGTTCTGTTTACTAGAATCGTTGGTTCTGTGGGGACCAGTATAAAGAATTTGCAAGCTGCCTTGCAGGCAGTATTGTCAGCTACGGCATTCCACTGGGAGACTGCTTTGTCAGGCCACTCATATAGGCATTGCACTTAATAATGGCCAGGTGCAGTGGGAGGACTGAGGCCTGCAGTGTGGCTATCATTGTCTTTAAGTCGTGAAAGCATTGTCTTTAAGTTGTGAAAGCCTTCTTGTTGGAATGAGAGAGTTAAAATGAGACGGATTACTCTGCTAGGAATGGGCGGGCGTAATTCACAGTGGGGTGGTCCAATTCCCTGTCAGTCAGGATCCTGGGCGCTGTGATTGGACATTGATCCAGATTGTGATTAGTCAGACTCCCTGTCATTCAGGGTCTTGCCACACCCCACACCCATCAATCTCCACAAAAAAAGACACAAAGTCTCTGTACCAAAAGTTATTCAAAGTTCGAAAGCTGTTGGCTGGGATTTACAGGTCTTGAGCAGCCTGATTCTCATGTTCTTTTTCTTCTTTCTTCTGGCATGTCTGATGTTTCTCTCTCTAGTGCTCTGCGTTGATTAACTCACTGCTGCTCCTCCTTCCTCTTCTGCCTCAGCCCATTCCCTTCTTTCTCATCTGTCTTTTCAGTCTCCAAGTCGCTATCAGTATCATTTTTGTCTGGGGGTGCCCTTCCCTGTGGGGGCACTGGAGCCTCCCCCCCCCCCCCCGGATCTTATATGGGGGATGATTTTTGTGTGTTGTGTCAATGTTAGTCTGTGTTCAAGATGGCGGTCGGAGGGGAGAGTGGACGCTGGCGCGGTTTAGCTGCCGCTGCTCTCTCCTCAAATTGTGTTTCTGATTTTCTTTTTTTGTGTCTTTGGAAAGAATTCTGTCCTTAATTTGTGTATTGGTCTTTATAATTTATTTTATTCCGATTATATGTTTCCCATTTGTCAATCTCTGTAAGGTGTCCTTGAGACCTCGGTATAAGGCGCCCGTAAATAAAAGCTATTATTATTATTATTATTATTATAGAAAAAACCTTTTCATATACATCAATCATACATTATTAAAATTGTCAATTGTCGATTAATTCTGCTTCTAGTGGTTTTTTTATATAGATAGAAAAAGAGAGATCGAAAGAAAAAAGAATTACAAATATCAAAAAAAAAGAGGTGGAACGAATTACTTATAATACGTCATTGGAGATAAGTTCGTAGGTTATGAAATATAATTTTACATCTAATCCTGAGTTCAAGCTTCAGTTGGGTTTTCGTGCTGGGCCAATCTATCCCTTCAAATAGTTAATGAATGGAGCCCATATTTTAACAAAAAGTTATTTTTTGTCCATTAAGACAAGTCTAATTCTTTCTAGATGTAGGGTCTCCGACATTTCCACAATCCACATTTTAATTGTAGTGGTTATAGGGCCTTTCCAAAATTGTAATATTAATTTTTTCCCAGTTATTATACTGTAGTCGAGGAAGTTTCTTTGGCTTGTTGTGAGTGTTAAACTTTGTTCTGATATCCCAAGTATTATTAATTTTGAGTCTGGATCCAATTTAGTATTAACAACTTCAGAAATTATTTCAAAAATATCAGTCCAGAAATTTTTAATTTTTATACAATTTGCAAAAGTATGTGTTAAATTGGCCTCTAGATGCAGGCATTTATCACAGATAGGAGAAATATGTGGGAAGATTCTATTTAGTTTTATTTTGGAGTAATGTAATCTGTGTAAGACTTTAAATTGTATTAAAGCATGTCTGGCATTTAACGAGCATTAAAGTAAATGTTGTAAACTTTCGTCCCAAATGTCTTTCGTTATAGGATGACCTAACTCATTTTCCCATGTGTGCCTATATAGTTCCATCGGTGGTATCTTGTTGTTTAAGAGGGTGTTATAAATATAAGCTATTAATTTTTCAGTGTTAGGATGCTTATTCAAACATTCATCAAGAATTTCTGGTTCCCTAGTCCTATAAACTTGTGTATTAGATTTAACATAATCTCTAATTTGTAGATATCTGAAAAAATTATTTGAGTGTAGTCCATGATTCTGTTGTAACTCTTGAAATGACAGAAAGATGCCTTTCCTATAAAGATGTCCAATCTTTTTAATTCCATAATTTTTCCATTGTATGAAACCTTTATCCAGTATGGATGGCTTGAATAAAGGATTATTTACAATGGGAAGACATAGTGGTATATTATTCAGTTTTAAAGCTTTTTTTAAATTGTTTCCAAATTCGTATTCCACTATGTATTATAGGGTTTTCCTTATAGGTTTTTTTATGCAGTTTTGTGGGAGCAAATATAATCGAACCAATTTCAAAAGGTAAACAGTCTTCCTTTTCCATCCTTAACCAATCTGGATCCATTCTTCCAGCCAGAAATTCATGTTTTTAATATGGACTGCCCAAAAATAAAATAAGAAATTTGGCAAGGCCAAACCTCCATTGCTCTTTGACTTACATAAATGTTTTTTACTTATTCTATGATTCTTATAATCCCAAATAAAGATTGTAACAATGGAATCGACTTTTTTGAAAAAGTTTTTTGGGATATATATCGGAATTAATTGAAATAGGTACAGTAGTTGCGGTAAGATGATCATTTTTATAGCATTAATTCTACCAAGCATTGAAATGGGAAGTGTTTTCCAGTACTGAATATTCTTGTGTAATTTATTAAGGATGGAAAATTTAGTTTAAATAAAGAGGTATATGTCTTAGTTACGTAGATTCCTAAATATTTAAGTTTATCTTTAACTATTTTAAAAGGGGATTGTTGTAATGTATTTAAATTGAATTTTGTTATTGGCATTTCACTTTTATTCCAGTTAATTCTATATCCTGAGAACTGACCAAATTGAGTTATTAGATTTAATAGATTTGGAATACTAGTTTCTAACTTTGTAATATATATTAGTACATCATCTGCATATAAGGAAATGTTATTCCTTGTATCTCTTGTGTTGTACCCGTGTATTCCTGGATGGGTTCTAATGCTTTCTGCTAATGGTTCAATTGCAAGAGCAAATAATAGTGGGGATAGTGTGCATCCTTGTCTACAACCTCTGGAAAGATTAAATTTAGCTGATAACATTTGGTTTGTTAAAATTCTAGCTGTTGGATTAGAGTATAACAATTTAACCCATGTACAGTACTTCTCTCCCAGTTGATATTTTTCCATTACCGAAAATAAATATGACCATTCTACCTGGTCAAATGCTTTTTCAGCATCTAATGAAATAATTGCTAGATCTGCATTAGGAATTCTATTTGTATATATAATATTGAATAGTCTTCTCAAATTATAAAATGAGTAACATTTTGGAATAAAACCTGTTTGGTCGGGGTGTATTAATTTGTTAATCACTAAGCTCAATCTATGAGATAGGATTTTGGTTAATATTTTCTGATCAGTATTTAAGAGAGCTATTGCTCTATATGAACCTGGGTCTTCAGGATCCTTATCCGTTTTTGGTATAAGTATGATTGTAGATTCATTTAGAGTTTCTGGGAGTTTCTGTTGAGTGTAAACGTATTTGTATAGTGTCTGTAGGCGTGGAGAAATCAGACCGTAATTTTTTATATAAAATTCAGAGCTTAGACCATCAGGACCTGCGGCCTTTCCGTTTTTTTAAGATCTGTAGGGGCGCTGGAGCCTCCCTCCCCCCCCCCCCGGATCTTATATGGGGGAGGTGGTCTACACTATTCCCAACTTTGTTCCTCATTCCCCACCAAATTTGTTCCTTTATGCCCCCTCTTCTATAAACAAGGTCGCCATGCCAGACAGGGGGTCTCCAGAGAAATTACCAGTACTGGGTTTGTTCTTAACTACTAATTGCTTGTTTTCTGAACTCTTCTTATCAGCGCTTTCTTTCTCTGCCTTGGCCCTTAACAATTTGCAATTTTATGTTACCTAATTAGTCCCTATTCTCCCTGACTTTACCTGTTCTGCCCATACAGACCCTTACTCTTCTTAAGGGCGGTATCCACAGAATGCCTTGTCCGTTCAGACCTCTTTCTCTTCTCAGGGCGGTATCCACAAGATCTAATTATTATCCTGCCCATACAGACACCTTATCTCTTCTAAGGACGGTATCCACAGAATACCTTGTCCTTTCAGACCCCTTTCTCGTCTCAGGGCGGTATCCACAAGGTCCCATTCTTATCACACAGAATCTACTTTCTCACTTTAATTATTTTCTACTTACCCTACTGCTACGTCTTCTCGAGTAATTCTCCGGGTCTCCTCTTAAAATAATTTAGTTACAGATTCTGTGGATCGGAGAAACCTAGATGCTTCTGTGTCCCCACTGGCTTCCCGTTTACAACAGGTTATTAATCCAAATGAAGCAGAAAACCACCTATCTTTTTGAGGGTGGCCACCCTTGTCCTGTTGCTCCTGGGAGCCACTGAGGGGCTGGGAAGCGCCCTTGGCTGGTCATTCTTTACCGAACGAGCCTCTTTTCGATCCTGCCGACTACGCCAGTTTTGTTGTGGTTACCAATACTCAAAATTAAGTCAGGCGACGCGGAGAATTCTTCAAGAAGTTCAAACCTTTATTTGCAAATCAAGGCTAGGACAATCAAAGAGTCAATTCAGATCCCTCCTTCCCAGTTATTTTCCATTCCGTAATCCCTATTTAAACCACATGACTTCCCCTTTCTTGGGCCCCCTTATTTCTCTTAGCTATGGCTTGATACAGAGTTACAAAGGTCATATATCTGTCACAAATGGTTTACGCTAAGTGCTGCGAGAGAAGAACCCAAAGTTTACTCTTCTATCTTGGGCCTCCCTTATCTCTCTCTCTTAGTCATCCCAGCTAGGGTTGTTAACAGAGTTACAAAGGTCATATAACTGTCACAACTGATTTACGCTAATTGCTGAGCTAGCTACGAGGGAAGAACCCAAAGTTTACACAAACTTACAAAAAACAATAAAACCAGAATACAAGGGACAAAGGCCTTCACATCGAGCACAAACATGCAGAGTTTGCAAAGTTTTCTGCCTCATTTGAATTACAAGCATATATTACAAGGATATAAAATACAAAGATACTATACCTCCTATATGTTTAAGAAGATATTGCTATATGTCAGCGGCCCCAGCTTTGGGAGACCGGGAGCAGCGAATCATCCATCACACCCCAGCTACAAGAGACAGAGATTCAGTGCACCGAAAGAGGGAGGAATAAGGATGGTCTCCCCGACAACACCTGCTGAAGGAAACCCCCTCCCTGAAGAAGCCAAAACAGTGCTGTAATTCACCAATGCAGTGGGCATGAGTAGACAGGACGAACGACAGTGACTCTAAACGACAAGGCAGATGTGACTTTTCTGCAGGAGTGCGGGCTGCCATACCTCCGCTGCTATCGGAGATGGTTGCGATGGTGGCCCCACGGACAGTCGATATGGTCAGGGGGCAATGACTGTCGGCTTCCAATCTGGGAATCTTGCTGTGAGGAGGGAACTTCGCCATCGCTGAGGTCAGGGAGGTGGTTGGGGGGGCGTCTCCTCTTCATTGAATGTAATGTACTGTGGCTCTGTCTGACTAATGTGTACGCCTCACCCATGCGGAGCGAGCAGCTGGCCATTCTCCAGCAGCTCACACCACTGCTGGCCATGTCCCGGCTGGTTGTTCTGGCCGGTGACTTCAACTGCATCATCGATGCGGCTGGACGATCCGGCAGTGCCGACGCAGACTGGACAGCACTTCCAAGATCCTGACGGAGATGGTGAAAGATGCAAAGCTGTGCTACGTCTGCAGCAACACTGCAGGCGGATCTCAGCCGCAGTTCACCTGGTGGTTCAGCCCAGTCCCGGATAGACTTCCTCTTCACGTCGACGGCTGTCACGGTCAGACACACTGACATCACGCTGGTGTTCTTCTCTGACCACTGCCTCCTTCAGGCTTCCTGTCCCCTACAGGAGGACCGGAAGGCAGGCAGAGGGACGTGGAAGTTAAATGTGATCCTGTTGACCCCAGTGAACATTGAGGAGCCAATGAGGGACTACGCAGTTTGGAGAACCGTGAAACACCTCTGACTCCCCGACAAACTGGTGGGTAGCAACCAAGGAGAACATCATTAGGTTCTTCATCACCAAAGAGGTTCAGAGAGCAAGACAGAAGGAATTGTGCCAACTCCAGGCAGATCTGCAGCAGTTGAGGGGCGTCGATGTGAGAGGAACTTAGAGAGTTGAAGGGCCAGCAAGCTCGGCTCTTTACATTAAAATCCTCCAAAATGTTGGGTGAGTCCTGAACAAGGGGCCACAGTCTTAGAATAAAGGGGAGGTAATTTAAGATTGAGGTGAGAAAAAACTTTTTCACCCAGAGAGTTGTGAATGTATGGAATTCCCTGACACAGAGAGCAGTGGAGGCCAAGTCACTGGATGGATTTAAGAGAGAGTTAGATAGAGCTCTAGGGGCAAGTGGAGTCGAGGGATATAGGGAGAAGGCAGGCACGGGTTATTGATAGGGGACGATCAGCCATGATCACAATGAATGGTGGTGCTGGCTCGAAGGGCCGAATGGCCTCCTCCTGCACCTATTTTCTATGTCTATGTTTCTAAAATCATCTTTCGATCCAGGGTCTTCCACGTGGAGCAGGACGAGACATGTTCACGCTTCTTCTTCCATAAGGTTCACAGGGCGAGCTCTGTGATCAATAGCCTTAGGGAGCAGGACGGCTCGGTAACATCCTTGCAGATGGACCCACTGAGGATCTGCAGATCCTTTTATACAGACTTTGTATGACAGAAAGGCCACAGACAGCACCGCCTCCAAGAACCTCCTGTCCTCTATCTCGGAGGTCTTGGACGACAGCAAGCGGGAGAGTCTGGACCAACCACTGACCCTAGAGAAGCTGACTGGCTCCATCCATTATTTTGACTCGAATAAAACTCCCGGAAGCGATGGCTTACCAGCTGAGTTGTATTCGGCTCTGTGGGTCTAGGGTGGGCCCGGACCTGTTGGAGGTGTACAATGACATGCTTCTAGCTGGCAGCATGTCAGAATATGAGGAAGGGCAGCATCACCCTAATCTACAAGCAGACGGGCAAGATGAATAATATTCAAAATTGGAGACCCATCTCATTGTTAAATGTTGATTATAATATCCTGTCTCAGGCCATCACCAACCGGATCAAGTCTGCTCTAGGACAGGTGATCCACCCGAACCAATCCTGTGCTGTGCATGGCAGGAAAATCTCAGACAGCCTGGCGCCGCTGAGGGATACCATTGCCTACATGCAGGACAGGGGTGGATGCCTGTCTGGTCAGCTTAGACCAGGAGAAGGCCTTCGACAGGATATTACACATGTACATGAGGGACGAAAATGGGCTTCGAGGAGGGAATCAGAAATTGGATCCAACTGCTCAACACTGATATCAGTGGTGCGGTTCAAATCAATGGGTGGGAATCGGATAGCTTGTCTGGAGTCAGGAAAGGTTGCCCACTCTCCCGTCTTGTTCGTCTGTTGAATAGAACCATTTGTCAAGTTCATCAGGAAGGATGAGAGCATAAGAGTGACATTGCCAGGCACTGGGGGCACTCAAGTCAAAACCTCCCTCTCCATGGACAATGTTGCCATCTTTTGCTCGGATCCAGGGTGAGGAAAAACTGGAGTTGTGGAAGCAGCGCACCTTATCTACACTCGGGAAAAATTTGTTCATCAGGTGTGAGGTGCTCTTGGGGCTGCTATACTTGGCGCAAGTGTGACCTGCCCCTCCGTCCCTCCTATGCGACAGGGATCACCCGAGCTGTCTTCAGATTCATCCGAAGGTCAAACGTGGACTGTGTCCGATGGGCCACATGGTCAAGTTGGCAGACAACAGGGGTAAAAGACTAATGTCGCTCACACCCTGATGGCCATCTTTGTGTGTGGCTGCATCTGGTAGAGCGTAGAGCCAAAGCACATGGGCACTAAGTGTTACTATCTACCTGTCCCCCGTGTTCTGAAGGATGGGCCTGGCGCAGATGCCACGCAATGTGCCAGTCAGCTGGACATTGCCGCACTATCTGTCGTTCGTGAAAAGGTTCTACCGTAGCAACACTTTTGATCACAAGGCCATCGGGCAGTGGTCAGCACAGAGCATACTGCAGGGAAATGACTATGAATCTTGGGGTGTGGTTTCAAGAGCAGACTGCCCAGCTTGTCCTGCAAAATGTCTCATCGCCAGAACTCACCAACAAGCACCAAGACCTGGCTTGGCTAGTGGTGAGGGGAGCCCTCCCAGTCAGATCTTTCCTGCACCGTCGGAACCTCACTATCAGCGCACCCTGCCCTCGAGACAGCTGCTATGTTGAGGAGACAGTTGCCCACCTCTTCGCAGAGTGTGGTTTTGCAAAGAAAGTCTGGAGAAGTTTTCAAGGGTCCCTGTCATGGTTTATTCATAACAGACGACTCTGTAGTTTATGGACTGTTCCAAGGGACGCATTCAGAGATGGACATCGTACTGCTGGAAGGTCATCAACTCGGTGAAAGACACTCTTTGGTCTGCCCGAACTTTGTTGACCTTCCAGCAGAGCGAGATGTCCATCAGGGAATGTTGCCGACTGGCCCACTCCAGACTGCAGGAGTAAGTGACGCACTGAATGAAGCCTGGTTCAGCCGAGGCTCTGCGGTTGAGCAACAGCCTAGGGTCCTTCCGCTGCTGCACATTGGGGGGTGGGGGAGATGGGGCAGGGGTGTGGTGGAGGCACCCCTCAAAATAAGGGATAGGATTTCACGCTGCGGAAACCAGTATTTTGAATTTATTTTGACACCTCTGGAGAGTTGTAATGTATTGAGTTATCAACTATATCCAAACGTATTTTGATTCTGTCTTCTCTAAAAGGTGTTTTTTTAATCGGACGGAAATACTGAAATGTTTTCTGCGTATAACAGGCCTGCACAACCTCTCGCAATGAACCAGCAGATCATTTCAGAAACATACTACACATAAATACACGAGTCTAAAGAAGTGTCTCGACCCGAAACGTCACCCATTCCTGCTCTCCAGAGATGCTGTCTGTCCCGCTGAGTTACCACAGCATTGTGTCAGCCAGCATCTGCAGTTCCTTCCTAAACATTTCAGAATGTTTCGTTATTGCCTGTTAACTCAACAGTCCTCTCCAATCTTCCCGAGTTTCATAAAACAATATATTTTTTAAAGTTTTACTGTGACCTGAGCTCGAGTTAGAAATTTCGCTCAGGTCTGCAGCAAAGATCTGTGATCTTTGACTATCGACCTGTGGCACTAACGCCTGTGGTGATGAAGTGCTTTGAGAGGTTGATCATGACGCAGATCAACTCCTACCTCGACAAAAACCTGGACCCACTGCAGTTCGCTTACCGCCACAACAGATCAACGGTGGATGCGATCTCGCTGGCCCTCCACTCCGCTCTGGACCACTTGGACAACAAAAACTCATATGTCAGGCTGTTATTCATCGATTACAGCTCGGCATTTAACACAATCATCCCCTCCAAGCTGGTTACCAAACTCGCAGAACTGGGTCTCTGCGCATCCCTCTGCAATTGGATCCTCGACTTCCTCACTCTCAGACCACAGTCTGTTCGTATTGGTGGAAATGTGTCAGACTCGATAACAATTAGCACGGGAGCACCTCAAGGCTGCGTGCTCAGTCCCCTGCTGTATTCACTCTATACTCATGACTGCGTAGCCGGACATAGTGCGAACTCCATCATCAAGTTCGCTGATGACACCACTGTTGTGGGACGTATCACTGATGGGGATGAGTCAGAGTATAGAAGAGAGATCGAGCAACTGTCCATATGGAGCCAGCACAACAACCTGGCCCTCAACACCAGCAAAACCAAGGAACTGATTGTGGACTTTGGAAGGAGTAGGATGGGGACCCACAGTCCCGTTTATATCAACGGGTCGATGGTTGAAAGGGTCAAGAGCTTCAAATTCCTGGGCGTGCACATCTCTGAAGATCTTTCCTGGTCCGAGAACAATGATGCCATTATTAAGAAAGCACATCAGCGCCTCTACTTCCCGAGAAGATTACGGAGAGTCGGTTTGTCAAGGAGGACTCTCTCTAACTTCTACAGGTGCACAGTAGAGAGCATGCTGACCGGTTGCATCGTGGCTTGGTTCGGCAACTTGAGCGCCCTGGAGAGGAAAAGACTACAAAAAGTAGTAAACACTGCCCAGTCCATCATCGGCTCTGACCTCCCTTCCATCGAGGGGATCTACCAGTCGCTGCCTCAAAAAGGCTGGCAGCATCATCAAGGACCCACACCATCCTGGCCACACACTCATCTCCCTACTACCTTCAGGTAGAAGGTACAGGAGCCTGAAGACTGCAACGACCAGGTTCAGGAACAGCTACTTCCCCACAGCCATCAGGCTATTAAACCTGGCTCGGACATAACACTGAACTTTACTAGCCAATACTGTTATTTGCACTTTATCAGTATATTGACCATTGTTTATATATTTATAGAATGCCTTGTAGTAAATGCCTACTATGTTCTGTTGTGCTCAAGCAAAGCAAGAATTTCATTGTCCTACCAGGGACACATGACAATAAACTCACTTGACTTGATCTTTGGTCTGCAGAATCCGCTCCAGCAGTTACCAAATTCTCGACGTAAGGTGGCGCCTACAGTGCGGGCGCCTCATGTTGCTCACCCGTTATCCTGCTCGTTATCCAAATGACCATCATTTAGAACAGGTTGCAACAAACAGCTCGTTTACAACAGGTTGCAACAGATCGAAGTTTCACACCCGGCATTAGATTCCGAAATTGGACTGGGTTTGGGGCCAGTATTACGAGGCGTCTCCGGCTTTTGTGGCAGTTAAGGTGTTTATAATATCTTGCGCAGTCTTTCCGAGGGAAAATAAATTGAGCACATTTACTTGGGGACATAAAGAATTGCATATGCTGGAATCTTGCGCTGAACATCTTCCGCTGGACTAACTCAGCAGGGAATGGAAAAGGTTCAACTTGATTCAACTCCACTGATCATTTGTCAAGCTTTGTCCCCGCCCCGCCGGTCCGAAGAATCCCGACTTAAAACGTCGCTGATCCGTTCCCTCCACAGATACTGTCTGAACCGTTGAGTTTATTCCAGCACTTCGTGTTTTGAACATATTTACTTGCCCGACAGAACACATCTGAATGAAGCCGGCAAAGACAGGCGAATTGTTCAACAAATAGGCAACACAGGGGGAGGGAGGGCAATCACATCTGCTGCTATGGAAGCAAACAAAGTCGGAACCAAAGATAGGTCGGAACAAATCACCAGGAGTCAGAGCCAAAGATCTTTGGTCAGAGCGAGGTGGCTTTCGATTACATTAAGCGCCTAAAAGTTTGTCCTTCTGTATCATTTGTGCCCGTCACGTATGTAGCCAATACGAACTTGGCATTTTCAGAGATTGAGTGGTGGGAAATTTAAAAATTGGTGAATTGTCCACGTCAACCCTGTTAACGGTAAAGGGCGAGGCAGGAAAATCAAATCTAAAGAACAACATTTGGATTATATTTGAGAGGGTCGGCGGCCACCGGGAAAACGTTTGGACCCCATGGATTTGGTGGAAACTTGAATCTGAAAGAAAAGTTGGAATAAAAAATCAAGGAAAACAGTTTAGCAATTTTAATAAATAGGTGAAGATTTTGCATAACAAGTTATCTGCCAACGAGGAAATGAATATTCGTCAATGGACAAGCCAGAATCAATACATTTTAGTAGAAATTTGTGAGGTGGTATTTCATTTGGTGACTGCTCAATTTAGCAGATCGCAAGGACAGATATTAATAAATATGTCAGCGTGAATCTTTATTACAATGTGGATAATTTAAAGTTAATGATATTCAGGGTTATTTCAGGCGTTCAAAACTTAGACAACATTTTTCATTTTAACAATCACGTTCAGTTTGTAACGGCAAACCTGTTAAGTATTTCTCCGTCGGTGTACCGACCGTTCAGAAATGCACACCCAATATGTCTCGGTTAAAACACACCATTATAAGTGTGTAGATGACTTGTAATATATATTGTTTGATTATTCCAAACAGTTTCCTGTTAATAGTGGCTTTTAAAAGGCTTGAAAAAAGAAAAAAAAGTGTTGCAAATCTGAGATGAAAACAGAAAATGCTACAAAGATCATGGATCAGATTTTTTACCCGTTTCAGATTCCACAAATATAGCCAGCATTTCCTGTTTGGTTGAGGCTAGTTTTTTTTTTAAAGTGCACAAATAGCAAAATGAAAGCATGCAGGAAAAGGAGCAAGAAAAATAAACACATTGATAATTAAAATAAATGTTATTCCACCAGCCTTGCTGTAAAGTAACGCCATTTTCCAACAGACATTCTTTTGGTGTAGTTTTGCCCTCGTCTTCATGTCGCACCGCCTTTTTTTCGTGGTAGGACAGAAACCCCTGACCGCCCGGTCCATGTCAGGCGCCTGACTTCTGGCGCTGTGAGTTTGGACACGGTTTCATTTTCCTCTTCTCCCCCCACCGTGGGTATTCCCGCCCACTTTACAGCTCCGATTAGCAGCAGCAGCAAGCAACTCGCAAGTGCAAGTAACTCTCAACCGAAGATAACTTTTTTTTTTTTGCTTTGAAACGGAGAAGGAGGAAGAGAAATAAAAACAAAGTAGTTTGTATTTGTGTTAAGTGGACGCCTGCGCTGCTCCATGGCGTGGCCGTGCTGAGCCCCGGGCGCTCGGCGACTGCAGTGTCAGTGTCAGTGTGGTCTCCTCTCCTCACTGTGCCGGCTGTGTGTTGTTACTGCTGCTGCTGCTGCTGCCAGAGGGGTGTTTGCTCCATCATGGCGCGCTGCTGCCTGTCCGACGAGGACAAGGAGTCCCAGCGGATCAACGCCGAGATCGAGAGGCAGCTGCGGAGGGACAAGAAGGACGCCCGCAGGGAACTCAAGCTGCTGCTGCTGGGTGAGTGAGTGAGTGAGTGAGTGGCGGAGCCGCGCTGTTGTTGGGAGTTAAACCTGAGACCGGCAACGCTGTCCCTACTTCCCACCTACACTACACACCAAACAAACTCCTCTCTCACTTTCGGCTGCCTTGCACTAATCTTGCGTTCGGTCATCTTTTTTTCTTGTCGACTTCTGCAGGCCCGAATCCCCTTTTGGTTTCCTTTCCTTCAATTTCCCCTCCTATTTCCCATCAACTTGATAAATAATTCAGTAAATGTTGCCAAGTAAGTGAGATTACGTTTTTTTTTTTAATAAGCCGAAAGTGGAAGCGAGCGGCACTTTGCATGGTGGTGGTCATTTGGCCGTCCTCTTCCTCCCTCCTCCCCAGGGCTTTCCTAGCCGAGCAGAGTTGAAGTTAATGAAAGTTGGCGGCCTGGTCTTGCCTCCTGTAACGTGATTCCCCACCCAGGTTGTAACAGAATGTGGATAGATTGTCCAGGCTTGTGCTGGTAATGGTTTAACATGTCGATTAAATATAAAAGAAGTCGTAGTGTTGTTGCTACTCCTTGCTTTCCTTTTACTCTCCAGCATTGAAGTTATTTCAGAGTAAATGAACCTGTTTTCTACTCAGACTTATTGCACTGCAGACAGGTGTCTACATTTCGATTCAATTGGTAACTGGGATTACTGCTCCAACAACATCGCTGACAATTACATGATGAGTGTCTCAGCCTTTAATTTACTTTAGTGCTTCACAAAGTGGATGGACGTGATGGGTGTGGCGATGTGCAAGTCGGAGCATAATGATTTCCTTGATTTAACCATATAACCATAACAGCACGGAAACGGGCCATCTCGGCCCTTCAAGTCCGTGCCGAACATTTTTTTTTTTTTTTTTTTAATTAAAAATAAATACTTCCCCCTAGTCCCATCTACCTGCACTCAGACCATAACCCTCCATTCCTTTCCCGTCCATATACCCATCCAATCTATTTTTAAAGGATAACATCGAACCTGCCTCCACCACTTCCACTGGAAGCTCATTCCACACAGCTACCACTCTCTGAGTAAAGAAGTTCCCCCTAATGTTCCCCCTAAACTTCTGTCCCTTAATTCTCAAGTCATGTCCCCTTGTTTGAATCTTCCCTACTCTCAATGGGAAAAGCTTATCCACGTCCACTCTGTCTAACCCGCTCATAATTTTAAAGACCTCTATCAAGTCCCCTCTTAACCTTCTGCGCTCCAAAGAATAAAGACCTAACTTGTTCAACCTTTCTCTGTAACTTAGTTGCTGAAACCCAGGCAACATTCTAGTAAATCTCCTCTGTACTCTCTCTATTTTGTTGACATCCTTCCTATAATTAGGCGACCAAAATTGTACTCCATACTCCAGAATTGGCCTCACCAATGCCTTGTACAATTTTAACATTACATCCCAACTTCTATATTCAATGCTCTGATTTATAAAGGCCAGCACACCAAAAGCTTTCTTTACCACCCTATCTACATGAGATTCCACCTTCAGGGAACTATGCACAGTTATTCCTATTCTTATTTCGATATCTTGTTTTAATTGCTTTCATTGGTCTACCAAATTGGTTCTTCCCTTTTAAAATTTGGCATTCATTATTTAAAAAACTGTCTTTCGCACAAACCCACCTGTAATTTTTATTTGTCAAATGCATTTAAAATATGAACCTCTTAATTTACCTTAGGAAAAAATGTACATTAAAATCTGGCAGAACAAGTCATTTACTAATTTCCCCCATGAGGTTGCATTAAGGAAAGTTCGACTGTCCAAGTCAGCAGAAGTGGGTTTTCTTACCAAACTGCTTCCCTTTACTTCATATAGGTGTTCTTGATTAAGGAGTACGTTTTAACCTGTTTTGAACAAAAAAGCCCCACATTATTCAGGTTATCAAATTTTCTATTTGATATTCTGGATAGGATTGTGTTATTATTAGAGGCTTTCCCAATGGGCCAATTGCTTAATTTAGCCAGTTCTTGATCAGTTAGAACCAGAATGATTCTGTTAATCCAAGATCCGTACTGTTGAAAATAAAACAAAATGCAACTGTTGGATATCTGAAATAAAACCAGAAAATGCTGGAAACACCCAGCAAGTCGGGCTGCAAGTGTGGAAAGAGAAACAGAGTTAATGCTTCGGGTCTAATCATTTCCAGCATTTTTTTGTTTTTATCTTTAGAGTAGGTTAATCTTCGGGTGGATATGATCCACTATCATTCATTTACACATGTTGGGGATAAAATTGACAATACTTGAGTACTGTTCTGGAAACTTGAGAAAACTTAAAATTATGCTCATGCACAATGCAGTGAATTTTTTGCCAAAATACATACAGGTACATCAGAGGCGAGGAGCTAAGTGGGAGAGGAAAAAGCTATTTGATAGTCGATCATCAACCAACAGTAAAACAATGAAAATAAAAAAAATAACCCGCAGCTGTTGTAATTCCTGAAATAAAGCAGAAAAAGCTGGAAATACTCAACTAGTAAGGCAGCATTTGTGTAAAGAGAAACTGACAACGTTTTGGGCCAAAGACCCCTCATCAGCACCTTGTAGTTTAGTTGCCTTTTTGATGACTGCAAAGACTGCATTGTAAGTTTAGAGTTATCAGGTAACTACTTCCAGGAGCTGAAGTGGGAGAGACAGAAGGAACGTGATACAGTGAGGAGGTGACCCTGGCTATAGAGGGGAAATTGACCAGTGTTTCTGCTTCACCCATGTGCCAGAAATGTAGGTTTTTGTCTGGGGCTCATGATGGACGAGTTTGCAGACACTTCCTATTCACGAAGTTAATATTTGGCAAGATGACACAAATTATCTGGTTGATGTGGAATAATATCCTGCAACACAGAGAGACAATTGAAGTGAAATGAAAAATAATGTGTTATGTCGGTTTTTTTGAAGATCAACTCTTTGAAATGGAATTAAGCAGGAAACAAATTAGAAAGCCAGCTGTCATTTACCTTTCTCACCCATAGTTGTTTCCAGCTGATGAATGAAGGACTGGTAATGAGTTACATATTCACGCTGTGGTATGGAAACATGGCAGAGAGATTTCTGGAGTACCATGTATGTGAATCAGCAAGAAATCAAGCTATCAATATATGTTCAGACCCGTGTAGTGATGGAGATCACAATAATTGTGCGCTTGGGAGTTGTATTTAAAGGAAAATTATTTTATCTATGATCATAGTGGAAAACAATGGCCTCTGCAGGATGATGTAGAAATCGTATCAAGATACTATTAGTCATGGAGTGTCATAGAGTGATACAGTGTGGAAACAGGCCCTTCGGCCCAACTCGCCAACAATGTCCCAGTTTCACTAGTCCCACTTGCCTGCACTTGGTCCATATCCCTCCAAACCTGTCCTATCCATGTACCTATCTAACTGGTGCTTAAACGATGGGATAGTCCCAGCTTCAACTACCTCCTCTGGCAGCTTGTTCCATACACCCACCACCCTTTATGTGAAAAAGTTACCCCTCGGATTCCTATTAAATCCTTTCCCCTTCACCTTGAAATCTTGCCCTGTATGTTATAATTCAAATCATTGATGTAGATGACAAACAGTAACGGGCCCAGCACCGAACCCTGTCACGAGTCGCAGACATCCAGTCTGAGAAGCAACCTTCCACCATCACCCTCTGCTTCCTTCCATGGAGCCAATTTGATATCCATTCGGCTATTTCTCCTTGGATCGGATGTGATCTAACCTTCCAGAGCAGCCTATCATGTGGAACCTTGTCAAACGCCTTACTAAAGTCCATGTACACAACATCTACAGCTCTGCCCTCATCAACCTTTTTGGTCACGTCTTCGCTGGCTTGAAAGTGTAACATTTGCAGCTCTTTATTATTCTACCATATTTTTCAAAGGCAGGGTCTGCATTCTTTTTAATTTGCTGTCATATTTTCTAAATTGTATGATGCAAGATTTTAATGACAGAAGTAAAACTAATATAATCAAAATGGCAACAGATACAAATAGCAATCAGCATAAACTTGGATGACTCAGAAGTGCAAAGTGCCGAAGTGTGACTAAAATAGTAATAGCCAGTGGAACACGTGTGTTGCTCACTATTCATGTTATATTTTGAAAGCATTAATCTTGCCTGTTTCCGTTGAAATTTACTACTTAAGCTTGCCATGTTATTCCTAATTTGAGGAAGGACATTCTTGCTATTGAGGGAGTGCAGCGTAGGTTTACAAGGTTAATTCCCGGGATGGCGGGAGTCATATGCTGAGAGAATGGAGCGGCTGGGCTTGTACACTCTGGAGTGTACAGAAGGATGAGAGGGAATTTCATTGAAACATATAAGATTGTTAAGTGTTTGGACACGCTAGAGGCAGGAAACATGTTCCCGATGTTGGGGGAGTCCAGAACCAGGGACCACAGTTTAAGAATAAGGAGTAAACCATTTAGAACGGAGACGAGGAAACACTTTTTCTCACAGAGAGTTGTGAGTCTGTGGAATTCTCTGCCTCAGAGGGCAGTGGAGGCTGGATGGTTTCAAGAGAGAGCTAGATAGGGCTCTTAAAAATAGTGGAGTCAGGGGATATGGGGAGAAGGCAGGAACGGGGTACTGATTGGGGATGATCAGCCATGATCACATTAAATGGCGGTGCTGGCTCGAAGGCCAACTCCTGCACCTATTGTCTATTGCCCACTAGGCATTAAGCTTTAAAAGTAATTTCTTGTATTTTAGATTCAATATGTCATGCTTTGATTTATTTTTTAGCAATTTTACTATGATTAATGGTTTAATGTGGTGCCTTAAAAATACTAAATGCTCTATGATGCACATGCTTACATGAACATAATTGCATTTGCTTTAAATAATAGGTGGCACCTACATTTATCCTTCTGTAAATAAAATGTATATGCATGGAATTCCAGGAGAATTGATTTCAACATGAAAATGGGCAAAATGAATGAGTAAAATAACAATGTTTTAATTATCTGTTGTCTACATAATAATGAATGATGACTAAACATTTGTGGCTGCTTAAATCTTTAAAATGGTCTGTTGGTCACGAGGTGTAATGTATTTTGATGGGTGGTTTATAATGGACTTCACTACCTTCTACATTTAATTTTAAGACTAGATATTCCCATTTATTGTTGCACCAAAATGGGAAGCTAATGCACGATATAGGTGTGGTGTCAGTGTAGGCATGTTACACATGTGTGTCCTGTTGTCCAGTTCTGAATTGTCAGATTTATTGTGTGTTGACTGTCTCGTTGTAAAGGAAACTGTCACCGAGATTGTTGAAAGTTCGCAGTTCATATATATAGCGCTAATTCTCAGTGTTTGTTAGAGCCACATGGTAAATTGATGAGATAGGGATTTTGAAGAATTTAAGAAATAGGGATTTTGAAGAATGACAATTAGTAAAGTAGATGTGTTAAATTGGGTCAAGAGGAGGAAAATGCTGGAAGGGTTGGGAGAGAAATGCAGCGTGATTTCTGTGACTAGTATTATTAGTGCGGTCTGTGGGTTGCAAAATGGCAGACAAAAGTCATAAGAATTTATTGTTTAAGGAAATGTTTTAGATTAGGCAAATTATAGCAGTGCAGAAGGGTTAGGATGGATTTTAAGACAGAAAATTAAATCACTGGAAATCAACAACAGTCAGTGAGACTCTTTGATAGGTTAGAAACTAACTTGTTTTAAACTAAGCTCGAGAATTACAATTTGTGGTAAATATGTACCTTGAGAAAGCATTTGTTGTAAATATGTACCTTGAGATCCCAGGTCATTTATAGACATGCTTTGGAAGTACAATATATGTATTCCTGGTATATTCCAACCAACATTTTCCTTCGCTCCATAGATGCTGCTGCACCCGCTGAGTTTCTCCAGCATTTTTGTGTACCTTCGAGAATTACAATCACTGCTTGAGTCTAATTCATTAGTTGTGAAAGGTAATAGTTCGTTCTGAAGAAGCAGAGTTTTCAAATGGACGGAAGATGATACTTTAATATTATGGTGCAGTGGGATGAATTTCTTGGGATGAATATCCGATAGCATCTTGACAGCTTAAAGTAGAGAGATGGAAATGTGAATGCAAAGAGCAAGATTTAGGATTCATTCATTGGCAAGAGCTTCCGTTTCATTTCTGGAGAAAATAAAGTAAATTTATTTTTCAAAAATCTTTTTTTTCTGTTAATTTGTATCTTTGCTATGTGAGATTATTGTTTCAAATTTGTGTTGAGTAAAGTTGCAAAACGAAAGCA
This sequence comes from Malacoraja senta, assembly GCA_038087875.1. Lineage (NCBI taxonomy): Eukaryota > Metazoa > Chordata > Chondrichthyes > Rajiformes > Rajidae > Malacoraja > Malacoraja senta. Next base: position 1,190,777 of record CM075995.1, read on the forward strand.
TTTGTGGTAAATATGTACCTTGAGATCCCAGGTCATTTATAGACATGCTTTGGAAGTACAATACATGTATTCCTGGTATATTCCAACCAACATTACATTTTGTGTTTACATATTTTAAAGTTCCATATTTTATGCAATTGGAATTTAATCAAGAATTCATTCAGAGTTCATTATTTTTTATTGTTCTTAAACAAGGGTGACAGATACTGCATATTTCACCTGTGCCCATAAATGTATCACAAATTGAATAGGGAAAACATTTGCTGGAATCTGCCAGATTAGTTAGTTATGGCTGTTTGGTGATAAAGCTGATTGTTAGTCAAGGTAAGCCAAGCTACTGTTGGCATCCATTTAAAATTGACAAATTAAAAATAGGAAAGGTAGTGATGACAACATTGATATTTTTTTTAAAGGCAATAAAGATTGATAGCTACTTTTTTTCTATATACTAATGTCACTGAATGAATATTGCACGTGTAACTGCATTTGGAAGTTAATCTAAGCATTTGGAAGTTTATCTAAGCATTTGAAATAATTTTAACTATTGATGACCTGCTGAGTTACTCCAGTACTTAGTGTCTCTGTTTGAATCCCACACACGGGCAGCACAGTGGTGCAGAGGTAGAGCTACTGCCATAAAGCGCCAGAGACCCAGGTTTAATCCTGACTACGGGTGCTGTCCGTCCGGAGTTGTACGTTATTCCCGTGACCTGCGTGAGTTTTCTCCGAGGTCATCGGTTTCTTCCCATTCTCAAGATGCACAGGTTTGTTGGTTAATTGTCCCTAGTGTCTGTAGGGTAGTGTTAAGGGCCTGTCCCACTTGCTGATTTTGCTGGCGTCATATCAGTGTCGCCAAAAGATTTTGAACATTTCAAAATCCAGCGGCGACAAAAAAATGTTGCGACACTTGAAAAAACACCGCGCATCATACGTCATCAGCCACGTATTTTTCGGTGACCTGATCCGTCAGTCAATGATGCCGGCAGTCGCCGAAAAAATCGCCAAGTGGGACAGGCCTTTTCGTGTGCCGGGATCGCTGGTCTGTGTGGACTCGATGGGATGAAGGGCCTGTTTCCGTGCTGTATCTCTAAATTAAACTAAACGAAATAAGCAGTCTGAATCATTAAAAAAAAAAAAACCATTGGAAATAAAAAGGGTGATCTCTATAAATTAAACATGAATTTATGCATGTTCTATTTCATTAACTTCCTTTATAGAGAAGGAAACCTGTTATCCATGTTAGTCACTTTGATCTCATACCAATGTAGTTGACTCTGGATCACTCATCTACAAACCCATAAAAATTTTATTTCATTAAGTTTTGGGAGGAGTTTCTGCTTTTTGGTTTTCTCGCATCTGCATTCTTTTGATTTTCAACTCTTCATTGTTGTAGAATCAATATGCCTGAGCTTACCACCCAACAGCACCTCGGTTACACAGGCCCTGATTCAAGAAGCCATTTATATGTCTTGGGGACAATTAGGGGTGGCTGATAGTTTGTTATTTTAGTGCAATGAGATTATGGGAAGAAATGGGAAAACAGCATAAATATTGTCAAAACAGCATGTTTCTACTTTAAATCGTACAATAAATGTTTAGCTCGTAGCAGCCATGTTACAAACAATAAGGAAACTGAGTGGGTGGGGGTGTTACAGGGTGCAATGTGTACAATGCTGCCCTCATTAGTGGAGCAACTAGTAGAGATGGTAGACAGCGTTATATTCCCAGGCATCAATGTCACCAGCTGGGCTGTACATGCTTATGCGATAGTCAAGGAAGCGCAGCAGTGAATTTACTTGGACATCTAAGATGATTTGGCATGTCCAGGAGGATTTACTTCAACTTCTGCAGATATGCTATAGAAAGTATTCTGACTGAATGCATCTCAGCCTGGTAGGGCAACTGATTTGCTCTTGATCCCCTGAACTGAGAGAGTGGTGAATACAGGATCGTCTATCACAGAACAGCCACATCCTTCCATGCAGTTTTTCTTCACTGTGTTGCATCAGGAAGGTTGAGAATATTGTAAAGGATGTCCATCACCCTGGTTGTTCCCTTCCTCTCTTCTACCTTCCAGGAGAAGATACATGTGCATGAAAGCTTGGATCTTCAGACTTAAGAATGTTTCTTCACTACTCTGAGACTCCTGATCCAATCAGCTCTGTCACACCCCAATTCCAGAGGTGCTGCGATAAACTCTTACTACTTCATCCTGTTATTTTATTATTGTACATGAATATTCCTTTGCACTTTGCATTGCACCATAATCTTGCACAATTCTGCTATTTGGCTTTCGTTGTTGCATTTATTGCTGTATCTATCATTGTCATGTATATGGTGTACAGTGTGATCTTTGGGAACAAGGAATTTCATTGCATCCTGGTATATATCACAATGGAAATAAGCTAATAGGGACGTTGCACGGCAGTCGGGTCACGACCCATGACCCGTACTGTTGCCACGCAGTGCCGACTGGAGTACACACTGTGAACTGCAGGTAAGCACTTACCATGGATTCCAGTGTAGCGGGCCTGTCTTCTGTCCCAGCATCCGGACTCCACGCTGACTGGTTCCACACTCGCGGATCCCGAGCCGTCTATCCCCGCGGCCGGGGGTGGGGAGGAGGTCGGCGGGGGGGGGGGGTGCCGATGCAGCGCGGTCAGTGACTCTGGGTGGGCAGAGGTACCAGACTGTCTCCAAATGATGCAGCTGATGGGGACGTTGGTGGGGGGGAGGGTGGGGTTATTGTCTGGGGGAGGGCGGGGAGTGGTCGGGAGGGTGCTGATGCAGCGCGGTCAGTGACTCTGGGTGGGCAGAGGTACCAGACTGTCCCCAACTCTGCTGCAGCTGACGGGGATGTTGCCGGGTTTTTGTCCCCGTGTGTCCGCTGCCCGGAGCCGCGGCACCGCTCAACCCAACCCCGTGTGTGGGCGCAGCCGACCCACAGCCCGTGACAGTGCGGCTGCACAGGGGGAGGGTGGGTGGAGGGTGGTCGTGGCCGGACAGCGCTGACCCCGGGGGGAGAGTGGGGGCTGTCCCGAGGGATGCGCTCCTTCGGCTGCTTACACCTTGGTGCTCGGGTTTAGAGCATAAATACTAGAGCATTTGGTTCAGAGCGCTCGGTCACCCTCCACAATTATTTACATGGCAAAAATTGGCCATTTCGGCGGTTTTTAACAGGTAAGAAAGTACTGTTTCGTGTGTTAACAGTGTGTGCCGGAAGCTGCCATGTCCTCCAGATGGATTGAGCTGCTCCGTGCGTCACGCCCTTTGACCCCATGACCTCACGTGCAACCCCCCTATAGTTACAGCAGATAACTAAATAAACAAAGAGCTGAAGTTGTGATTCAAGTTGGGATATATTTACTGCATTGCTGGATCTGCAGAGTATGATATTTATATACAATCTGATGATAGAGTAGTTAAACATTTACATTACATAAAGCAAGAACAAAATTTGAATGTAATTTCACCATGCAAGGTAAATACAGAAAACAGGGTTCCTATAACCATCTCAGCCTTAACATGTTGGATCATTTTGCTGTTGCAGCTTTCTTTGATGATTGTGAGTACTGATAACCACTTGATATGGAATAGAAACATAGAAAATAGGTGCAGGAGTAGGCCATTCGGCCCTTCGAGCCTGCACCGCCATTCAATATGATCATGGCTGATCATCCAACTCAGTATCCCGTACCTGCAGCTTGCAGCTTTTCAAATTAAGTATGATTTGGACAAAGTGATCAGCCATGGTAACTGCACACAACCAATGATCTTACTCAGGATTAAAATACCGCATTTGTTCTGAACTTGCCTTTTCTAATCTGTGTGGTCTCTATATGAAAAAAGTACAGGACCACCACTGGCAACTGCTGGTCTGGTGCCTCCTTTAATGTGGGCCAAATCAGGAGTGAGTATTTGAATTCTCTCCCGGAAGTTCCCCAGAAAATATGACACCCAGGCTGTGTAAGGTGGCCAACCTTGATCTCATCGGGACTTCTGCGCCGATCAGCGAGTCGAATTTGCCCCCTGCAGCCGGGGATCTGGAACTCTGGTCCGACTAAAGCCGGCAGATCCGTCTCCCACAGCCGACTTCTGCGGTCAATCGGCGGGTCGAATTTGCACCCTATGGCGGGGGCTCTGGAACTCTGGCCTGGCTGGAGCCGGCAGTTCCGTTCCCATAGCTAACATCCGAGGCCGACTTCGCGGGCTGGCATCTTAGCCCCCCGCTGGCTTAGGCAGACCGTTCCGGTACAGTTGGACCCCTCTCGGAGGCCATGACCTATGTCATTATAATTTGTTTCTTATTCCAAAATTACTAATCCACATCTATTTTCTTTCTTACAGTACTTTGAAAAAAATTAATTGGTGTATTTTTGGGTCTAATCTGAACTAAGCATTTTCTATTTGAATGACATCTTAATTTCTTCAAAAATATATACGATATTACTTGAATGGGGAGTGGGGTAGGAGTACTGAACAAATGTCACTCATGAAATAGTAGAGTATACCTTTGATAACTGAATAATCTGTGTATGTAGGTTTAGTTAATTTGTTAAAGACATTTAGGTTTTTGCTTTGATTGTCTCATGTTCACTGCGTACAACTAAAGCTCAGTAACAATTAACTTCCTTAAAGTTATCCTTGAGCATTGCATCCATTCCTTCCATTCAAACAAATAGTATTACAAGTGTTTTTCTACAAGTCTGTTTGCTCCACTATTAATTATGTCCTCTCTTAGATTGTTGGCTCAAAATTGAGGCATAATTGGTGAAGCATGTCCTGCAAGTTTGCAACCTGTATTGTCAGGGCTGTGGAGATTTTTGGAAAGTAGATACATTTTTGAAAGGAATTTGAGGTCGATGTTGAACTGGCACAGGAGGAGTTGAAGCTTAGGGCAGATCATATTGAATGACAAGGTGGTCTTTGGGGGGCAGGTGGCTTACTCCTGTAACTACTTTGTTTGTTGTGTTTAATGCCCTTTCTTGTACATTTTCTCTTCCCAAATGGTGACAAATATCTCTCTTTATTGGCTTAATTCTCTGCCTTTTTTTGATTTTTCTTTCACCAATGTATTGCTTACCATTGATGAAAGTAAGTCTATTTTGTTCTTGACCAGGATGTTGCACGAACTGGTGGACTGGAATTATAATTTAAGAGACATAACAGACAGCAGGGTGGCACGGTGGTGCAGCGGTAGAGTTGTTACCTTACACCATCAGGGACCCGGGTTTGATCCTGACTACGGGTGCTTGCCAGTACGGAATTTTACGTTCTCCCCGTGACCTGCGTGGGTTTTCTCCAGTATCAAGTATGTAGATGTCGTTTGCGTTGATGGTTCAGTGCTTTTGGGAGGTATATATCTTCTATACTTACATATGCATAATGATAGAAAATAAAATTGCGATGTCGGTTGAAAGTTAGTGGAAAGTTTGTTTCCTCACATTTGGAATCATTGAATAATTGTGACATAATCTGGAAAAATTGTGGAAACCTCAAAAATTCTATATTTGTCATTTGCTATCTGTAATTATTTATTATTGACCTTTAATTGTTTGATATAAAAAATGACCAATATAACATGCTTGCCCTTAAATGATACTGTCCCTGATACCTGGTTTTTTCCAACAGTATTACCATACAAACAGGTATTCAATGCAGCCGAATGTTTGTGGTATCCCTGTGTTTCAATCGTTGAAAAAAAGTGTTTCTGAAATTACTTTTATAATGAAAATCATAGTTGACATTTTTCAATCTTTGAGGAAGTGTTTAAAAATCTTTGCTTAATCGCTAGAACTGAAAGTGAAGGAATGACTTTGGGGAGTTTTTTTCCCAGTACCAGCCATTGTGACCACTATTGTTTTAAAACAAATTGAATCCAAAAAAAATTCTGAGCTTGGCTGAGCTGTTGTCCTCTCACTCAAGCAGGTGTGGCCTGTAACAACGTAACAAATATTAAGAGCAGCAGGCAGTTTGGTCCTTTGACCCTACCTTCCCAGTCACTAAAATCCTGACTAAACGTACTTCAGTGCCATTTGCAGTATTACCCTCATTTCCCTTGATTCACATAATGCCCAGAAATCTATAGATTTCTGATATGAATGAACTGGGCAGTGGGCAGGTGCTATAGACCTGCACAGGAAGGTAGACGCTCCCGCCCCCACGAGTCTCGGGCAGATGGGGCTCGTCAGCCTGGGAAGGCAGTCCATCTAGGAGAGGAAAATCTCTGATTTAAAACCTCCACTGCCTTGTGGCCATATCCAGTCATGGAAAAGGCTCCAGGAGTAAACCTCAAGAAAATCCGGAGTCGGAGCCCCTAAGGCAGTTTGTCATTGTCTACAACCTCGCCCTGGCAGCTCCTGCGACGGCGCTGGTGCCAAACTGTAACAGCCCTGCTGTTCCTTTGGATCGATCGGCGACGTGGAGAGGGGGGGACGTGCTGCATGGGCAACAGCCTGTCCTCCATATGACATCGCCCAGGCTTGCATCCGACCAGGATGCATCACCCATGGCCAGTCATGACCGAGGGGGGCCTACTAAGAACTCAATGACTAAGCCTCCATAACCATCTGGGTTGGAAGAATTCCAAGAATTCTGAACGAAGACATTTCTCTATCTCCATCTTATTAAAAAGCTAACTCCCTATTCTGAAAACTGTGCTCCGCGAGAATGAATCTTCCTGCATCTAAAAATGTTGCAAGCTTTGATCTCTCAATGTTCTAAACTCTTGGATACAGGTGTAGTCTTGCAAATCTTTACTTATTGAGTAATTCCAATATCCCTTGAGGCAGTCTAACGAGCCCTTGCTATATTTCCTCTGCCCCATGTACGTCCTTGGGTAAAGAGTCCAGAAGTGTTTTCAATCCTCCAGGTATGGTCTTACCAAGGTCCAGTACAATTGCAATAAGACTTTCTTTTTTATCAAATCTCATAATTAAGGCTGAAAATCATTTAGGCTTAATTGCATGCTGAACCAGGATGTACACTTTCGATAACTTGTGTACAAACACACCCGAGTCCCTTTGATCATCAACAGCCCAATCTCACAGTTTAATAAACATCCACTTGTCTGTCATGTGCCCTAAAGTGGATAATGTTATAGTTTTCCACTTTATGTTCGATGTGAAATGTTTTTGCATTCTGACTGAGCTTGTTTATGCTTCCAGAGAAGCCTCTTTGCACTATATTAGGAATTCACAATTCCAACTGGTTTAATCTCATTAGAAAACTTGGAAGTTTGAGATGTGGTCCCCAGAACCAAATTGTTGATAAAAATTGTGAAAGGGTGGGGACGAGCACTGATCACTGTGATACCTGTCTGCCAAACTAGAGGATATATTTATTCGCACTCTTTACATTTCATCCCATAACAATTTTCAATTTTTTGTTTCTAGATGAGCTTGTATGTATGCCGTGCCTGTCCTTGCTGATAACCTCCTGTGTGGGACCTGTTGGAACGCCTTTTGAAAGTGCAAATAAACCTTATCGACTGGTTCCTTCTTACTGTAGTCAGATTCCTAAAATAACTCCACCTGTTTAGTCAACATGATCATTCTTTGATGTGCTCAATCCTATTATTATTAATTTTTTTTCCCCAGGAGTCTTGTTATTGCAGTACAGATTCAGCCTTTTCCCAACCACCAATATACTAGTCCACTGAAACTGTTTTTAGGGACTGTTTGCAAAATCTTGATTAACTTGTACAATCACATTGTGAAATTCTCCTTAAAACCTGCACTTTATAGTCAGTATTTCACATTGTGAAATCATCATATATCATATCATATAACTATTAAAACTTTGATCTTGGATGTGTGTGTGTGTGTGTCTTTACATATGTGATTCACATCTCCTCGAAAACCCGACGCGGTAATGATGAAATTTTACATATTCCGGTAGAGATTTACCTCATGATTTCAAAAATCCCCTCATCTGAAAAATTGATTCATTATTTCCCGAGTTTTTTACTAAAATTGTTCACCAATCTGACATCTTTTAAAAATCTAACGTGCTGAAGCGAGCTGATGACGTCACAATGCCTTTGCTCCTCGCGGCAAGTTGCGCAGAATTTTCAACGCGCAACCACGAGCTGCGAGTTATGTGGCCCAGCCGCCCCCGCCACCCCCCGACTCTGGATTGAAGCCGTTGAACACGTGATCAAGTCGTGCTACGAGCTCCGCTGGGCTCCTTCAAGTTCTACAACATGGCGGCGGCGGTCGTTACTGCAGCGCGGCCGCGGACAAGCGCAGTGGAAAAGTGGCCACGATCGGCCGGCCCTCCGCTGCTTTTCACCGTCCTCAGATTGCTCTGGGCCTCGCTCTGAATCACGCCGGCCGCAACCTAGCTCGGGCCTGGCGTCTGGTGGGGAGGCCTGCTCTATGACCTGGGTAGGTGCTGCCTCTACCCCCTCCCCCTCCCTCTCTACCCCCTCCCTGGGGCAGAGAAAGAGAGAGAGAGGGTGGGGGGGAGAGGTGGGGCGGAGGGAGAGGGGGGAAGAGGGAGGAGGAGGGAGGAGGAGAGGGGGCCCCCCCCCTCTCTGCCCCCCCCCTCTCTGCCCCCCCCATCTCTGCCCCCCCCTCCCTCTCTGCTTCCCCCTCCCTCTCTGCTTCCCCTCCCTCTCTGCTTCCCCTCCCTCTCTGCTTCCCCCTCCCTCTCTGCTTCCCCCTCCCTCTCTGCTTCCCCCTCCCTCTCTGCTTCCCCCTCCGTCTCTGCCCCCCCTCCCGCTCTGCCCCCCTCCCTCTCTAGGGAGTGGTGAATATTGGGACCAATGGGTGTGTGGTGGAGTATTGCGTTCGGGAACCAGCCCTCCCCTGTGACGCAGCGCTGCCCCCCCACCCCTCAATCTCTACCCCACTCCCTCTCACTCTCTACCTCCTCCCTCTCCACAGTTGGGGGTTATGCTTGAGAGGATAGGGTGGGGGATGGGGTAAAAGGAGCAAATGATTAATATAATATCAGGGGGGGGGGTTACTGTGTGTGGGAGGTGGTTAGTGTGTGTGCGTGTGATGCCAAAGGCCGCCCCCCGCAACCGCGCGTTGAGGGGATGGGACGCAACGGGTCCCCCTTGGTCTAGTTCTCCTTAAAACCTGTACTTTATAGTCGGTTGCCTTGGGGTGGGAGATTGCAACCTTCACGTGGTCCACTCTGTTTCGACGAATGCAATCAACCTGGCGGGCGCAAACAACATCAAACAGAACAATTTGTCTTACAACTTTAGGCTGTGCACGCCGTACGCAAGAAGAAGTATTTTCCTGTTTTTTTGTTGAGTGTCTTGTTGGAATGTGCTGTGTCATTCTAAGTTCATGTAACGGGACATCAGTTGACCAATTTCAGATTTGTGACCTATTAATTTGCCCATGGGGAGTAAAACCTTCTGATTTTAATGTAAATAAAACTATCTGTCCACATAAGAAATAGCTGACATTTGAAACGGAGCTAATGTATTTTTAGTCGATGAGAACGCTTGGCGGCAAAGTAGCGCAGCTGGTAGGGCCTCTACCTCAGAGCACCAGAGACCGTATTTCAATCCTGACCTTAACTTCTGTGTGGAGTTTGTATGTTCTCCCTGTGACTATGTGGGTTTTCTCCAGGTGCTCTGGTTTCCTCCCACAATCCTAAGATGTGGGTTTGTATGTTAATGCTTGAGAGGATATTGGTCCCGTGGGGCACCAATATCCTGGTGAGCAGATTTGCAAAGGCTACTGGGGAGACTTTAAACTAGAAAGGTTGGGGGGAGGGTCTCAAATAGAGAAAGCTAGTAGGAAGCACTCAGACCCAACATGTAGGGGAGAAAGAAGAAAAAGATAATAAACAGAGAATAAGAGGTGGTGGGTTTCTTAAATGTGTGAGCAGAGAGACAGAGGGGTGTAAAATGAGGGTAGAAGCAATAGGTAGCAAGGTGAAAAGTAAAAGTGGCAGGCAGACAAATCCAGGGCAAAAATCATAAGGGCCACTTTTCAACATAATTGTATAAGGGGTAAGAGTGTTGTAAAAACAACCCTGAAGGCTTTGTGTCTCCATACAAGGAGCATTCGTAATAAGGTGGATGAGTTGAATGTGCAGATAGTTATTAATGAATATGATATAGTTGGGATCACAGAGACATGGCTCCAGGGTGACCAAGGCTGGGAGCTGAACATCCAGGGATATTCAATATTCAGGAGGGATAGACAGAAAGGAAAAGGAGGTGGGGTAGCATTGCTGGTTAGAGAGGAGATTACCACAATAGAAAGGAAGGACATTAGCTTGGAGGGTGTGGAATCGATATGGGTAGAGCTGCGAAACACTAAGGGGCAGAAAACGCTAGTGGGAGTTGTGTACAGGACACCTAACAGTAGTAGTGGAGTTGGGGATGGCATCAAACAGGAAATTAGAAATGCGTGCAACAAAGGTAAAACAGTTATAATGGGTGACTTCAACCTACATATAGATTGGGTGAATCAAATTTGCAGGGGTGCTGAGGAAGAGGATTTCTTGGAATGTATACGGCATACTTTTCTAAACCAACATGTAGAGAAACCAACGAGAGAGCAGGCTATTCTAGACTGGGTATTGAGTAATGAGGAAGGGTTAGTTAGCAGTCTTGTTGTGCGTGGCCCCTTGGGCAAGAGTGACCATAATATGGTTGAGTTCTTCATTAGGATGGAGAGTGACATAATTAATTCAGAAACAAGGGTTCTGAACTTAAAGAAAGGTAACTTTGAGGGTATGAGATGTGAATTGGCCAAGATAGACTGGCAATTGATTCTTAAAGGGTCGACGGTGGATATGCAATGGAAGGCATTTAAAGACTGCATGGATGAACTACAACAATTGTTCATCCCAGTTTGGCAAAAGAATAAATCAGGGAAGGTAGTGCATCCGTGGATAACAAGGGAAATCAGGGATAGTATCAAAACAAAAGATAAAGCATACAAATTAGCCAGAAAAAGCAGCCTACCAGAGGACTGGGAGAAATTCAGAGTCCAGCAGAGGAGCACAAAGGGCTTAATTAGGAAAGCGAAAATAGATTATGAAAGAAAACTGGCAGGGAACATAAAAAACGACTGCAAACATTTTTATAGATATGTGAAGAGAAAACGATTAGTTAAAACAAATGTAGGTCCCTTGCAGTCAGAAACAGGTGAATTGATTGTGGGGAACAAGGACAAGGCAGACCAATTGATTAACTACTTTGGTTCTGTCTTCACTAAGGAAGACATAAATAATCTACCGGAAATAGCAGGGGACCGGGGGTCAAATGAGATGGAGGAACTGAGTGAAATCCAGGTTAGTCGGGAAGTGGTGTTAGGTAAATTAAATGGATTAAAGGCCGATAAATCCCCAGGGCCAGATAGGCTGCATCCCAGAGTACTTAAGGAAGTAGCCCCAGAAATAGTGGATGCATTAGTGATAATTTTTCAAAACTCTTTAGATTCTGGAGTAGTTCCTGAGGATTGGAGGGTAGCTAATGTAACCCCACTTTTTAAAAAGGGAGGGAGAGAGAAAACGGGGAATTACAGACCAGTTAGTCTAACATCGGTAGTGGGGAACCTGCTAGAGTCAGTTATTAAAGATGGGATAGCAGCACATTTGGAAAGTGGTGAAATCATTGGACAAAGTCAGCATGGATTTATGAAAGGTAAATCATGTCTGACGAATCTTATAGAATTTTTCGAGGATGTAACTAGTAGAGTGGATAAGGGAGAACCAGTGGATGTGATATATCTGGACTTTCAAAAGGCTTTTGACAAGGTCCCACATAAGAGATTAGTATACAAACATAAAGCACACGGTATTGGGGGTTCAGTAATGATGTGGATAGAGAACTGACTGGCAGACAGGAAGCAAAGAGTAGGAGTAAACGGGTCCTTTTCAGAATGGCAGGCAGCGACTAGTACCGCAAGGCTCAGTGCTGGGACCCCAGCTATTTACAATATATATTAATGATTTGGACGAGGGAATTGAATGCAACATCTCCAAGTTTGCGGATGACACGAAGCTGGGGGGCAGTGTTAGCTGTGAGGAGGATGCTAGGAGGCTGCAAGGTGACTTGGATAGGTTGGGTGAGTGGGCAAATGCATGGCAGATGCAGTATAATGTGGATAAATGTGAGGTTATCCACATTTTGGTGGCAAAAACAGGAAAGTAGACTATTATCTGAATGGTGGCCGATTAGGAAAAGGGGAGATGCAACGAGACCTGGGTGTCATGGTACACCAGTTATTGAAAGTAGGCATGCAGGTGCAGCAGGCAGTGAAGAAAGCGAATGGTATGTTAGCATTCATAGCAAAAGGATTTGAGTATAGGAGCAGGGAGGTTCTACTGCAGTTGTACAGGGTTTTGGTGGTACCACACCTGGAGTATTGCGTACAGTTTTGGTCTCCTAATCTGAGGAAAGACATTCTTGCCATAGAGGGAGTGCAGAGAAGGTTCACCAGACTGATTCCTGGGATGTGAGGACTTTCATATGAAGAAAGACTGGATAGACTTGGCTTGTACTCACTGGAATTTAGAAGATTGAGGGGGGATCTTATAGAAACGTACAAAATTCTTAAGGGGCTGGACAGGCTAGATGCAGGAAGATTGTTCCCGATGTTGGGGAAGTCCAGAACAAGGGGTCACAGTTTAAGGATAAGGGGGAAGTCTTTTAGGACCGAGATGAGAAAAACATTTTTCACACAGAGAGTGGTGAATCTGTGGAATTCTCTGCCACAGAAGGTAGTTGAGGCCAGTTCATTGGCTATATTTAAGAGGGAGTTAGATGTGGCCCTTGTGGCTAAAGGGAGAGAAGGCAGGTACGGGATACTGAGTTGGATGATCATATTGAATGGCGGTGCAGGCTCGAAGGGCCGAATGACATACTCCTGCACCTATTTTCTATGTTTCTATGTTAATTGGTCTCTGTAAATTGCCTCTGGTGTGTTGGGTGAGGATGCAAAGGTGAAATAACTTGGAACTAGTGAGAGTGGCTGATCAATGGTTGGCATGGACTTGGTAGACCAAAGTACCTGTTTCATACTGTATCTTTCAATAAATATATCAATCAAAAACAATATGTGAATAGACAGCAGCTTGGAGATTTGGAGAAAGGAAGTGGTCTCGGGTGTGAAATCAGAGACTCATAAAGTAATACAGTGTGGTAACAGGCCCTTCGGCCCAACTTACCCACACCGGCCAACATGTCCCAGCTACATGAGTCTCACCTGCCTTGGTCCATATCCCTCCAAACCTATCCTATCCATGTACCTGATTAACTGTTTCTTAAACGGGACAGTCCCAGCCTCAACTACCTCCTCTGGCAGCTTGTTCCACACACCCACCACCCTTTGTGTGACTCGGCAATGTAAGTGGTGTTAAAGCATTGTTTAATTTCTCAAGGTTGAAAATTTCTCTTGAGAGGGATGGGATTAAGCCTGTATCCTTCATAGAATTTAAAAATTTTTAAGAAGTTCTATCTACCTTCTCGGTTTGTATGATTTAAAACAAAATGTAATGATAAGGATTATTGTACATTTTAGAAACCTTTTTCAAAAATTTTTTTGTTGCAGCTCTGCTCAAATATTATGACAGATTTAATCTGAAATATGGCCATAATAAACATAGTTAAGAACTTGCTGCTTTACACAGAATATTAATGATATCATTACAACACAAAAGGAGCAATTGGCCCAACAACTCTGACAGATTTTAAAAAATCTCATTAGTCCCATTCTTCTGTTCTTTCCATATCTCATCTCCTGGCTCACTCCAGGTATTTAGTTAATTCACTTTTGAAGTTTATTATTGAATACGCTTCCTCAACGATATCAGTGTGTTCCAAATCTTTGTGCCTTTATAAAAAAACACACCTTATTTCTCTGTTCTTTTGCCAATTGTGGCCAAATTCTGTCACATTTTAATAAGGATTTTAATATTTTGTGCAAGGGAAATTTTCGAGAATGTAGACAATAAAATACTTCACGTACTTGAAATCTGAATTTGTTCTTCTCGGATCAATGATGATTATGGGAAAACAAATGGTTAAGTGTTTAAAAGCCATGGGGAATTTGAAAAGGTGAAAAAGGCAAAATGGATTCCATAGAACCCAGTACAGCATGGAAACAGGCTCTTCGGCCCACAAGGTCTGTGCCGAATATCATGCCATGTTAAAAAAATCTCACTTGCCTGAAATGAGTCATATCCCTCCATTCTCTGGATACCCATGTGGCTATGTAAAAAAAAAAAAATCCTCTTAAATTACACTAACATCTCTGCTTCCACCACCACCCCTGGCAGAATGTTCCAGGCACCCACCGCCCTTTGCCCTCTCACCTTAAAGTTATGCCCTCTAGACCTTGATATTTCCACTATGGGGGGAAAAGGTTCTGACTGTTCCCTTCATCTCATAATTTTATATACTTCTATCAGGTCTCAACATCTGGCATTCCAGAGTAAACATTTCAAGTCTATCCAACCTCTCCTTACAACTAATACCTTCTAATCCAGGCATAATTCTGATAAACCTCTACTGCACCTTCTCTAAAGTCTCCATATCCTTCCTGTTATAAGACCACCACAACTGCATGTGGTGCTTGAAATGAGGCCTAACCAAAATTTGTATAAAGCTGAATCATGACTTCCTGATTCTTTTACTCAGTCCTTACCAATGAAGGAAAGCATACCATACACCTTTACCACTCTCATCTACTTGTGTCCCCACTTTCAGGGAGCTATTGACTTGGACCCCAGGTTCCCCCTGTGCATCAATGGACTTGCCATTAATTGTACATGTTCCCCCTTAATGCATGGTTTGATTAGAAAAGAAGATGAATAGAGTTATGGAAATTGAGGATTTAAACCTCCAAAATGAACTAGAACTACTTTATTGAAATAGGCACAAAGTTAATGGAATTTTACGAGTTTATCTTTTGAGCTTGTTCATAGTTAGTCTGACCAGAGGCAATACCAGACCTAATTGTGAGCAATGTTGCTGGGGCAGATTGTTAGAGTGCCAGTGGATTATCTTTTCAGAGATAGTAATCATAATGCTATGTTCCAAAATGGTGATTAAAAGATAATGGTTTTCAGGAACTTAAAGTCCCAGGAGGGGGGTGGGGGGGGTTTGTTAGGTTAATTTCAATGTCATACAACAGGGCCTAGCAGAAGTAGACTGGGAACAGTCACTTGAAGGTACATCTACCACCAACATATGGGAAGCAGTTTAACATGAAATACTCTTGAGTTGAAGTTTGATATGTTCCCATGAGGGTGAAAGGGTAAGAGTCCAGTGACCTTGAAATACCATCGGCTGGTATGATGATTGAAAATCCCAGAGAATTTTACAAGTGTATTAAGGGCAAGAGTGTATTCGGGGAAGGAGAAGCGTCCATTCATGACCAAAGAGTCAATCTACCTGGAGCCTAAGGATTAAGTGAAGTCTTCAATTAATATTTCTCATTTGTATTAATTAAGGACAAGGACATTGTAGCTAGAGAATTTGGGAAGGGCAATGGTTAAATTCCAGAATATTTTATCTTTAAAAATGAGGTATTAAATGTCTTAACAGACTTAAAGGTGGATATATCCCCAGGGCCTGATATCATATATCCCAGGCTTAACAACTTGGGACATATCTAAGAGACAAGGGAGCAGATTGATGGGGTCATGGCCACATGAAAGATGGAGTGTGCACAATGACTGGTAGTCCCTTAGGGAGGATAAAGGAACAGGGAGACCCTGTTATCCTGTTATCTCTGTCCCAATTACCTCTGAAGTTGACAGTATAGATGGGAAAGATGGTGAAAAAGCATACGGGAAATATGCCTCGGAATATATGAGCAAGGAGGTTATGGTACAGCTGCCTAAAACATTGGTTAGGCCAAAGTTGTTCTGGTCTCCACCCTGCAGAATACAGAAAAGATTCACCAGAGTGTTGCCCGATGTTCTCGGTAAAGTCAGTAAGGAAAGACTGGATAGGCAAAGTTTGTTTTCCCCGGAGTGGAGGAGGTTAAGCTATGCAAAATTTGAAGTCATGGGCTGGGTTGTTTGTTGGAAATGTTTTTGCATTACAGAGGTGTCTAAAACTAAAGGCATCCTTTTTGTGTAAAGAGAAAGAAGTTTATCCCTAAGAGATACTCTTCTAATAATATGAGACGTCTACTCAACATAATGCACTCACACAAATCTGAAGATCAAGAATTATCAATTATTTCGCTGGATGCTGAAAAAGCATTTGATCAAGTAGAATGGAATTATATGGATAAAGTATTACAAAAATTTCAACTGGGAGAGAATTTTATTTTATGGATTAAGTTACTATATAACAAACCTACAGCTAGAATACTAACTAATAACATATTATCCTCGAAATTTCAACTATCAAGGGGAAATAGACAAGGATGCTCATTATCACCACAGCTGTTTGCTCTCATTATTGAACCGCTAGCAGAAAAAATTAGAATACACCCTGATATTCATGGATATAATACTAAAGACTCATATAATAAAATATCTTTATACGCGGATGATATATTACTGTATATAACAAAACCTCAAATCACTATACCAAATATATTAAATTTAATTGAAGACTTTGGATCTTTTTCTGGATATAGAATAAATTGGAATAAAAGTGAAATTATGTCAATAAAACCGAAAGATTCAACACATCTTTTAAAATTCCCTTTTAAAATAGCTACAGAAAAATTTAAATATTTGGGAATCGAAATTACCAGAACATATCAAGGTATGTTCAGGGCAAATTTTGACCCCCTACTTAATAAATTAAATACACTAATTAAATTCTGGAAAACGCTCCCGATGTCTTTAATAGGCTGAATAAACGCAATAAAAATGATCTTTTTACCACAAATTTTATACCTATTTCAATCAATTCCTATATACTTACCTAAGAAGTTTTTAAAAAAACGACTCAGATATCACTAATTTTATATGGGACTATAAATCACATAGAATACAAAAAACTCATCTGAATAAACCTAAAGTATTGGGGGGTTTAGCACTACCTAATTTTATGTATTATTGGTCAGTAAATATTAAAAACATGATTCAACTGATGGATAACTCCGCCCAGCAAGTAGACTGGATTGTAATGGAGAAAGAGGATTGCTCCTCTAGAAACATTGGAGCGATCCTCCTCTCTCCAATGAAACTGAATAACATAAATTATAATAAGAACCCAATTATTCATAGTACAATCCGTATTTGGAAACAAATAAAACAAAATTTAAAATTAAGAAATTTATCACTTTTATTACCTATAGTCAATAACCCTTTGTTTAGTCCTTCTATTATAGATAAAGCTTATACACAATGGGATAGACTAGGAATTAAAACGCTTGGTGACTTGTATGAAACTGGAAAATTACTTTCATTTCAACAATTACAAATAAAATATAAACTCGGAAATAATCAATATTTTAAATATTTTCAAATATGCGACTATTTGAAAAAATATACAAAAGATCATTATAATAACCCAGTAGATGTATTGGACGAGGCAATGCAGATAAAAGCGGAATCAGCAAACTTAATATCATATTTGTATAATATTATTTTAAATGTACAAATACCACCTACGGAGGGTATCAGAAAAGACTGGGAACAAGAGTTAGCTATTAAAATTTCAAAGGAAAGTTGGAATGAATACTTATTAAATGTGCATAAATGCTCGATTAATGTAAGACACACTTTAATACAATTTAAAATTTTACATAGATTATATTATTCGAAAACTAAAATTCATAAAATTTTCCCAAACGTATCATCTATTTGTGATAAATGTCAATCCCAAGAAGCTACTATAGCGCACTCATTCGTCTTCTGTACAAAAATTCAAAAATTTTGGAATGAAATTTTTGAAATCTTTACAAAGTTATTTAAAACAAGACTGATACCCAAAGCAGAATGGATTATCTTCGGAATAACGGAAGATGATCCAGAACTAAATGTGTTTCAAAAGAAATTAATGGACTATGGGTTAATAACTGGAAAAAAGCTAATTCTAAAATTTTGGAAGAAGGCTCCAATACCAACTATAAATATGTGGATTTCAAATATGTTTGAAACACTACACCTAGAAGAGATAAGACTCCTCCTAGCAGGTAAACCAGATCACTTCCACCTGACGTGGTCTGCATTTATAGAATTATTACAAACATAGGGTGCAAAAGTACTTTAAAAAAAATAAAAAATGGAGATCGGGTAAGGGGGGGATGATAGTTGAAGAGTTGGTATGTCCTATTTACGTAATGCTCAAAAAAATATTTGTTTTTCTTTTTTTTTTTTTTTTTTTTCCACTTTTTCTCTTTTTTTTTCCGCCTATTTCTTAACTCTTTTTCTTTTGTTTTTAATTTCGCTCTTATAGGGTCTTCGTCCTTCTTTGTTGTTACATTTTCTACACTTTTCTACACTTTCACTTTTTCCTTCACTTCTTTCTTTCAATCTTTTCCTTTTCTAGTGTAAAAAAATAAATAAAGGGAGTACATTAATTGTAAGAAGATACAAATGATGAGTATTAATGTATGTGGTTGTAATGTAAAGTACTTCTAATAAATAAAAATTAAAAAAAAAAAAAAAAAAAAAGAAATAGGTAACGTTTCGGGCCGAAACCCTTCTTCTTTGTAGCTAGCACGCATGTTCCTTTCTGATTCTACATTTAATTTCTTGAACATCAGTCTTTGATTTGCCATGCTCCATTGAAGGTTATGAACTTCATGCTTCCTCGCTTGCCCACTAATTTCACTGAATTTCGGGTGTTTTGTTTCATAGTGCCACCTGATGTTAAACTCCTCGTTGACACTAACACATGCGTGGCAGATAAAGCATGTGGGCATACCGAACTGCTCTGTAAAGAAGTACTTTTCTGTCCAAGTGTCTTGGAAGACTCAGCATCCACCTTCCTGCGTTTTGTAGCTATTGGAGAGAAAGAGTCGCTTTCCGCCACTGCCAATCGAAGTTTTGCCGCGCTCACTGTCTGCTGTTTTGCCGCGCTCACTGTTCTAGATCCACCTTTTGCCCTGTTTATGGGATTACATCAGTTCTGATTTCTTTGTATCAGCAAACAGGATTGCTAGGAATGGAAAAAATATATGCCTGCTGGCCGGAATGGTTCCAGGGAGCTCTGAGCAAAAAAAAAAAACCGACTGCAGGCCGGATGCTTGCGGAAAAAACAAAACACGCCTTTGGGCCGGATTATTTTGAGTTACGGGCCGCATCCGGCACATGGGCCGTAGGTTGCCGACCCCTGCCTTAGATTGTGATTCTTCCCCACAGAGCCTTTGCATTGCATCCTTCAGCATGTATTCCTGCAGCATCGAATGCCACAGTCGGCAGTATTCACTGTCGGACATCTCATTGCACTGGAAAACCAACAAATTTTAGACGATCCAAAGTGCATCTTTCACCGTATTGATGATCCTCCAGCAGCAGTTGATGTGTGTCTTAGTTTGTGTCCATGGGGAAAGTCCATGGATCATAGATAGAGTCCTCTGGTTACGCAGCTGTTGGGGATGAGCCTCGGCAAAGACCCTTGCATCCTTTTACCAGGCATTTTTGGCATCTCAGCTGCACAGTAGCCATCACACGGTTAGTGTGCCTTGGGAATGAGACTCCTACCACACATTCTGACAATGAGGCAATCCACTTTGACAGCTTGCTGGGAAACCATCCTATAGAATCTATTGTGTTCTTCTCTCGCAGGTCTGCAGGGCATTCCATGCAGCCCACATGGTCAACGCTGGACACAAAATGCTGCAGCAACTCAGGGAGGTCAGGCAGCATCTGTGGGGAACATGGATAAGTGATGTTTTAAGGCAGAACACCTCTTCAGACTGATTGCAGGGGGACGGGTAAGAAAGCTGGGAGAGAGAAGGGGCACGACATAGAAGCATAGAAAATAGGTGCAGGAGTAGGCCATTCGTCCTTTCGAGCCAGCACCGCCATTCAATATAATCATGGCTGATCATCCAAAATCAGTACCCCGTTCGTGCTTTCTCCCCATATCCTTTGATTCTGTTAGCCCTAAGAGCTACCTATATTACTAAAAGTCTGATCTTGACCACTTCCTGTTGTTCTGTATATTGATTTTAGAAAGAACGCTGCCACTTATGGCTGTGATTTTTGGCCATCTTACTCAGAGTCCCACTCCGCTGCCCAGGACAAGAGGATTTTTCCCATCGATGAAAAATAAAAGAGTTATTAGTGTTTAAAAAATGTTCAGATTCTCTCTCCTGAAGGCCACGCCCCTTCCGGAGGGAATATAAAACCCGGAAGTGTTGAGTGCCTCAATCAGTCTCTGCAAGATGGGGGAGCGAGAGGGTCACGTCTCTCAGTCTGAACTGTGAATAACACTGAACACATGTCTACTAAACTGTGAGTGGTTTTACTGACCTGTCAGTGCCCTTAATGTGGTTTGAAAATATAGTTTGGAAATGCTAAAGCTGTGTTGCCTTTGGTTTGGAAATGCTAAAGCTGTGTTGCCTTTGGTTTGGAAATGCTAAAGCTGTGTTGCCTTTGGTTTGGAAATGTTTCGCTGTGTTGCCTTTGGTTTGGAAATGCTGAAGCTGTGTTGCCTTTGGTTTGGAAATGCTAAAGCTGTGTTGCCTTTGGTTTGGAAATGCTAACGCTGTGTTGCCTTTGGTTTGGAAATGCTAAAGCTGTGTTGCCTTTGGTTTGGAAATGCTAAAGCTGTGTTGCCTTTGGTTTGGAAATGTTAAAGCTGTGTTGCCTTTGGTTTGGAAATGCTAAAGCTGTGTTGCCTTTGGTTTGGAAATGCTAAAGCTGTGTTCCCTTTGGTTTGGAAATGCTAAAGCTGTGTTCCCTTTGGTTTGGAAATGCTAAAGCTGTGTTGCCTTTGGTTTGGAAATGCTAAAGCTGTGTTGCCTTTGGTTTGGAAATGCTAAAGCTGTGTTGCCTTTGGTTTGGAAATGCTAAAGCTGTGTTGCCTTTGGTTTGGAAATCCTAAAGCTGTGTTGCCTAATTAAAGTTGCCTTGCCTAATTAAAGTTGCCTTGCCTAATTAAAGTTGCCTTGCCCAATTAAAGTTGCCTTGCCCAATTAAAGTTGCCTTGCCCAATTAAAGTTGCCTTGCCTTCTATATAATTAAAAGTCTAATCTTGACCACTTCCTGTTTGCGCTTTATATTGATTTTAGAAAAAAACGCTACCACATACGACTGTGATTTTTGGCAATCTTACTCAGAGTCCCCCTCCGCTCATCAGGTGCCGAGGATTTTTCCCATCGATGAAAAATAAGAGTTATTAGTGTTTAAAAAATGTTGAGGTTCACTCTCCTGTCAATCACACCATGATGGCCACGCCCCTTCTGATGGGAGGAGGGAGGGACTATAAAACCCAGAAGTATGGGCGTGGCTCAGTCTCTGCAAGATGGAGGAGGGAGAGGTCACGACTCGCTGTCTTTAGTGGCCTTGCACCATGCTTGAAATGGTATGAAACTGCACTTGAATTTGGTGGCCTTGCACCCTGCTTGAAATGGAATTTCAAGGAATAGCCGTGAGTCAACTGCCAGCCCACTAGCCGTGAGTGAGTGAGCTGCCAGCACAACAAGCTTGAGTGACTGAGCCGCCAGCTCAAGAATCCATTTGACCCACAATGTCCATACTAACACTCTGGAAACCAGTCCCTTCAGCCCACAACACCCATACTAGCGCTCTAGAAAGCAGTCCCCCCCCCCGGCCACCAATATTGGAATTGGTGGAGAGGTGGAATATTGCGTTGGGGGACCAGCCCTCCCGTGTGATGCTGGGACCCAATGGGTCCCACTTAGTCTAGTATCTAACTCTTTCTTGAAAACATCCAGTGAATTGGCCTCCACTGCCTTCTGTGGCAGAGAATTCCACAGATTCACAACTGTTTGGGTGAAAAGATTTTTCCTCATCGCAGTCCTAAATGGCTTACCCCTTATTCTTCATGGAGAGAGCTTGGCCAGTATTAAGTGAACACAGATGCAGGTAGGTGGGACTGGTGTAACACAGGCAAATAAGATGAGTGTAACGCAGGCAAGTGTTGTTGATTAGTAGGACTGGATGTTACTTCACCACAACTGACACCCGGTATTCTTGGGGGTGACCACTAGGTGATTTTGCTACCAATCACACATCTTCAGTTGTGTACCTCAACATCACTGGGTGTTTCGGCCTTTTATCACAAGACACCCTCAGTCGAGGCAGGCCCACCGCAGGGTGATCAGCCCTGGGTGTGTGTCTTATGGTTAGCCTCTAGATGGTCACGTGGCAGCCCAGACAGCATCTTTTCTCTTCAGCCACAGCCAGTGACTGCTCCATTCTGCTTTTTTCCTTCCATCTTCCTTTCTACCGCTGACTGTGGCAGGTTGGGCTCTGGACTCGTGTCCGTTGGTGGGACAGTACTTGGTTGAGCTTCATAGAAACATAGAAACATAGAAAATAGGTGCATGAGGAGGCCATTTGGCCCTTCGAGCCAGCACCGCCATTCCTTGTGATCATGGCTGATCGTCCCCTATCAATAACCCGTGCGTGCCTTCTCCCCATATCCCTTGACTCCACTAGCTCCTAGAGCTCTATCTAACTCTCTCTTAAATCCATCCAGTGACTTGGCCTCCACTGCCCTCTGTGGCAGGGAATTCCATAAATTCACAACTCTGGGTGAAAACGTTTTTTCTCACCTCAGTCTTAAATGACCTCTCCTTTATTCTAAGACTGTGGCCCCTGATTCTGGACTCGCCCAACATTGGGAACATTTTTCCTGCATCTAGCTTGTCCAGTCCTTTTATAATTTTATATGTTTCTATAAGATACCCCCTCATCCTTCTAAACTCCAGTGAATACAAGCCTAGTCTTTTCAATCTTTCCTCATCTGACAGTCCCGCCATCCCAGGGATCAATCTCGTGAACCTACGCTGCACTGCTTCAATCACAAGGATGTCCTTCCTCAAATTAGGAGACCAAAACTGTACACAATACTCCAGATGTGGTCTCACCAGAGCCCTATACAACTGCAGAAGAACCTCTTTACTCCTATACTGAAATCCTCTTGTTATGAAGGCCAACATTCCATTAGCTTTCTTCACTGCCTGCCGTACCTGTAAGCCAACTTTCAGTGACCGGTACAAGGACGCCCAGGTCTCTCTGCACCTTCCCCTTACCTAACCTAACCCCATTGAGATAATAATCTTCCCCCTTGTTTTTGCCGCCAAAGTGGATAACCTCACATTTATCTATATTATACTGCATCTGCCACGCATCTGCCCACTCACTCAACCTGTCCAGGTCACCCTGCAACCTCCTAACATCCTCTTCACAGCTCACACTGCCATCCAGCTTTGTGTCATCCGCAAACTTGCTAGTGTTGTTCCTAATTCCCTCTTCCAAATCATTAATATATATGGTAAACAGTTGCGGCCCCACCACTGAGCCTTGCGGCACTCCACTCGCCACTACCTGCCATTCTGAAAAGGACCCGTTCACTCCTACTCTTTGCTTCCGGTCTGCCAACCAATTTTCTATCCATGTCAACACCCTACCCCCAATACCATGTGCTCTAATTTTAGTCACCACTCCTGTGCGGGACCTTATCAAATGCTTTCTGAAAGTCTAGATACACGACATCCACTGGCACCCCTTCATCCATTTTACTTGTCAAATCCTGAAAAAATTCAAGAAGATTAGTCAAGCATGATTTCCCTTTCATAAATCCATGTTGACGGACTAATCCTTATGCTGCTATCCAAATGCCCCATTATTACCTCTTTAATAATTGACTCCAGCATCTTTCCCACCACCGAAGTCAGGCTAACTGGTCTGTAATTCCCCGTTTTCTCTCTCGCTTCTTTCTTGAAAAGTGGGATAACATTAGCTATACTCCAATCCACAGGAACTGATCCTGAATCTATTGAACATTGGAAAATGACCACCAATGCGTCCACTATTTCTAGCCACCTCCCTGAGGACCGTGGGATGCAGACCATCAGGTCCAGGGGATTTATCATCTTTCAGTCCCATTAGCCTACCCAATACTATTTCTCGCCTAATGAAAATTTCTTTCAGTTCCTCTACCCCCTTAGATCCTCTGTCCTCCAGTACATCTGGGAGATTGTTTGTGTCTTCCTTAGTGAAGACAGATCCGAAGTACCTATTCAACTCTTCTGCCATTTCCTTGTTGCCCATAATAATTTCACCCGTGTCTGCCTTCAAGGGACCCACATTTGACTTTGCTACTCTTTTTCCCTTAACCTATCTAAAGAAGCTTTTACTGTCCTTTATATTCCTGGCCAGCTTCCATTCGTACTTCATCTTTTCAGCCCGTATTGCCCGTTTTGTTCCCTTCTGTTGTCCTATGAAAGTTTCCCAATCCTCTGGCTTCCAGCTACTCTTTGCTGTGTTATACATCTTTTCTTTTAGTTTTATTCTATCCCTACCTTCTCTTGTCAGCCACGGTTGCCTCCTACTCCCCTTAGAATCTTTCTTCCTTTTTGGAATGAAATGATCCTGCGTCTTCCGGATTATGCCCAGAAATTCCTTCCATTGCTGTTCCACCGTCATTCCTGCTAGGATCCCTTTCCAGTCTACCTTGGCCAGCTCCCCTCTCATGCCTTCATAGTCCCCTTTGTTCAACTGCATCACTGACACTTCCGATTTAACGTTCTCCTTCTCAAATTGCAGATTAAAACTAATCATATTATGATCACTACCTCCGAGCGGTTCCTTTACCTCGAGTTCTCTTATCATATCTGGTTCATTGGACAACACTAAATCCAGAATTGCCTTTTCTCTGGTCGGCTCCATTACAAGCTGCTCTAAGAATCCATCTCGGAGGCATTCTACAAACTCTCTTTCTTGGGGTCCTGAACCAACCTGATTTTCCCAGTCTACCTGCATATTGAAATCTCCCATCACCACAGTGGCATTACCTTTGTTACATGCCAGTTTTAACTCCTGCTGCAACGTACACCCTACATCCTGGCTACTATTTGGGGGTCTGTAGATAACACCAATCAGTGTCTCTTGCCTTTACAATTCCTCAACTCAATCCACAGTGACTCTACCTCGTCAGTCCCTGTCTTCCCTCGCAAGGGACTGAATTCCATCCCTCACCAGCACAGCTACCCCCCCTCCTCTGCCCACCTGCCTGTCCTTTCTATAGGATGTATAACCGTGAATATTAAGTTCCCAGGCCCGATCCTCCTGCAGCCACGTCTCAGTAATCCCCACAATGTCATATCTACCAACCTCTAACTGAGCCTCAAGCTCATCTACTTTACTTTACTCATTTACTTCTTATACTTCGCGCATTCATATACAATACTTTTAATTCTTTACGCATCTCACCTTTCACATCGATCCCAATTACACTGGGGTGCTGATACCCTGTGGACTGTGGTGGTTAACCTGCCACTGGGCTTCACTCGACTGATTTGGCCTACCTCTTAGAAGGTAATGGTCAATGCGAGGCCCCACACCAACCTCTCCCAGGCACTTTTCCCTGCCCTGGTGGATCTTGAGACCCTTCTCTGATGTTATCTTTTCCCAGCCACAGATGCAGCTTCGTAGCTTATGTCCTACCGGGGCTGCTGCTCTGTCAATTGCTGTGCTAGTTCTCTTATTCATAGTTGATTCCTTCCGTAGCAATAAGACTAGTGTAGATGGGACATGTTGGTCGGTGAGGGCATTATGCCTAAGAACCTGTTTCCACGCTGTATGACAGACGAGGGGGTTATTTGATGGGCAGATTGTTGGACAAAGGCTAGAGATGAAGAGGCAAATGTGAACCTGAGAGGATAAAGAGTTATAAAATACATGGCTGTGATAGTGGGTCCAGTCGTAGAGTGGTCAAAGCTCTTTTTATACAGCAACATTTTACGAAGGATAGTTAGTGCGGTAAAGATAGACACAAAGTGCTGGAGTAATTCAACGGATCAGGCAGCATCTCTGGCGAAAACGGATGGATAATGGTTTAAGTCAGGACCATTATTCAGACTCCTTCAGACAGTGTGGCAAGGTCCAACTGAATGGAATATCGTGCAGCACCAAGGGCAGTCCCATCCTTTGCAATAATGGGAACAAATAGATCTTTAGCGTTCGTGTTTGCAGACTTCAAATGTATGCACAACCTAATGGAGCCTCATACAAAGGTGGCTATTAGAATGAGGATATTGTTATGCACATCTCTATCCCCATTCTCTGGAGACTTGTACAACCAGACTCAGCAGATTCAGTTGCTGTATCTTTTCATACCTCTAGTTTCCCTCTCCCCTGACTCTCAGTCTGAAGAAGGATCTCGACCTGAAACGGCACCTATTCAGAAATGCTACCTGACCCGCTGTTACTCCAGTATTTTGTGTCTAGGTTCAGTCCATCCTGATCTCCAGATGAAACTGAAGGTGGCTTGGGTGACTGCGGGAGCAGGGTATGGTCCACACCTGTCTCACATACCATCCCAATGCTGAGACAATGTTGCAGTCCTGATGACAAGGTTCTTACCTGCCCTCCAAGGAAAATGCTGTTTCCTGGTCCCAATTTTTTGTTTTACCTTGGCTATCTGCTCCAGTCAATTCTTGTCACATGCTCCAGCCCTTCAGAACCAGATCCCCAGCAACTTCAATTGGTCAGACATGACAGTGAAGGGAACAGAGGATTAGTCAAACATTTGCCAAAGAAAATGGCCTTGCTGTTCCTGTAATTGACTCTGGTCCCCCAAAGCCGGCTCAAACTGGTCGCAAATGCTGATAAATCTGCGGACTGACTGTGAATACAAGCAGAAGACTGTTCCCAGTGTGGAACAGCTGAAAAGATGTTTTTGCTTCAGAAATGTGTCACCTAGTATGGGCAGTTCCAGAGGGCCTGTCTGTAACTTGCACACCATATCTGAGGCGGCGAGTGAAACTAATATGGAGGTTCTTGGACAGTCATTTTTGGGGTAGAGGTGCTTGAAGGGGTGAGTGAGTTGATATTTGGGAACTGATATAATATTTTCACCATTTAGTCTTCAGTCAAATGGACTCAAAGTTCCAATGCTATCCTGAATTATCTTCCCCTATTTTGATTTATCATGGAACGGGGGTTCCCATGAGTCGATGGGAATGTTACATTTTCACAAGAAGGCTTTCAGAACATCCTTGAATCATTTCTTCTCGATGCCTGCCCACAGAGATGACTGAGTGTTTTAGGGTCTGAATGGTGGGAATGGCCATGGAGATGATACTGACATTTGATTGCTTATCTTGCCAGAAAATTTGAGAAAAATTGTCGTGGATTTAAGGGATGGTATCTGCAGTTCTTTGTTGTGGCTGTGGTAGGTAGTCCAAATACTGGAGATGAATAGGAGGGCAGGGATCACTGTGGTCCAGCAGATCATGAACATTGTGTTAGGTTTGAGGTCATTATCTTCAAACATTCTCTTCCTGCGTTGTCCAACAGCTACCAATGGTGATGGTGAATTGCCTTAATTTTCATCTTGTGTGGCCAGGAACAGCACAGGTGTGCATTCAGGAGCAGATATAGGAGTACAGCCTACACGATCGGTCTGGTCGGCAGCCCAGGGTCCTTTCAGCCATCCTGCATGCTGCTCATCCCACTGTTGAGGAAACTTCAGATTCAGTAGCAGTAGTAGCCCAGCGGCACAGTGGTAGAGTTGCTGCCTTACAGCACCAGAGACTGAGGTTCAATCCTGACTATGGGTACTTGTACGGAGCTTATACATTCTTCCCGTGACCTGCATGGATTTTTCTGTGAACTCTGGTTTCCTCCCACACTCCAAAGACTTACAGGTTTGTAGGTTAAGTGGCTTAGTATAATTGTAAATTGTCCCTAGTGTGTGTAGGATAGTGTTAGTGTGTGGGGATCGCTGGTCGGCATGGATTCGGTGGGCCGTTTCTCTAAACTATACTGAACTGGAAGAGGAGGAGGTGAACCCTTTGAGGCCAACCTTTAACTCAACTGACATTTATACTAAAATTCCTCATTCATCAACTATGCTCTGCATTACTTTCCATCTGCTGCTGATCTTTGCAATTAGAAGTTTAAAAAAATGAAGAAATATTGCACGCTAAATTTATTGTGAATGCATGACAAATCGTATGGAAACATCAAATCATCATCACTGTGTGTTCCCATTGTGCTCATCATGCATGTATGATTTTGCTGGGTCGAATGTACCAGTGGCATCCGCAAGGCTGCGACATAGTTGGTGAAAAGCTCTTGGTAAAGAGGATTGCACGTGACCTCACTCTGCCCGAGAATTCTGGCTTTGAACTGAAGAATTTCAGATTGTGCAATGGGAGTCTAGCCTGACTGCAGGCAGACAAGAGCAAAGGCATTGATAGAGTGATAATGTTGGAGCCCATGAGTGCTGTCACCCAGAGGGAGGACTACAGATTTAAGCACATACTCGACGATTGTTTCGCTGAACACCTCCGCTCAGACTGGCTAAACCTACCTGATCTCCCAGTTGCACAACATTTTAACTCCCCCTCCCATTCTCACACTGACCTTTCTGTCCTGAGCCTCCTCCATTGTCAGACACAGTACAAATTGGAGGAACTTCACCTCATATTTCGCTTGGGCAGCTTACACCCCAGCGGTATGAACATTGACTTCTCTAACTTCAAGTAACCCTTGCATTTCCCTCTCCCTTCATCCCCTCCCCTTTCCCAGTTCTCCTACCAGTCTTACTGTCTCTGACTACATTTTATCTCTGTACCTCCCACTCCCCTGACATCAGTCTGAAGAAGGGTCCCGACCCGTAATGTCACCCATTCCTTCTCTCCAGAGATGCTGCCTGTCCCGCTGAGTTACTCCAGCTTTTTGTGTCTATCTTCAATTTAAACCAGCATCTGCAGTTCTTTCCTACACTGCAGCTTTAGTTTAGACAATAGATGCAGGAGTAGGCCATTTGGTCCTTCAAGCCAGCACCATTCAATATGATCATCCTGCCTTCTTCACATATCCCCTGACTCCGCTATCTTCAAGAGCCCTATCTAGCTCTCTCTTGAAAGTACCCAGAGAACCGGCCTCCACCGCCCTCTGAGGCAGAGAATTCCAGACTCACAACTCTCTGTATGAAAAAGTATTTCTTCATCTCCATTCTAAATGGCTTACCACTTATTCTTAAACTGTGGCCCCTGGTTCTGGACTCCCCCAACATCGGGAACATGTTTCCTGCCTCTAGCGTGTCCAAACCTTTAATAATCTTATATGTTTCAATAAGATTCCCTCTCATCCTTCTAAATTCCAGAGTATACAAGCCCAACCGCTCCATTCTCTCAGCATATGACAGTCCCGCCATCCCGGGAATTAACCTTGTGTTTAGTTTAATTTAGAGATACGGTGCGGAAACAGGCCATTCTCTCCACCAAGTCCACCCGACCAGCGATCCTTGCACACTTACACCATCCTACACACACCAGGGACAATTTACAATAATACCAAGCCAATTAGCCTACAAACCTGTACGTCTGGATCCAACCCGGGTCTCTGACGCTCTAAGGCAGCAACTCTACCGCTGCGCCACCATGCCGCCCATGATGATCTACAGTGCTGGCAATCGTCAAGATCTGTCGTAGAACCAATTGCTGGACTACAAGACCCTGCAAGTGCTTTAACACTGCATGCATGGCCATGATACAAGTCTTCTCAGGTTCCAAGGCAACAAGCTTGGAATGCAAAGTCTGAGCTTCCACAACAGTACTCAGACTTTGGACAGTGGAGAGCATCACAGGCACATAGACATATACAACAAATAAATATAAAGTACACATGAATTATATAAGAGAGTGAAAATAAAAAGACTGTGCATAAACAATTAGAAAGACAAGTCCATGATAGTGCAGGAGGTGGTCCATAATGTTTCATTGCTGAGGTAGGATTAGGGTTCTGTGTATTAGAAGTGATGTACCAGGCAAGATACAACCAGTCAGGATAATTCCCCCATTGCATTCACAGAAGTTTGTTACAGTATATGGTGATATGCCAAATCTCTTTAAACTTCTAAGTAGAGGCACTGCTACACTTTTTTTCATGATTAGGGTGGCAGGGTGGCGCAGCGGTACCTGGGGTCGATCCTGTCTATGGTTGCTGTTTGTACGGAGTTTATACGTTCTCCCCGTGACTGCCCAGGTACTCCCACACTCCAAAGCCGTACAGGTTGGTAGGTTTATTGGCTTTGGTAAATATTGTAAATTGTCCCGAGTGTGTAGGTTAGTACTCGTGTACGGGAATCGCTGGTTGGGGCAGGCTCGGTGGGCCGAAGGGCCTGTTTCTATACTGAATCTCTAAGCTAAACTAAATTAGTATTACATCTGCGTTCTAAGCTCAGATGTAAATGCCCAGGAATATGAAACTGCTAACTCTCTTCATCACCGACTCATCAATGAAAGCTGGTACACGGTCTTCCTTGATTTTGTTGATGTTAATGTGGCATGTTGTTGCAGCACCTGTCAATTAGATGTGCAATCTCTCACGTATGCTAACTCATCACCACCCATGACTTGGCCAAGCGCAGCAGTGATGCATGGCAGATGCAGTACAATGTGGATAAATGTGAGGTTATCCACTTTGGTGGCAAGAACAGGAAGGCAGATTATTATCTGAATTGTGTTAGATTAGGAAAAGGGAGGTGCAACGAGACCTGGGTGTGCTTGTACATCAGTCACTGAAAGTAAGCATGCAGGTACTGCAGCAGTTAGTGAAGAAAGCTAATGGCATGTTGGCCTTCATTGCGAGAGGATTTAAGTTTAGGAACAAGGAGGTCCTACTGCAGTTGTAGGTGAGACCACACTTGGAGTATTGTGTGCAATTTTGATCTCCTAATTTGAGGAAGTATATTATTGCTATTAAGGGAGTTCAACGTAGGTTCACCAAGTTAATTCCCAGGTTGGCGGGACTGACATGATGAAAGCATGGGTCGACTGGTCTTGTATTCACTGGAATTTAGATGGATGAGAGGAGATCTTATCGAAACCTATAAAATTCTTAAAGGATTGGACAGGCTAGATGCAGGAAAAAAGTTCCCGATGTTGGGGGAGTCCAGAACCAGGGGTCACAGTTTAAGAATAAGTAGTAGGCCATTTAGGACTGAGATGAGGACATTTTTTCCACCCAGAGAGTTATGAATCTGTGGAATTCTCTGAAACAGAAGACAGTGGAGGCCAATTCACTTGATGTTTTCAAGAGGGTTAGATTTAGCTCTTGGGGCTAAAGAAATCAAGGGATATGGGGAAAAAGCAGGAATGGGGTACTGATTTTAGCTGATCACCCATGATCATATTGAATGGTGGTGCTGATTCGAATGGCCTACTCCTGCACTTATTTTTCTATGTTTCTTTGTTAAATTGGCAAATTTATAGATAGGCATTGAAGCTGTGCTTAGTCACACAGTCATGGGTGTAACGAGAGTAAAGCAAGGTGCATCTGTGTTGATCAATGAAGAGGTGATATCTGACCAATCTGCACAGATTGTGGTCTGCCAATGAGAAAGTCAAGAATCCAGATGCAAAGGGTGCTAGAGAGTTGTGCATGATCATGGTGAGATTTGCAAGTTGTGAATGATCATGGTGAGGTTTGCCACTGTGATAAGTACAAAAGAATAGGGTGGACATCGTAATGTGCGGGAAGTAATCTTGATTGATTAGTGACATTTTTAGGTAAATGTAGCTTATTGACCACTGTCGAGTGTTGCAGTTGGTGGAATAAGGCACCAGCTTTCATTGGTGGGTCAGTAATGAAGACATCATTGTACCTTTCATAAAACCTGCCTCTACCTTGGATCCATTTTGCACAACACTGATATTCACAGAGGTGTTCTTAATTCCTCCCTTCTAGGATTAAGTAGCTTCTAAAGAATTGAGTATTGCATTATATTTTAAAGCAGTCTAGAATGTTTTCAAATATGTTCCAAAGTCAACCCATTAGTATAATTTTAGGTATGACCAGACTAAGTCATAATGGAGGCCTGGTCCCCCAACGCAACCCGTTCCCCCAACGCAATATTCCACCATTCACCCATAGCCCCCAACTGCACAGGCGCGGCTCATTTCCCCTCATCCCCAGCACTCTCTCCCCCTCCTCTTCACCCTCCCTCTTCTTTCCCCTCTCCTCCCCTCCCCAATCCCTCCCTCGCCTCTCCCTCCCTCTCCTTTCCCCTACCCTCAGTCACACCCTCCCTCCCTCCATAACACCTCTCCCCTCCCTATCCCCTACTATCCCTCTATCCCCCACTCCTCACCTCCCCCTATCCCCCCATTATTCCTCCTCACCTCCCCCACTGCCCTCCTCTCCCTCTATTTCCCACTCCCTACCTTCCCCCCTCCTCCCCCACTCTCCCTCCTCACCTCCCCCACTTTCCCCTCCCTTTCCCTCCCTACACCCTCTTCCTCAATCCCCCCCAGTCTCCCTCCTCGCCTCCCCCACTTTCCCTCCTCTCCCTCCCTACCCCCTCCTCTCCCTCAATTCCCCCACTGTCCCTCCTCACCTCCCCAGGATCTCGAGGTTGCCGTTCCTCTGACCAGAGGTTGCCTTGACCGGAGACCGCGCCGACCGGAAGCCGCGCCGAATGTAAGTCACGGTGGGCAGAGGTGGGCGCTGACGGTGACTGACAGCGGACGCAGCCAATCAGTGCGGCGATGGTGCAGGAAGGGGCGTCGCTGTCCCGGTGGTGACTGATAGGAGAGGAGACCAATCTGCGCATGCGTGTTTTAAAAGATTTTTAAACCTTAATAAATGTTAAAATATACCACCAATCGGAGCAAAGCTTGTTGCACTTGCAGCACAGGAGAATGGTGGATAATGTGGTGAAAAATCAGCGCTATCATGTACCGTTTTTGCGCAAATGTAAAAACAACTCAAACCGGAAGATAACAAGATGAGAGTTTTAGTTATGTACTAAGTGGGAATGGGTCCCTGTCACACAATGCAATCCGTTCCCCAACACAATATTCCATCACACACCTGTTCCCCCAACGCAGCCCGTTCCCCCAACGCAATATTCCACCACTCATCCATAGCCCCCAACTGCGCAAGCATGGCTCATTTCCCCTCATCCCCAGCACCACCTCCCCTCTTCACCCTCCCTCTACTTTCCCCTCTCCTCCTCCGCTCCTCCAATCCCTCCCTCTCTCTCCTTTCCCCCACCCTCAGTCACTCCCTCCTCTCTCCCTCCCCTCCCTACCCCCCTCCTATCCCTCTATCCCCCACCTCCCCAATTCCTCACCTCCCCTACTCCCTCCTCTCCCTCTATTCCCCACTCCCTACCTCCCACACCTCCCCCTCTCCCTCTATCCCCCCTCCCCACTCTCCCTCCTCCCCTCCCCCACTTTCCCCCCTCTCCCTCCCTACCCCCTCCTCTCCTTCAATCCCTCCACTATCCCTCCTCACCTCCCCAGGATCTTTCCCCTCTCCTCCTCCTCTCCCCCAATCATTCCCTCACCTCTCCCTCCCTCTCCTTCCCCTACCATGTCACTACCTCCTTCACTCCATAACTCCTCTCCCCTACCTACCCCCTCCTGTCCATCTATCCCCCACCCCCCACTCCTCACCTCCCCCACTGCCCTCCTGTCCTTTTATTCCCCACTCCCTACCTCCCCACTCCCCCCCTCCTCTCCCTTTATTCCCTTTCCTCCCCTACTCTCCCTCCTCACCTCCCCCATTTCCCCCCCTCTCCCTCCCTAACCCCTGCTCTCCCTCAATCCCCCCCCACTCTCCCTCCTCATCACCCCAGGATCTCAAGACTGGCCGCTCAGCGCCCAGTCTTCGGATCGGCGTGGCCTCTCCCCGTCCCCGGACATATATTGTATTTCTTTCTATATTTCATGTACTGCACACATCGAGCTTTCTCATCGAATAAGATAATTGATGTGATAATCTACTTTCCTGTGGTCACTTCAAGACAATTCTTGATTAAAGCAAGGAAATCCCTTGATCCTCCTTGAATGGAGCCATTTGAACTTTGTTGCCTATCTGAAAAGCCATTTCTCAATTTCATGTTCACAAGTGATAGGAACAGAATTAGCACATTTGGCCCATCAAGTCTACTCCACCATTCAATCATGGCTTATCTATCTCTCCCTCCTAACCCCATTCTCCTGCCTTATCTCCATAATCCCTGACACCCGTACTAATCAAGAATCTATCCAGCTATCTCTGCCTTAAAAATGTCCATTGACTTGGTCTCCACAGCCTTCTATCGCAATTAATTCCATATATTTATCACCCTCTGACTAAAGAAATTCCTCCTCATCTTTCTGAAGGAACGTTGTTTCATTCTGAGGCTATGACCTCTGGTCCTAGACTCTCCACATCCACTCCATCCATTTCTCATCCAACAAATGATTCAGCTGTTGAATTCAGATCTCTCTGATAAAATCAGTCGTGTGCCGACGGGACATCGAAGGACGAGACGCCGAAGACAAGAAGTGGAAGTGGAAGCCAGGAGACCGAACGGACACGACGCCGAAAGGATACGAAACCGAACGAACATATCGCCGAAAGGATACAAACCCGAATGAACGGGACGCTGAAAGGATACGAATCTGAACGGACACCACACCGCAAAGACAAGATGCAGAATGGACATGATGTCTCCGTGGACGGGATTTGTACTAGACCTTGTCAGCGATTGGTCCAGGCCCCCGTGTCCATCACATCACTGGCCGGGTGGAGATGGGTGGTGGGGGGGAGGGGGGGGGGGGCGCTTGAGCTTGCGTTTGTAAAATGGTGGAAGTGACTCCAAGCTGCTGTAATTGCCACAGAGGCAGTGATGTGATGGACGCCGCGGGGATCTGGATCAATCGCTGACCTTTGTCGATGACTGACAAGGTGTCGGACCAATCCCGTCCCCAGAGATGTACAAGGTACAACAATTTAACTATTAAAAATGTAACAAGGTACAACAATTCTTGCAGCAAATATAGATTTTTAAAAGTGTTTCATACCTATTTATCATTTCGGCTTCATGTGCGTTCGGTGTCAGATTGTTTTTCGGCTTAAAATCTGACGGGCAATGAACATGATGTCGAAAAGCCTCTGTGGCAATTGCAGCAGCTTGGAGTGACTGCCACCATTTTACAAACGCAAGCTCAAGCTTCCCCTCCCCCACCCCACCCACCCTCCCGTCTCCCCCCAGCCAGTGATGTGATGGGCGCGGGGGTCTGGACCAATCACTGACCTTTGTCGATAACTGACAAGGTGTCGGACCAATCCCGTCCCCGGAAGCATCATGTCTGTTCTGCGCCTTGTCTCTGCGGCGTGGTGTCCGTTCAGGTTCGTATCCTTTCGGCGTGATGTACTTTTGGTATCTTGACTTTTCTGCGTGATGTACTTTCGGTATCTTGGCTTTTCAGCGTGATGTACTTTTGGTATCTTGGCTTTTCGACGTGATGTACTTTCAGTATCTTGGCTTCCACTTCTTGGCTTCGGCTTCTCGTCCTTCGACGTCCCGTCCGGGTACCAAAGTCAGCAGTGTGGAGCTTGAACCATAAGTTGGTGACTTAGAGGCACTGAGCAACATTGTCACTTAACTGCCTTCATTGCATTGCAATGAGCTGTATGGAGAGAAAATTATTTATCTGCTGTGCGCTGTACATTTCTGAAAAAAACCTGTGTGCGAAGGAACTGTCGATGCTAGTTTAAACCGAAGATAAGATTATAACGAAAAGCTGGAGTAACTCATCAGGACATGCAGCATCTCTGGAGGGAAGGAATGGGGTACTTTTTGGGTCAAGATCCTTCAGAAGGCACTCGACTCGAAACGTCACCCATTCCTTCTCTCCAGAGATGCTGTTTGTCCTGCTGAGTTACTCCAGCTTTTGTGTCTATCTGTCCACAAGCAATGAAAATGATTGTGAGAATTCAGTAATTTTAATTATGAAGAAATATTAAGAACTCTATTCTTATTTATATATAGGACCATTAACTGTTTTTTAAGTTTTAAAGAGAAATTACAACATTGATCCAGGGATTTTTTCACTGTGGTCAGATACCAAATAATCCTAGTAAAGATTTATAGAAGGGCAGTCACCTGAAACTTCTTCAACTAGTGACACAGCAGTAGAGTTGTTGCCTTATAGCCCCAGGGACCCATATTCGATCCTGACGACGGGGCTATATGTATGGAGTTTGTACGTTCTCCCTTTCACCTCTTAGGTTTTCTCCGGGTGCTCCGGTTTCCTCTGACACTCCAAAGACTTACAGGTTTGTAGGTTAATTGGCTTTGGTAAAATTGTTCCTAGTCGGTGGGATAGTGCTATTGTACTGGGTGATCGCTGGTCTCGGCGTTGACTCGGTGGGCCGAAGGACCTGTTTCCGTGCTGCTTCTCTAAACTAAACTAAACTAAAAGTAAAAGAGTTGCAGAAATGTTATCATACTTGTTTTTGTTTGTAATTGTTTCACGTAGCCACTTTGAACTGCATCTGCCTAGAGCAGGAGAGATGCCAGCTAGGGCAGCAGTATGTTCCTCCTTCAGGATGTGGGAAGTCAGGGAGACTTCCAGTGTCCCTGAGCACTAGACCTGTGGAAAATGCGCACAGCTGCAGTTCCTTACAGATCGCGTGAGGGAACTGGAGCAACGGGATATGGGCAAAAATATGGTAAAACAGGACTAGCTTAGATGGAACATTTTGGTTGACATGGAAGAATTGGACTGACGGGCCTGTTTCTAAGACAAATTCTATGACTCTATGACAAATAGGCCATTGGGCCAGGCAATGTAAATAAGTTCTAGATGTGCCCGATATATTAACTTGCTCCACAGGTTCTTCTCAATTGTGTTTCGGAGCACATACAGTACTTATTAATGAAAATGAAACAGGACCCAAGAGCAAGTTTACAAAACAATAACACTTTCATAAATCATCATGGATGTGCAGAGTTACTTATGTATATACTTGTAAAGGATTTGTAAAGGATTGTGGGCCACCACACAATTCAACCACCCTTCAATTGGCTCCATCAACACTTCATGTTGCCTCGGCAAGGCCACCCGCATTATCTAGCAATGTACAAAATTTTTAGATTTTAAAAATAAAGTCTGCAATTTATCCCATCAGATAAAGCATAAAAAGAAGTTTAATTTGACTCTTAAGTCACTTTCATATCTTCAGTATTAAAAAAGTTATGGCCATTATCATACTCAGAAATTAGCATCTAGTTCCCTATTGCTTTTCCATTGACTTAACACAAAAGCTGTGATCGAGGACAGTTAAAAGCCCATAACTTTCTTAAAAATTATGATAACTGAAAGAAATTTTCAGTTATTATAGATTGAAGCATTCTGAAACAAATATGAAACAATTTTACTTCGAAGACATGAAAGTAAAGCATATAATTAGTTGGTTACCTAATTGTAGCTAATTACAAAATTCAATTACTAGATCTAAACATCTATCAATTTCTTAAGAATAGATTAACATTTTTAAATAGCCTAAGTGTCCAAATAACATTCACACAATAATTCACAATATAACATAATTTTTAAATCTAATTTTCATGAATTTACAGGCCAAATGGAAGAAATTGAATGTTTAATACCTGTAAATTAATGGGCATTTAATTCATCTTGTGAGTGAGGATTTCTGGAACGCGATCTTTTGGAACGTTCATTTGCGGTGAATTTAACCCCGTATTGGCATGAAAAATACTGCCGTTAATTCGGGGAATAAAATCACCGTGTCGCATGAAAAAATGTGAATTAAAGGCTTCTTAAGAAGCACTTTTATACATTTAAAGAAACCACTTTCGTTTACCTGTCCCGTGTGTGAAATCCGTCCCCGTTATCGGCGTTGACGCTTCAGGAGCTGCTTTTAAAATTACTCTAGCGCTGACATTGACGATTTAATAAAAATAAAAAATATTCAAATCGCCACTAGGAACGATTTGTCAGCCAAGGCTTGTACTCCAACAAAATATTAACCAGGACAAGGGAGGAGAAACCCGCGTTTTAACCCCGCCCCCCCTTAAAGGCGCCAAAATCGCGCACACGGCCAGTGGCAGAATTACAGCGCGACTGAAGGTAAGTTTTGTAACATACCTACATTATCAAGGACGAGTCTCACTCTTCTCCCCTCTCCCATCAGGCAAGAGTTGCAGAAGTGTGAAAACACACACCTCCAGATTCAGAGACAGTTTTTTCCCAGCTGTTATCAGGCAACTGAACCATCCTACCAACATCTAGAGGCAGTCCTGAGCTACTATCTACCTCACTGAAGACCTTTGGATTATTTTTAATTGGACTTTCCTGGACTTTATCTCGCACAAAACATTTTTCCCTTTATCACATATCGATACACTGTGGACAGCTCAATTGTAATCATGTATAGTCTTTCCACTGACTGGTTAGGACCCAACAAAAATGCTTTTCATTTTATCTCGATGCACACAGAAACATAAAAACATCGAAAATAGATGCAGCCGTAGGCCGTTCGGACCTTCAATCGACAATAGACAATAGGTGCAGGAGTAGACCATTCGGCTCTTCGAGCCAGCACCGCCATTCAATGTGATCATGGCTGATCATCCCCAATCAGTTCCTCCTTCCTGCCTCCTCCCCATATCCCCTGACTCCGCTATCTTTAAGAGCCCTATCTAGCTCTCTCTTGAAAGTATCCAGAGAACTGGCCTCCACCGCCCTCTGAGGCAGAGAATTCCACAGACTCGCAACTCTCTGTGTGAAAAAGTGTTTCCTCGTCTCCGTTCTAAATGACTTACCCCTTATTCTTAAACAGTGGCCCCTGGTTCTGGACTCCCCCAACATCGGGAACATGTTTCCTGCCTTTAGCATGTCCAAACCCTTAATAATCTTATATGTTTCAATAAGATTCCCTCTCATCCTTCTAAACTCCAGAGCATACAAGCCCAGCCGCTCCATTTTCTCAGCATATGACAGACCCGCCATCCAGGGAATTAACCTTGTAAACCTACGCTGCACTCCCTCAATAGCAATAATGTCCTTCCTCAAATTAGGGAACCAAAACTGCACACAATACTCCAGGTGTGGTCTCACTAGGGCCCTATACAACTGCAGAAGGACCTCTTTGCTCCTATACTCAACTCCTCTTGTTATGAAGGCCAACATGCCATTCGCTCTCTTCACTGCTTGCTGTACCCGCATGCTTACTTTCATTGACTGATGAACAAGGACCCCCAGATACCGTTGTACTTCCCCTTTTCCTCTTCGATGTGATCATGGCTGATCATCCACAATCAATACACCATTCCTGCCTTTTCCTCATACCCCCTGATTCCACTATCCCGAAGAGCTCTATGTAACTCTCTTTTGAATGCATCCAGTGAATCGGCCTCCACTGCCTTCTGAGGCAGAGAATTCCACAAATTCACAACTCTCTGGGTGAAAATGGCCTGGAGTTGGCGCTTCTTCTCCTTGCTGGCTGTCGGCCGCTGCTCCAGGGTGTCCCCGGATGTACCCGGCTGCCCCAGGGTTCGATCCTGGCTGCGGATGAGGCGCGGGTCTGTGTGCACGCTCTCCCCTGTCTCCCACTCACATCTGCCCCCTCTCTCTCGCTGTTGCACCCCGGTCTCCCGCCTGGCACCCCCTGTTCCTCAGATTATATATGTTTTTACGCATGAATTATGAATAAAGATAATAATTCATACACAGTTTATTCAGCCAGCTTTTC
Organism: Malacoraja senta; assembly: GCA_038087875.1. Classification (NCBI taxonomy): domain Eukaryota; kingdom Metazoa; phylum Chordata; class Chondrichthyes; order Rajiformes; family Rajidae; genus Malacoraja; species Malacoraja senta. The sequence continues at coordinate 1,230,374 of CM075995.1, forward strand.
TTTGGCGAATGGCCTTTGACAAATCCCATGATTCCTTGTGTTTTTCGGAATACCAAACTCGCTTATTCATTGAGTTGTAGAGTCATACAATTTATTCTGTGTACAAGGTGCAGGTAAGCGTCTCTAACTTGCCATGTCTCCTCACTATAATCTAATGCCATTTTTCTTTCAGACACTTGGCCTGAACAAGAAGACAACAATGGAGAAGTAACTCGTCATTCAGTTTATCTTGTGATCAGCAGCTCAGCTGCTGAGTGTTCCCATTGTTTAGAAATAGTTTTGAGGTTGAATCTGCACTCAGTGAGTCATTAGGCATGAACTCAGGCAGGGCAGAAGGAAATATTAACCCATGTGCCAGCTCCCAAATAGTGGCTTATGGGGAAGGTTGACTAATACGCACATTGAACAGATTTAGTTTAATTTAGAGATACAGCGCAGTTACACGCCCTTTGGCCCACCGAGTCCGCACCGACCATCGATCCCCGCATATTAACACTACTTTACACAGACTAGGGACAATTTTACATTTATAAGAAGCCAATTAATCTTAAAAACCTGATCGTCTTGGTGTGTGGGAGGAAACCGAAGATCTCTGAGAAAACCCATGCGGTCACCGGGAGAACATACAAACTCCGTACAGACAACAACCATAGTCGGGATCGAACCCTGGTCTCTGGTGTTGTAAACGCTGTAAGGCAGTAACTCTACCGCTGCACCACCATGCCACCCTTGAGGGATAATGATGGCTACCGATGATGGAGATGTCTTGCGGTGTTTTGGCAGGTGTTACCAGATAAATGTTAAATAACCAAAAGCATGAGGCTATACAGCTCCAATCTTCCGTGCTGTTGTGCATGCAGCATGGAGCTTGTATTTTTCATTGTGGAAACCAGTTGACGTTGCATTCTCAACCTTGAATAAGGACAAGCAGAAGGTACCCAATGTCAGAGTGTTCCAGTGGGAGCTGAGGCACCCACAATGTAACCTCTGATTGTCATAGGTTCATACATTGTAGGAGCAGAATTAGGCCATTTGGTCCATCAGATCTACTCTGCCATTTAAATCATGGCTGATCTATCTTTCCCTTTCAACCCAATTCTCCTGCCTTCTCCCCATAACCCCTGACAACCTTTCTCTCAACTTCAGCAAGACAAAGGAGATAGTGCTCATCAACTTCAGGAAGCAAAGCGGTACACATACCCCAGTTTGCATTGATGGTGCCAAAGATGTCAGAGTCAGACTGAAGAAGGGTCTCGACCCGAAATGTCTTCCATTCCTTCTCTCCAGAGATGCTGACTGTCCCGCCGAGTTACTCCAGCATTTTGTGTCTATCACCAACAACTTCTCCTGGACCACCCATATTGAAGCAACGACTAAGAAGGCACTCCAATGCCTATACTTCCTTAGAAGGCTAAAGAGGTTTGGCATGTTCCCTACAACTCTCACCAACTTCTACAAATGCACCATAGAAAGCATTTTATTGGGATGCATCACAGCTTGGTTTGGGAACAGCTCCATCCAGGACCGTAAGAAATTGCAAAGAATTGTGGAACCAGCCCAGGGCATCACACAAACCAACCTCCCTTCTATTGATTCCATTTATACCCCTTGTGCCTCAGCAAGGCCAGCAGCATAAGAGTCTTTCCCTAGCCACTCACTCCTCTTCCATCAGGCAAATGGTATAAAAGTGTGAAAACGCATACCATCAGATTCCGGGACAGTTTCTTCCCAGCTGTTATCAGTCAACGGAATCACCCTACCACAACTAGAGAGCAGTCCTGAACTACTATCTGCCTTTGATTTCCCTCAGACTATCCTTGACCGGACTTTGCTGGCTTTACCTTGCACTAAATTTTATTTCGTTATCACGTATCTATGCACTGTAAATGGATTGATTGTAATCATATATTATCTTGCTGCTGACTGGTTAGCACGCAACAAAAAACTTTTCACTGTACACGTGACAATAAACGAAACTTACAGTAACTAACTAAACACCCGTACTGAGTAAGAATCTATGAATCTCCACCTAAAAACATCCGTTGGCTTGGCCTCCACGGCCTTTGAAGGCAATGAATTCCACCCTCTTACTAAATAAATTCCTCACCATCTCCTTCTAAAGGTACACCCTTTTATCTGAGACTATGGCCTCTGTTCCAAGACTCTCCCATTAGTGGAAACATCCTCTCCACATTCACTCTATCAAGGCCTTTCACTATTCAGTAAGATTCAATGAGGTTCCCCCTCATCCTAAACTCTAGCGAGTGCAGGGCCCAATGCCGTCAAACATTCATCATATGTTAACCAATCATTCCTGGGATCATTCTCGTAAACCTCCTCTGGACCCTCTCTAACGCCAGCACATCCTTCCTTAGATATGGGGCCCAAAACTGCTCACAATACTACAAATGCAGTCTAACCAGTGCCTTATTTGGGAGTATTACAGTATTGTGAGTCGTGGCTGCTGCTATGACTTTACTACCAGTGTTAAATGGAGCTTTATGTCACACCACTCCTGCAAATGACCAGAATTGCTGAGATGGTCATTCAGTTTCTCTTGTGTCCTTTTAGCTGGATCATCATGGCTCAGTATAGTAGCAATGGATTCAAAACATCATTGTTCACGCTGCACAGTTCCAGTAATACAAATCAACTGCGTGTTACTGCCCATTCCAATTAGCTAACACACTTGCACAATGCTGCCTTACAGCCCCAGAGACCCGGGTTCAATCCTGACTATGGATGCTGTCTGTTTTTCTCCAGGTGCTCTGGTTTCCTCCCACATTACAATGACGTGCAGGTTTGTCGGTTAATTGGCTTCTGTATGTTGTCCCTAGTGTGTAGGATAGAATTAGAGTATGGGTGATTGCCGGTATTGTTGGTGTGTATGCTCTCGAGCCAGTTGGAATGCAGAGAGTGGTGGGCATATGGAACGAGCTGCTAGAGGAGGTAATTGAGGCAGGTACTAAAACAACATTTAAAAAACATTTGGACAGGTACATGGAACATAGAGCGATATGTGCAAAACGCAGGGAATTGGGACTGGCGTAGATGGGGCATCTTGGTTGGCAATGGTAATTTGGGCCAAAGGGCTGTATGACTATGATATTATACAGCCTACTATCACTTTTGGGGAGTGTTTATTAATATTGTACGGCAAAACAAAAATGCTTTTATCTATACTGGCATAGTGTTTAGTTATTGACCATGACATAAGATCAAATCTTACAGAGTTGGAACAGGTCTCAATCCTTCTCTTAAGATCTGCTCATGTGCTTGAATCCCACTCCATTTGTGAATGTTGCGGATGTAATCGAATTTTGTAATTTGACAAGCCAGCTTGCTGGGTTGCTGTCACTGTAGTGCCACCAGTTCAATGCTTTTTTGTGTGAATTGCTCAGAAGACAGGGAATGAACATTTGGAACTTTGCTGAATGCACACAAAGTCCCCTACCACATATAGCATCAAGATCATGGAGAAATGCACTCTCATCGTGAAGAGAATGTTGCAAAATTTGACAGAATGCCTAGGCCAAATGACTTAAAAAAGGAAGTAGAAATAAAGAACTGCAGGTTTATACTGGCCGTGATTTGTTCTGGCCTTTTACTAACTCCAGTTACCCCCACCCACCCCTCTACTTTCTGTCTGAAGAAGGGTTCTGACCCGAAACGTCACCCATCCTTTTTCTCCAAAGATGCTGCCTGACCTGCTGAGTTACTCCAGCACTTTGTGTCTATCTTTGGTATGAACTTGTAGGAAGGAACTGTAGATGCTGGATAGACACAAAGTGCTGAAGTAACTCAGCGGGTCAAGCAGCATCTTTAGAGGAAAATAAATAGATGACGTTATGGTGTCTTCGGAATCTGAAGAAACACTCAACTCAAAATATCACCTATCCTTTTCTTCCAGAGATAGGTTACTATCTAACTGAGTTACTCGAGCACTTTGAGTCTATCTTAACTTAAAAATAAATATGTACATACAATATTTAATTCATGAGATTAGAAGCAGATGAGCGTATATATTTTTAACGTTAGTTCAGTTCCAGTGCAGTACAATGAAGGAGAAACGAAGCAATGTTGTAGTGTTGTTGCCTCTACTTAAGAAAGTCTAGGTTCCTTGCCATGTTTGGAATACATTATCTAAGCAACCATTATTGAGGGAATGAGGGAATGCTGAACAACAAGTACTCCCAGTTTCTCCAGCATTTTTGTGTACCTTCGATTTTCCAGCATCTGCAGTTCCTTCTTTAACACAAGTACTCCCAGTTTCCTGGCCAACGTTTATTTTCTGGTCAATAGATTTGTTAGGCATTTAAACTAAGCCTTTGGCTGTGAAGTCCTGAGAAGGAAGCTAAATCATGTTCTTGTTCATTGAGGATAGTTCCACAGTAATGGCACACAACCTTTAATTATCCATTATAACAAAAATAACTAAGTAACACATGTCTTCAATAAACTAAAAGGTAGTCTCCAAAACCCTGCAGGCACCACAGCAGGAACGGGATAGTCTAATTCTGGCACAGTGGCTAGAATGTCTGGATCTTTTAAAGAGTCACCGAGTGTTGGATTGCAGGCAACTTTGCTGGAGACAACAGGAATCCTTCTTGCACTAGTTTCCCCGTGTAAATTGCCATAAAATATCACAGTGCATTATTTTAAATGTATTTACTGAATGTATTCTTCCATCACTAATGTTTTGGTTGGGCTTGTGGAATCTTGTATCGTAACAAAGAAAAGGTAACAAAGAAGGAACTGCAGATGCTGGTTTACATTCGAAGATAGACACAAAATGCTGGAATAACTCAGCGGGCCAGGCAGCACCTCTGCAGAGAAGGAATGGGTGATGTTTCAGGTTGCGACCTTTCTTCAGACTGAGCATGGTTGACCACTTTCCACAATGAACAGTTTCATGCCATCAGAAACATTGATGTGCTGTGAATTGCAAATGCTAATTTATACCAGATAGGCACAAAGTGCTGAGTAACTCAGCGGTTCAGGCGGCATCTCTGAGAAAAAGGACGGGTGACAGAAACATAGAAAATAGGTGCAGGAGTAGGCCATTCGGCCCTTCGAGCCTGCCCTGCCATTCAATATGATCATGGCTGATCATCCAACTCAGTATCCTGTACCTGCTTTCTCTCCATACCCCCTGATCCCTTTAGCCACAAGCGCCACATCTAACTCCCTCTTAAATATAGCCAATGAACTGGCCTCAACTACATTCTGTGGCAGAGAATTCCAGAGATTCACCACTCTCTGTGTAAAAAATGTTTTTCTCATCTCAGTCCTAAAAGATTTCCCCTTTATCCTTAAACTGTGATCCCTTGTTCTGGACTTCCCCAACATAGGGAACAATCTTCCTGCATCTAGCCTGTCCAACCCCTTAAGAATTTTGTAAGTTTCTATAAGATCCCCCCTCGAAAAATCTTCTAAATTCTAGCGAGTACAAGCCGAGTCTATCCAGTCTTTCTTCATATGAAAGTCCTGACATCCCAGGAATCAGTCTGGTGAACCTTCTCTGTACTCCCTCTATGGCAAGAATGTCCTTCCTCAGATTAGGAGACCAAAACTTTACGCAATACTCCAGGTGTGGTCTCACCAAGACCCTGTACAACTGCAGTAGAACCTCCCTGCTCCTATACTCAAATCCTTTTGCTATGAATGCTAACATACCATTTGCTTTCTTCACTGCCTGCTGCACCTGCATGCCTACTTTCAATAACTGGTGTACCATGACACCCAGGTCTCGTTGCATCTCCCCTTTTCCTAATCGACCACCATTCAGGTAATAGTCTACTTTCCTGTTTTTGCCATCAAAGTGGATAACCTCACATTTATCCACATTACACTGCATCTGCCATGCATTTGCCCACTCACCCAGCCGATCCAAGTCATCTTGCAGCCTCCTAGCACCCTCCTCACAGCTAACACTGCCCCCCAGCCTCGTGTCATCTGCAAACTTGGAGATGTTGCATTCAATTCCCTCGTCCAAATCATTAATATATATTGTAAATAGCTGGGGTCCCAGCACTGAGCCTTGCGGTACCCCACTAGTCACTGCCTGCCATTCTGAAAAGGACCCGTTTACTCCTACTCTTTGCTTCCTGTCTGCCAGCCGGTTCTCTATCCACATCAATACTGAACCCCCAATACCGTGTGCTTTAAGTTTGTATATTAATCTCTTATGTGGGACCTTGTCGAAAGCCTTCTGAAAGTCAATTGTGAAGTGACATTTCGGGTCGGAATCCTGGAGTCTGTAGAAGGGTCCTGACTCGAAACGTGACCAAAGTATTTTTCTCCGGAGATGCTGCCTGACCTGCTGAGTTACTCCAGCACTTTGTGCCTATCTGGTATAAAGTAGCATCTGCAATTCTTTGTTTCTAGATACATTGATGAGCCAGGCAATTATCATTCAAGTACAAAACTCTGACTTTCTGGTTGCAAAAAGGGGCATGTACATGCTCTGGGAGCAAGATAATGATTGTAAGCATTTTACAGAAAATTAATGGTTTCTCCCATAGTTCTTTCCAAAAGGTTGTGCTACCTTTCAATAGCTTAACCAATGGCATAATGTTGATTATGGAACCATTTTTTAAAGTTTAGAGATACAGCATGGAAACAGGCCCTTTGGCTCACCGAATCCGTGCTGTCCAAAGATCATTGGGGGCAATGTACAGAAGCCAATTAACCTTAAAACCTGCATGTCTTTGGAATGTGGGAGGAAACCAGAGCACCCAGAGAAAACCCACCTGGTCATAGGGAGAAAGTACAAACTCTATACAGACAGCAATCATAGTCAGGATCGAACTCGGGACTCTGAGGCTGTAAGGCAACAAATCTATTGTCTCTCTGAATTCAAGATCAAGATCAAGATACATTTATTTGTTACATGTACCAATTGGTATCGTGTAAAGCAGATTGCTGCCAATAATGGAAATGTTTTAAAAGCTAAAGCTAAGTCTGCTTGTGATCGCAGTCATGGAGAGAAAAAAAACAGAGGACAAATACATATCTAACATCCAGTCTCTGACCTCCTGCATTTTAACATGAGCTAACTTGTTACTTTGAGTCCCATGGAAAATAATTCTGTGCCAAGTACTCCAGGACAGATATGAATGGCACATAACAAGTTTATTCCTTGGTTTCCTTCTGGCCAGTAACTGGCAACAAAACAAACAGGCAATTGGCTCACCTTGCCCGACTTTTTAGTGCAGTTTAGTTCAGAGATACAGTGTGGAAACAGGCCCTACGGCCCACTGAGTCCGCGTCGAACGGCAATCACCCGTACACTAATTCTATTATACACACTAGGGACAATTTACAGAAGCCAATTAACCATCAAACTTGCACGTCATTGAAATATGGAAGGTAACCAGAGCACCTGGAGAAAAACAGACAGCATCCGCTGTTAGGATTGAACCCGGGTCTCTGGGGCTGTAAGGCAGCAACTTTCCTGCTGTGCCACAGTGCTGCCCACTGTGCTTGACTCATTCACCTTCATCCTACCTGACCCCACTGAACTCAGCCTGCAGTACAACAGATTTCCTTATACAGATTTGTACTTGACCAATGCCTTCACTGCCAAGTTTGACAGTAAGTGTGTTGGCCGCTTTCGTGTTTTAGTGTAGAAAAAAAGGAACCTCAGATGCTGGTTTACAAAAGAAGGCACAGAGTGGTGGAGTTGCTCAACAGGTCAGGCAGCATCTCGTGAGAACATGGATAGGCGACATTTCGGGTCGGGACCTTTCTTCAGACGGATTGTAGGAGGGGAAAGAAAGCTAGAAGAGAGGAAGAGTAGGACAAAGCCTGACAGTTAACAGGCCAACACAGATAAGGAGGGTTTATAAGCGAGTTCGGTATTCCGAAAAATGCAAGGAATCATGGGGTTTGTCAGAGTTCATTCGAGAAAAAAGCGAATGGGGGTGCCATGTAGCGTGAGAGCGGGGTGTAACAGCGAGAGAGGGGGCAGATGCAAGTGGGAGACAGGGAGAGACTGGACCGACGGAGAGACGGTGAGAGGTGGGGGAGAGAGAAGGGGGTGAAAGACGTGCGGGTTTGTGTTTTGCTCACAGATGCGTTTAGTTTAACTTTCCGCGGGGAGTGCTGGGGTTTGCACGTTTGTTGCAAAGGCGAGCAATATCCCCCAGTCCATCCCTCCAGTCCGGGGCAGGGGGATGGGGAGGTGGGGACTGTCCTAGTGCCAGGGAGTTCTTGCAGAGACGGGATGTCCGGTGCCTGCAGTGAAGCCGCGATAGCGAGTTCCTCTCTCCCCATCTCTCTTCCCATCCCTCTCCCCATCTCTCTCGCCATCTCTCTCCCCGCCGCCTCACCTTTACCCGCAGACAGGCGTCGCTCTGTAGGAAGGAACTGCAGATGCTGGTTTACACCGAAGGTAGACAGAACATGCTGGAGTAACTCAGCGGGACAGGCAGCATCTTTGGAGAAAAGGAATATGTGACGTTTCGGGTCGAGACCCTTTAGAGATGTTGCTTGACCCGGTGAGTTACTGCAGCATATTGTGTGTTTCCCCATTGATGACTGGTGCTCGGCTTTCACCGGCACCCAGGGGTTAACCGACAGCCACTGGATAAAGCAAGAGAAGCAGTTGACGGTCCCCGGCCCAGTCGGGGAACGGGTTCCTCTGGAGTTGGAGCAGCGGCGGAGACCCGGTTCGATCCTGACTAGGGATGAAACGCAGGTCTGTATACACACTGCCGAGAATGTGTATCTCCAGTGACCTATGACCTGGGCATGCGCAGTCGGAATACCGAACTGGCTTATTGATAGTCAGATTATAGATGATTGGACAAAAAACAGAGATGAACCAACAGAAGGTGTGAGACAAAAGGATTGAAGAGATGAATTGTGAAGCTAGAGGAAGGAATATAGGTGGAAGGCGGCGGGGGGGGAGTGTGGGGAGGAGTGAAATAGGTGTGAGTCCAGGTGGGGCATAGGGGAGGGTGGGGGAAAGAAGGAGAAGGGGTTACATGGGGGAAGTTGGCGTCATAGAGGTTAGGATCTAGAATTCGCAACTCAGGAGGAAGACTGGACAGTTGAGGTAGAGTCGGGTTGGACAGCAATAGTGGAAATAGATTCAATTAAGACATTAAAAAATGAATTGTGTAAGTATGCATCAAAAAAGCTTCCCACTGTACCTCGGTACACCTGACAATAAACTAAACTAAATTATTTTAGGGAAAGAAAATCCAGTTCCTTGAGTAGATGGCAAGGGAGTGTGATAACTGGATTATGCTTGCATAGAGTTGGCAGAACCTTGATGGACTGAATGACTTCCTTCTGCACTCTTTCTATGAATCTGTGAAATAAAGACATGAGTTATCTGACATATGAATACATCTCAGGAGACATCTGTGAACTTCTACATTCTTAGAGTAATAGAGATTCAATTTCTATATTAAATATTGGTGCATTTTTAAACTTTTATCCCAGTCCTTATACTCGTCGTAGCCCCTCCCCCCCCTCGGTCATGACTGACCTTGGGTGATGCATCCTAGTTGTTGGCTGCTTGCTCCAAACCTCGGCTAGAGCAGCGTCGCTTGTGGCTGAAGAGACCAATGCGGGAGTGACAGTCTCCATCGCAAAGGTCACATTTGTGTGTGGTCTCTGGTTTGTTGAAGTTGCTGCGCTCCTTTCTGCGTGCCCGCTTGTCTGCCGCTGCGTTCATTGGTTTCTCTTCCCCCGTTTTGAGATGTTGGTTCAGGGTACCTCTCCACCTCTTGCAGTCAGCTGCAAGGCTCTCCTAGGACTCCACTTCGATGTGGAGCGCCTTCATATCTCTCTTGCAGACATCCTTGTAACGTAGCTGGGGGCGGCCGATGGTTCTCCCAGATTTCAGCTCTCCATAGAGGATGTCTTTTGGGATACGGCCATCCTCCATGCGGTGGACATGGCCCAGCCACTGCAGTCTGCGCTCCCTGAGTAGAGTGTACATACTGGGAAGGCCAGCGCGAGACAGGATCTCGGCGTAGGACACTCTGTCTTGCCAGGATATGCCCAGTATACGGCGGATGCTAAGTTGAAAGGTGTCGAGTCTTTCCTGTCTGGCATATGTAGTCCAAGTCTCATTGCCGTACAGCAGCGTGCTGTTGACACAGACGTTGTAGGCTGCTATCTTTATCTTCACTGTTAACTTTGGGTTGGTCCACACTCGAGTTTTGAGGCGAGCGAGAGTTGTAGCTGCCTTCAAATACATGATGACATGGGATAGGCTGTGCAGCCCCTTGAATGAACTAAGATCATGATGGGAATCGAAGACCAGAGGACATAGGTTCAAGGTGAAGGTGAAAAGATTTAATAGGAATTTGAGGGGTAACTTTTTTACAGAAAGGATGGTGGGTGTATGGAACAAGCTGCCAGAGGAGGTAGTTGAGGCTGGACTATCCCAACGTTGCAGAAACAGTTAGACAGGTACATGGATAGGACAAGTTTGGAGGGATATGGACCTAGTGTAGCTGGTATATATTGGCCGGTGTGGGCTAGTTGGGCCAAAGGGCCTGTTACCACACTATCACTCTATGACTATCATCATCAGCATCATCATCATCATCATACTTTATTAGCCAAGTATGTTGTGCAACATATGAGGAAAGACGTACAGGTTTGTAGGTTAATTGGCTTGGTATAAATGTAAAATTGTCCCTAGTGTATGTCGGGTAGTGTTAATGTGTGGGGATCGCTGGTTGGTGGTGACTCGGTGGGCCGAAGGGCCTGTTTCCACGTTGTATCTCTAAACTAAACTAAATTGAAATGAAAACCTTTGGATGATTAGGCAGTTCCAAAACAACTCCTCAATACTTCACAGTGCCTCAGAAAAGCAGCCAACAACATCAAAGACTTGTCCCTCTGCTTATTCCTTCTTCTGCTCCTGCCCGGCAGAAGGTACAAAAGCTTGAAAGCGTGCACCGCCAAACTCAGGAACAACTTCGTCTCCTCCGTAATCAAGCTTCTGAACAGCCATTCCATAAGCTAAGGTACTGTTTGATTCAACTCTACCCCATTGAGGACATTAGACTTTATCGATGGAACTGATGCTCTACAATGCGCAACAATGCTGAGAACTATATTCTATACTCTTTCACCTTTGCTCTATCTTTAGTATGAGTTTGAACTGACTGTGGTATGTCTGATCTGTTTGGATTTCACTGTAGCAATATCAATAAACCTAAACCTATTGCTCAGCTTTGAATATAGTTCTTATTTCCTAGCACCTTATTGCTGTGAACACTATGAATTCCTTTCAGAATCTGATATTTATTCTTTATTTTAGAGAAGATGTCTACCTTTTATAATCTATTCCATTAATGTAATAATTTAATTGGAAGCTGCTAACATTGTCTTTATGTCCCACTCTAGTCTGAAGAAGGGTTTCGACCCAAAACATCACTTATTCCTTTTCTCCAGAGATGCTGCCTCACTCGCTGAGTTACTCCAGCTTTTTGTGTCTTTCTTTGTTTTTAAAACCGGCATCTGCAGTTCCTTACTGTGACGCTTGCAAATGTTCAGTTCTCATCTCAATCAGGCCAAGATGGAGTGGATGTGGAGATGATGTTTCCAGTAGTGGGAGAGTCAAGGACCAGAAACAGAATTTGGCTGCTTGGCCCCAAACAGTTAATGTCAGCATTAATGCTCCACTCCAGACCCCTCTCCTCATCTTTCCTTGTCTGTGTATATTGCTGTGACCCATACTCCTTTCTGTTCTGAATTTGAACATAGCAAAACTGCACTAGAGCAGGATCTTCGGCCCACAAAACCTTGTTGAACTAATCTCCGCCTGCACGTGATCCATATCCCTCCTTTCCTTCGACAAACGCGTCTTTCTCTGAAGCCCCTTATCTGTTTCCACCACCACTCCTGACAGTGTGATCCAGGTACCCACCACTTGCTGTGTCCTGCATATCACTCCACTTCTGACCATGAAGATATACCCACTTGTCTTTGACATTTCCACCCTGGGGGGGAAAGGGTACTGACTGTCTACCCAATCTCTGCCTCTCAGAATTTTATATACTTCTGATAGAAGTCTCCCCTGAACCTCTGGTATTCCATAGGAAAAAAAATCCAAGTTTGTCCAACCTCTCCATTGAGATAATACTCTCTAATCGGGCGGCATTCTGATAAACCACTTCTGCAGCCTCTGCGAAGACTCCACGTCCTTCCTGTGATGAGGCAACCAGAACTGCACACAATGCTCCAAATGTGGCCCAAGCAAAGTCCTATAAAGCTTATTACGTGCCCTTTGCTCTATCTTTAGTACGAGTTTGAACTAAATGTTGTATATCTGAACTATTGGGCTTTCACTGTGGCAATAATAATAAACTTAAACCTATTGCTCAGCTTTGACTATAGTTCTTATTTCCTCGCACCTTGTTGCTGTGAACACTATGAATTCCTTTCAGAATCTGATATTTATTCTTTATTTTAGGCAAGATGTCTACCTTTTATAATCTATTCCATTAATGTAATAATTTAATTTGAAGCTGCTAACATTGTCTTTAGGTCCCACTCTAGTCTGAAGAAGGGTTTTGACCCAAAACATCACATATTTCTTTTCTCCAGAGATGCTGCCTGCTGAGTTACTCCAGCTTTTTGTGTCTATCCCAGATTTAAAAGTCTGTTGCTCTGAACTATATACTGCACTCTGACGTGATTCGAGCCATTTAGTGGTTCTTGCAAATAGCAATCAAAACCACCCACGCAAACCATACCGCAACAGACTGCTACACATTACTAATGGACAGGTTTGGCCACAATGTCAGGAACTTGGAAGATTTAACAGAGTGGCATAGCGGTAGAGTTGCTGCCTTACAGCGCTTCCAGCACCGGAGACCTGGGTTCGATTCTGGCTACAGGTGCTGTCTGTATGGACTTTGTAAGTTCTCCCTGTGACTATGTGGGTTTACTTTGAGATCTTCGGTTTGCTCCCACACTTCAAAGATGTACAGGTTTGCAGGTTAATTGGCTTGGTGTATGTGTAAATTGTCCCTAGTGTGTGTAGGGTAGTGTTAATGTGCGGGGTTCGCTGGTCAGTGCGGACTCGGTGGGCCGAATGGCCTGTTTCCGCACTGTATCTCTAAACCAAACTAAACTAAATCTGGTTTCTCACATTGGACTTTCATTATATAATTTGTTGTATTGAACAGAACATCTTTTCTCGTCTGAAGAAGGGTTTCGGCCCGAAACGTTGCCTATTTCCTTCGCTCCATAGATGCTGCTGCACCCGCTGAGTTTCTCCAGCATTTTTGTGTACCATCTTTTCTCTCAACATCTTTTCTCAATGATAGAATAAATCCAATCATAGGTTTAATCGAGCCAGGCTTCATTGAAGGGAAAATAGCCCTCAAAATTAGTCAAACAGGAAATTTTCTATCCTCTAAAAAAACATATAAAAATAAAACATTTAGTTATCAAAAGTAATATGACAAATATGACAAGTATATTTAGAAATTATCATAGATAAATACAAGTGGACTTACTATAAATTATGTAATTAAATGGATCATATGAATGAATTGATTTAATTTCAGTTATTAAAAAGATTCTTTAAATCATGACTATTAGGTACAGATTGCTTTGTAAAAACAGTTATATTTTGAAACCATTAAAAGCTAAATCTAGAGATAGGAACTGCAAATAACGGTTTACAAAAGAAGACAGAAAGTGCTGGTGTAACTTAGCGGGTCAGGCAGCATCCCTGGAAAACATGGATAGGTGACTTTTCGTGTCAGGACCCCTTCTTCAGACTAAATCTATCTGACTGCCAAAAATGTGTTGAAATTCTACTGGCAACGCTTTTGTCATTAGTTCTTGCAACATACTTCGCCATCTAGTGGTTTGGAGAATTGCTGTCAATAAATAAAATAACTGAGGGAAAGGATTTTATTTAGTTGAGTTAAATTTTATTTTGGTTTAGAGATACAACATGGAAACAGGTCCTTCGGCCCACTGAGTCCACCGACCATCGATCACCCATTTGTACTTGTTTATGGTATCTCACATTCTCATCCACTTGGGCCACACCAGGGGCAATCTTTACAGAGGCCGATTAACAGACTGCACTTGCACTTGGCGGCCTTGCACCCTGCCTGAAGTGGCATTTCAAGGAATAGCCATGAGTCAACTGCCAGCCCACCAGCCGTGAGTGAGTGAGCTGCCAGCACATCAGGCTTGAGTGACTGAGCCGCCAGCCCAAGAATCCATTCGGCCCGCAATGTCCATACTAGCCCTCTGGAAACCAGTCCCTTCAGCCCACAACACCCATACTCACACTCCAGAAAGCCCCCCCCACTGGCCACCAATATTGGAATTGGTGGAGAGGTGGAATATTGCGTTGGGGGACCAGCCCTCCCGTGTGAAGCTGGGACCCAACGGGTCCCAATTAGTCTAGTATATATATATATATATATATATATATGTGTGTGTGTGTAGGAATGAATTGCAGATACTGCAGATGCTGTTTTACACCCAAGATAGACACAAAATGCTGGATTAACTCAGCGGGTCAGGCAGCATCTCTGGAGAAAAGGCAAAGGTGACGGTTTGGGTCAAAACCCTACACGTGTGTGTCATAGAGACATAGAGTGATACAGTGTGGAAACAGGCCCTTCGGCCCAACTTGCCCACACCGGCCAACATGTCCCAGCTACGCTAGTCCCACTTGCCCGCCTTTGGTCCACATCTCTGCAAAACTGTCCTATCCATGTACCTGCCTGGCAGCTTGTTCCATACACCCACCCACTTTGTGTGAAAAAGTTACCCCTCAGATTCACATTAAATCTTTTTCCCTTCACCTTAAACCTATGTCCTCTGGTCTGCGATTCCCCCTATTCTGGGCAAGAGAGTGTGTGTGTGTGTGTGTGTGTATACATGTGTGTGTGTATTTCTATATATGTACACAAATATATATATATATATATACGTGTGTGATATATATGTGTGTGTGTGTATAGATATATACTGAATTTGTTTATCGCTTATTATATTGTTCGCAGAATTCGATGTTTACATATTCTGTTGCGCTGCTGCAAGTAAGAATTTAATTGTGATGTTTGGGACATATGACAAAAACAAAACACTCTTGTCTCACGGCAGTGGCGGCGGAGGAAGGTCAAGGGAATCTCCTGTGGACGTCAGAGCGTGGCGTGACGTGTGCGTCGAGCCATGGCAACGGGGGAAGCCGCGCAAGCCGGAGGGATTCCCCGCCTGTCTCCGGCGCCCCGCCCACTCCCCGTCGACCAATGGGAGGGCGGCAAGCGGATAATGTCGTGGAGGGGGATGGGTCTGTGTCCCCCCGCCTCCTCGTCGTCGACCAATGGGAAGGCCGGTGAGCTGGTGACAGAGAGGAATGGGGCGGGGCATGCAAATCAGGTTCGAAAAAGTGGCGGGAAATGAGAGTTTCGCGGGAGGCTTTTACGCGCGAAAAGTGGCTCCCTTCATTCATTTACTCATTCATCGTCAGCTTCCTGGAGCCATTTTCACGACTTCGGGGCTGCTTTCGGGGACTTTTAAATCGTTCGCGTCTGTGTGCCCTGCCCCGCCTTCAATCTGCTGCCGTGACCGAGCCCACAGCCGCTGCGGGGGGGAAACTGCCTCCACTTGGCGTTACAGGGGAAGTAGAGGGATGCTGCTCCCACGTTGCACTTACTTTGCACAAAGGGGTGACGGCTGTCCCCACTTGGCATCAGGGGGAAAGGGGATGTTTGCACTCACTTGGCACTCGCTTGTGACAAATGGGAAGGGGGATCTGCCCCGGGGGAAGGGGTGAAATCTGCACCCACACAGCACCAGGGGGAAGGGGAGTACATCAGGGGAAAGGGGCGGTATGCACCCACTTAGCACTAGGTCGTTATTTTGTTCTTTATTTTCCCTGTGGAAGGTGGCGGCTGGTTATTTTGTTCTCCTACTGAACCTTCTGAATTTGCAGTCGGCAGGGCAGTACTCTGCATATCGCCAACTTTATTCTCTTTATTGTATTTCCCCGGTAGAGAGAGAGAGCGAGGGAGCGTGGAAGAGAGATGGTGGTGAGGGGGAGAGAGAGAGAGAGAAAAAAAGAGATGAGACGAGACGGGGAGAGGAGAGAGAGAGACGGGGGTTGGAGGGGGCGAGGGGCGAGAGAAAGGGGTGCGGGAGAGAAAGGGGAGGGAGGTAGAGAGAGGGGGAGGTAGGGAGAAAGAAGGAGAGAGAGGGAGGGAGGAGCGAGAGGGGAGCTTTTTTTTTTGTTCTGTCTTTATTTTATTTCCCCGCTGTAGGAGGAGGAAGGAGAATTTGTTCTGTCTATCTTTATTTTATTTCCCCGGTGAAGGGGGAAGAGGAGGACCGAATAGATTAAATTCCGCCGGCTTGCGGCGAGAGGGGTTGGTGGTTGTGTGTGTGAGTGAGTGTGAGAGAGAGAGAGAGAGAGAGAGAGAGATGCGGAAAGGAAGCCAGCAGCACGGTCCGGCCGGAGCAGCGCTGGAGAGACCGGCGGCCCACGGCGTGTTGGCCGCGAATGGCAGCCCCGGGGTCCGGCTCTTGACTCAAGCAGCGGAGGCGGTCGGGGGCTGCTCCAGTCCCCGCATGGCGGGCTTGTCGCCGGTAAGGACTCCGGTAAGTCGGGGCTTGTGTGTGTGTGTGTGTGTCGCTGGGCCTGGAGGGTGGGGAAGTGGAAGGGAGGCCTGGGGGAGAGTTTGGGGGGGGGGGGGGAGGATGATGTTGACAGATCATCGCCCCTCTGGCCCGGGGCCCACCTCTCACCTCCCCGGGCTTTCGCTTCCCTCCGCCGGGCCAGGCTTTCACCTCACTCCCCCCCCCCCCCCCCCCATGGGCCTCGGTCCATTCAACCTCCTTCTCCCCTCCCTGCCTGCCTGGGGCCCTCGGTTACTTCAGCCGGGCCAGACATTTACCTCACCCTCCTCTCCTCCCTCCCCGACTTTCGGTTCATTCAACCCGGCTACACTCCCCCCCCCCCCCCCCCCCTCGTTCCCTGTTCCCTCTCCTCCCCCTCCCCGGTCCATGGTTCATTCAGCCGGACCTGGCATTTACCTCCCCCTTCTTCTCCCGGCTTTCGGTTCATTCGCCCGGCCATGCTTTTACCCCCTTCCTCCCCGGGCCCTCGGTTCCCTCTGCCGGCACATACATTTACCTCACCCCCTTTCCCCGGGGGTTCATCACACTCACGACCTAACAGGCCCTTTGATGTCGGCGCCCTTCCCCCCCCCCCCCCCCCCCATCAGCTCTCCACCCCGGGGTGCTAGGGAGGGGGTGAGGGAGGGGGTGGGGTGAAGGTTGAAGGCTGAGCCGGGCAGGGCAGGGCGGGCGGGCGAGGGATTGAACA
Organism: Malacoraja senta; assembly: GCA_038087875.1. Lineage (NCBI taxonomy): Eukaryota > Metazoa > Chordata > Chondrichthyes > Rajiformes > Rajidae > Malacoraja > Malacoraja senta. The sequence continues at coordinate 1,247,706 of CM075995.1, forward strand.
GGAGCCGGGGCTGCTCGGTGCCGCCGCGTGTCTCCACAAGGGCCTAGTGTCTTGCAAAAGGGCTCCCGAACCACCACAGCAAGTGCAGGCCCCGACTTAAATCTCCCTCACCCCACACCCCCACACCCACACCCCCATCTCGGCTTAACACAGGGGTGGGCCTCTCCACCCCACACCCTTCCCCAAGATTTTATTTTATTTTCTCCTGTCCTCTTCCACTTTAAATTGTTCAGAAGTTCACAGAGTAAGGCAAAACGTGGCGTAAATGCATGAAGAAAAAGAAATCCGCTCATGTGCATAGACGGTCTTGTCCAAATTTGTAGTGATATTTATTAAAATTGTGTTGATTTAGTGTAATACCTTCATTTTGCTTCGCCCCTCACCTCACTTTCAACAAGCAGATGTTTCATAGTTTAGTTTATTAGTTTAGTTTCTTCAGGCAATTTCATTTCAAAAGACACGAATTCCCATGAAATAATTTGTTTGCTGCAACATAAATGCATTTTAATTGGTTAGAAATGGTTTACTGCGCTTGATTTTAAATATTCCAGTCAAACTTGGTGTGCTAGGTGGTATGTGATTATTGCATTTCTTAAGTGAAGGACTTTCTTTGCAAGGTGGCATCAGTCCACTCTATATTGAGGGGAAACCTTCCAAACTATGACTGGGCAAACAGTTGTCTTTTTGTTGGGGTGTTTTCAGTTTTAGATGAAGTTTGCTGCAATTTGAAATGTTAATAGAATGTGATCCAGTTTAGTTAACTTCAAGCAACTGTTTGAATTATGTATAACTACTTTGCTGTTTTAAAGCAGCAAGGAACACTAATTAAGCATGGTGCTTTAGCCAGCAGACATTTCAAAATGTCTTCTGTTTTTTTCTGGTTTCAAATTTTAAATATAAATTTTGCAAACCTAATCACAAGTGACCACTTTTATTTTGCACGTCTGAGACAATCCCTTGATGATCGAATCCAGCTTTGATCTCTTTCACTAAAAAATGTACATGCCATAACTTCTTGATTAGTACGGTTGTCAGGGGAGAAGGCAGGAGAATGGGGTTAGGAAGGAGAGATACATCAGCCATGATTGAATGGTGTAGACTTGATGGGTCGAATGGCCTAATTCTGTTTCTATCATTTATGAACATAGGGGAGAGCAGTGAAGGTTCAGTAGGCTAGTTCAAAGGAGGGGTTGAGTTGACTGATTGTCTCCTGTAGAAATCTGAGCATGAGAGGTGATTTTGTTGACACTTTAAAATAGTTGAAAAGACTGAGCAAATTTGGGCCCTATATCTGAGGAAGGATGTGCTCTGGAGAGGGTCCAGGGAAGATTTACAAGAATGATTCCAGGAATGACTGGGTTAGCATATGATGAGTGTTTGACAGCACTAGGCCTCTACTCGCTGGAGTTTAGAAGGTTGAGGGGGGGGACCTCATTGAAACTTGCAGAATAATGAAAGGCATAGATGGAGTGGATGTGGAAACGATGTTTCCACTGGTGGGAGAGTCTGGGACCAGGACCTTCTGGAGTTGTTAAAGGTTTGGACAAGCTGGAGGCAGGAAACGTGTTCCCGATGTTGGGGGAGTCCAGAATCAGGGGCCACAGTTTAAGAATAAGGGATAAGCCATTTAGAACGGAGACGAGGAAACACTTTTTCTCACAGAGAGTTGTGAATCTGTGGAATTCTCTGCCTCAGAGGGCAGTGGAGGCAGGTTCTCTGGATGCTTTCAAGAGAGAGCTGGATAGGTCTCTTAAAGATAGCAGAGTCGGGATATGGGGAAAAGGCAGGAACGGGGTACTGATTGGGGATGATCAGCCATGATCACATTGAATGGTGGTGCTGGCTCGAAGGGCCGAATGGCCTACTCCTGCACCTATTGTCTATTGTCTCAGAATTAAAAGGTGCTCTTTTGGAAAGGAGGTGAGGAGGAACTTCTTTAGTCAGAGGGTAGTTAATCTGCGGAACTCATTAACTCATTGCCCTAGAGGGCTGTGGAGGCCAAGTCAGTAGATATTTTTAAGGCAGAGATGGACACATTCTTTATTAGAACGGGTGTCAAGGGTTATGGGGAGAAGGCAGGAAAATGGGATTAGGAGGCAGAGATCAGCCATGATTGAATGGCAGAGTGGACTTGATGGGTCGAATGGCCAAATTCGTCTCCTATAACTTGTGAACTGGCAGACTAAGATTTGGGGAGGATGTTTCCCTTGGCCGAAAGTCAAGGACCAGAAGACATCTTGCCCAAATAAAGGGTTGGCCTTGTTGAACTAATTGAGGAAAGAAATTGTCACTCGGAGGCTGCTGAAACTTTGGAATTTTCTGGCCTGGTGTTCAAATTATCCCATCTCATCGTGTTCATTCAGAACACCGATCAATAGTTTGGAGCCAAAGGAATCGAGGATCTGGGTATAGTTGGGAAGTGGGCTGAGATAGTTGATCAGTCATACTCTCGATGAATGGTGGAGAAGTGCGAAGGGCTAGCCTTTCTCCAGTTTATATTCTAATATTCCATTGGGTTTGGGATTGCTACCACTAGAGATATCAAATTGTTCTTTCCTCTAAGCAACTTAAATTTGTATGTTGTCCCATGCAGCCACTTTGACTCTAGCTAAAGTTCTTAACTTTAAAAAAAAAAAAGCTGGGTTTTGACAGTGATGTTCATCGAGCCAAGCAGTGTGGAACCAGGCCCTTTGGCCCAACTTGCCCACATCGACCAACGTTCCATCTACACTGGTCCACATGAATGTGCTTGGACAATATCCCCCTAAACCATGAACCTGTGGAATTGCTTCTTTAGTTTATGTATGCCTGATTTTACACTTTCCATTTGCAAGATACCTGTATGCTGCAAATGTCAGTTGCTTAGGGTGAAGAACAATTGACCATATCTAGTGGTAGGTATGGTTGGTAGCATTTGACAAAATTTGGTGTTAAGTGAGAATTGAATACATAGTTTAATTCTTTCAGAGCTGCCCTTTTTGTATAAGAAGGAACTGCAGATGCTGGAAAATCGAAGGTACACAAAAATGCTGGAGAAACTCAGCGGGTGCAGCAGCATCTGTGGAGCGAAGGAAATAGGCAACGTTTCGGGCCGAAACCCTTCTTCAGACTGATGGGGGGTGGGGAGAAGAAAGGAAAAAGGCGGAGGAGGAAGGGGAGGAGACAGCAAGGGCCAGCAAAATTGAACATCGAATTCACCCAATTTTGCTAGCCCTTGCTGTCTCCTTCCCTTCCTCAGCCCTCGGGCTGTCTCCTCCCATCCCTCAGCCCTCGGGCTCCTCCTCCGCCTTTTTCCTTTCTTCTCCCCACCCCCCCCATCAGTCTGAAGAAGGGTTTCGGCCCGAAACGTTGCCTATTTCCTTCGCTCCATAGTTGCTGCTGCACCCGCTGAGTTTCTCCAGCTTTTTTGTGTACCCTCCCTTTTTGTAAGTTGCTTACGATCTGGTAAAGTTATGTGGGAATGTCACTAATATGATTATCAGCATACTACTGTCAGAAATGCATGTACTGACTGAATTTGGCTTATGGTAGTTATGCTCCTGGTTGCCCAACTGGAACTGCATAGCTCTGCATTTTTTTGATATTTAAAAAAAAAAGAGGAAGCTGTTAACACATCTTAACTCCTAAGGTGGCAAGGTAGCACTTTGTAGCTTGCAAATTGAAAGACACAAAAAGCTGGAGTAACTCAGTGGGACAGACAGCATACCTCTCTATATCACCATCGATATCTCTCGTTTCCCCATTCCCCTGACTCTCAGTCTGAAGAAGGGTCTCGACCCAAAACATCACCTATTCCTTTTCTCCAGAGATGCTGTCTGAACCGCTGAGTTACTCCAGCATTTTGTGTCTTTCTTTTGTTTTAAAACCGGCATCTGCAGTTCCTTCCTACACAATGTGGCTTGCAAATGTTCAGTTGTCATCTCAATCAGGCCGAGATGGAGTGGATGTGGAGATGATGTTTCCAGTAGTGGGAGAGTCAAGGACCAGAAACAGAATTTGGCTGCTTGGCCCCAAACAGTTAATGTCAGCATTAATGCTCCACTCCAGATCCCTCTCCTCATCTTTCCTTGTCTGTGTATATTGCTGTGACCCATACTCCTTTCTGTTCTGAATTTGAACATAGCAAAACTGCACTAGAGCAGGATCTTCGGCCCACAAAACCTTGTTGAACTAATCTCAGCCTGCACGTGATCCATATCCCTCCTTTCCTTCGACAAACGCGTCTCTCTCTGAAGCCCCTTATCTGTTTCCACCACCGCTCCTGACAGTGTGATCCAGGTACCCACCACTTGCTGTGTCCTGCATATCACTCCACTTCTGACCATGAAGATATACCCACTTGTCTTTGACATTTCCACCCTGGGGGGGAAAGGGTACTGACTGTCTATCCAATCTCTGCCTCTCAGAATTTTATATACTTCTGATAGAGAGAATTTTATATACTTCTGAACCTCCGGTATTCCAGAGAAAAAAAAATCTAAGTTTGTCCAACCTCTCCATTGAGATAATACTCTCTAATTGGGCGGCATTCTGATAAACCACTTCTGCAGCCTCTGCGAAGCCTCCACGTCCTTCCTGTGATGAGGCGACCAGAACTGCACACAATGCTCCAAATGTGGCCCAAGCAAAGTCCTATAAAGCTGCAGCATAACTTCATGCTGCTTTTTACAAGTGCCATGACTGATGACAGCAAGACTACCATGAGTCGTCTTTGCCGGTCTTTTTGACGTGTTGCCAGTTTCAGGGGGTTGGACCCCAAGAACCTTCTGTACATCAATTTTATTTAGGGATATGCCGTTAACTGTATTGGGGGTGACAAAAGGGAAAGGGGACGCTCGGATGGGAGATGAGCATATGGAGGGGAAAGGAGCAGGGCTGTGAGGTCCAAAGTGATGGGAGCAGAATTAGGCCAATCGGCCCATCAAGTCTACGCCATTCAATCATGGCTGATCTATCTCTCCCTCCTAACTCCATTCTCGTGCCTTCTCCCCGTAACCTCTGACACCCCTACTAATCAGGAATTGATCTATCTCTGCCATAAAAATATCCATTGCCTTGGCCTCCAAAGCCTTCTGTGGCAAACAAATCCACAGATTCACCGCCCTCTGACTAAAGAAATTGCTTCTCATCTCCTTCCTAAAAGAACACCCTTAAATTCTAAGGCTATGACCTCTAGTCTTAGTCTCTCCCATGAGTGGAAACATCCTCTCCACATCCACTCTATCCAAGCCTTTCACTAGTCTGTATGTTTCAATGAGGTCCCCCCCTCATTCTTCTAAACTTCAGCGAGTACAGTCCCAGTGTCGACAAATGCTCATCATATGTAAACCCACTCGTTCCTGGGATCATTCTTGTAAACCTCCTCTGGATTCTCTCCAGAGCTAGGACATCCTTTCTCAGATATGGGGCCCAAAATTGCTTTCTATAGTCCAAATGCGACCTGACCAGCGCCTTATGGAGCCTCATCATTGTGGGAGAAATACGTGCGCACTGGGGTTGAGGGATGGGGGAAGAAAATGGGTTGTATTACTTGAAAATGGACGATTCAATGTTCATGCTGTTGCGTCTTAGGTTGTGGAGAGGTTGTACATTTGGTCAAAAAGAGAAATGAAGCACATACAAGGTTCAGGAAGATGAAATCTGGGCCTTTGAGGAATAGAAGGCAAGCAGGAAAGAACCCGAGCAGGCAATTGTAAGGGCCAAAAGAGGCCACAAAATGTCATTGACAAATCTGACAAAAGAAAATCCCTCGCTTTTGCCGTCCAAAAACGAGGGAATTTGCCCTTGGAGTCAGAGGATGTTGTCAAGGTTCTAAATGAGTACTTTGCATCTGTGTTCACCAAGAACCTTTCCTTTAGAAGGATGAGGAGGGACCCTCATTGAAGTTTATTGAATAGTGAAAGGCCTGCAGAGTGGATGTGGAGATGATGTTTCCACTAGTGGGAGAGTCCAGAACCAGAGGAGGGTACGGCCTCAATAAAAGGACGTATACCTTTAGAAAGTAAATGAGAAGGAATTTCTTTAGAGAGGGTGGTGAATCTGTGGAATTCATTGTCACAGATGGCAGTGGAGGCCAAGTCATTGGTTTTTTTGAAGGTGGAGATTAACTGGTTCTTAATTAGTACAGGTGTCAGGGATGATGGGGAGAAGGCGGAAGAATGGGGTTGAGAGGGAGAGACAGATCAGCCATGATTGAATGGCGTAGTAGACTTGATGGGCCGAATGGCCTAATTCTGCCCGTATGACGTACATCCATTCCGTTGGTGTTAACTGTTCTCTGAAGTTCCACATTCTTGCCGCACTTGGTGACTATCTTTTTAGTTATGCTTTTCCTGTCGATAAAACACGTTCTTTTTTCATTTTCTACTGTGAAATCTTTCATGCTTTTTAAAAGTCCTTTACACCCTTAGCCTTCTCAAGAGAAGAATCAACCTATGTAGTCTCTATCCTTCGGTTATTTTTCCAATTTTTGCCGAAACTGTCGGTTCTGAAAGCCGTAGCAAAATATTTAATGTTTTATTTGCTTTGGCCTGATCTTCCAAGTCTAGATGCCCATTTCTGGAGACCTGCTCTCTTCAGTTGCTCTTTTGCTTTCATTATGATTATAAAAACCTTTAATAAAATCTGCAATGTTTGCTTTGCTGACTTTAAAACCTGGTGCATAGTGGAATGGTTTAATGTCTGAATGCAGTTCTGTTGTATTTTGTTTAAAGTTGGGAAGCCTTTGTTTTGCTTGTGCTAAAATTCCACAGAGCTGCCAGGTCAGGTCTTGATAATGTTTTCAAGGCAGGTTACTGACTTGTTCATCTTTGGTGCAGAACGACATTAAATATCTTCCAAAATGGCAGGCAAACTAATCATTTCCAATGGTGCAGGACCTATCTACTCCTCAAAAGACTAGTAAGGGTGTCAAGGGTTATGGGGAGAAGGCAGGAGAATTGCATTGAGAGGGAAAGATAAATCAGCCATGATTGAATGGCAGACTAGACTTGATTCATAGTGTTAAAGAAGGAACTGCAGATGCTGGAAAATCGAAGGTACACAAAAATGCTGGAGAAACTCAGCGGGTGCAGCAGCATCTATGGAGCGAAGGAAATAGGCAACGTTTCGGGCCGAAACCCTTCTTCAGACTTGATTCATAAGTGAGTTCATAAGTGATAGGATGAGAATTAAACCATTCGGCCCATCAAGGAATGAGTGGGGTAAGATATGATGATCAGTTCCTGTGGATTGGAGGGTAGCTAATGTTATCCCACTTTTTAAATAGTGGAGGGAGAGAAAACAGGGAATTATAGACCAGTTAGCCTGACATCAGTGGTGGGGAAGATGCTGGAGTCAATTATAAAAGATGAAATAGCGGCACATTTGGATATCAGTAACAGGTTTGGTCTGAGTCAGCATGGATTTACGAAGGGGAAATAATGCTTGACTAATCTTCTGGAATTTTTTGAGGATGTAACTAGGAAAATGGACATGGGAGAGCCAGTGGATGTAGTGTACCTGGACTTTCAGAAAGTCTTTGGTAAGGTCCCACATAGGTGATTAGTGGGTAAAATAATTGTGGGACATGGTATTGGGGGTAGGGTACTGACATGGATAGAAAATTGGTTGGCAGACAGGAAACAAAGAGTAGGGATTAACGGGTCCCTTTCAGAATGGCAGGCAGTGACTAGTGAGGTACCGCAGGGCTCGGTGCAGGGACCGCAGCTATTTACAATATACATTAATGATTTAGATGAAGGGATTCAAAGTAACATTAGCAAATTTGCAGATGATACAAAGCTGGGTGGCAGCGTGAACTGAGGAGGATGCAGGGTGACTTGGACAGGTTGGGCGAGTGGGCAGATGCATGGCAGATGCAGTTTAATGTGGATAAATGTGAGGTTATCCACTTTGGTGGCAAGAACAGGAAGGCAGATTGTTATCTGAATGGTGTCAAGTTAGGAAAAGGGGAAGTACAACGAGATCTGGGTGTCCTTGTTCATCAGTCACTGAAAGTAAGCATGCAGGTACAGCAGGCAGTGAAGAAAGCTAATGGCATGTTGGCCTTCATAACGAGAGGAGCTGAGTATAGGAGCAAAGAAGTCCTTAGTACAGGGCCTGAGTGACACCGCACCTGGAGTATTGTGTGCAGTTTTGGTCTCCAAATTTGTGGAAGGACATTCTTGCTATTGAGGGAGTGCAGAGTAGGTTCACAAGGTTAATTCCCGGGATGGCTGGACTGTCATGTGCTGAGAGAATGGAGCAGCTGGGCTTGTATACACTGGAATTTAGAAGGATGAGAGGGAATCTTATTGAAACATATAAGATTATTAAGGGATTGGGCACGCTAGAGGCAGGAAACATGTTCCCGATGTTGGGGGTCCAGAACCAGGGGCCACAGTTTAAGAATAAGGGGTAGGCCATTTAGAACGGAGATGAGGAAAAACGTTTTCACCCAGAGTTGTGAAACTGTGGAATTCTCTGCCTTGGAAAGCTGTGGAGGCCAATTCTTTGGATGCTTTCAAGAGAGAGTTAGATAGAGCTCTTAAAGATAGCGGAGTCAAGGGAGAAGGCAGGAACGGGGTACTGATTGTGGATGATCACCCATGATCACAGTGAATGGCGGTGCTGGTTCGAAGGTCCGGAAGGCCTACTCCTGTACCTATTGTCTATTGTCATTTGACGGCACTGTGCCTCTATTCGCTGGAGTTTAGAAGGATGAGGGAGACCTCACTGAAGCTTAATGAATAGTGAAAGGCCTGCATAGAGTGGATGTGGAGGATGTTTCCACTCATGGGAGAGTCTTGGACCTTAGGCCACAGCCTCAATAAAAGGACATTCATTTAGGAAGGAGATGAAGAATCTCATTAATCAGAGGGTGGTGAATCTGTGGAATCCATTGCCACAGAAGGCTGTGGAGGCCAGGTCAATGGATATTTTTATGGATAGATTCTTGATTGGTACGGGTGTCAAGGGTTGTGGGGAGATGGCAGGAGAATGGGTTTAAGAGGGAAAGATAGATCAGCCATTATTGAAATCACGCTTGACTGATGATCTTATGAAGACTGCTGGAGCCAACCGTTGTGATGAAGATGCTGGAATGTTTGTGAAATGAGTTTACACAATTATTTTATAGGCAGGCACGTGTTGTTGCTGGGTTTAAGCAAGGCTTTCACAAGGCTGTTGAGTTGCAAAATCTTGTACATGGCCTTTGGAAGAAAGTTGCTGCAAGAGAAGGGAGCAAACATTACAAAAGAATTGTTCGATGGTCACATTGGCCTGGGATGTTTTAAGTAGAAATTTGTTGCCAAGTAGCCTATACAGTTAATTGTAAACATAGCTTCTTTCACCTTTGGACATTGGAGGACTTGAGGCAATGGTTACAAGTATTTATTTTTTGTTATGCCTCCATGAGTTGGAATGTTAATGTTGCTTGGCTGTACATCAGAAAAACAACCACAGCTCAAGTTCAAATGTCTCGCTGAGTTACTCCAGCATTTTGTGCCTACCTTCAATTAAAAATGATATGCTTCAGCTTTAGTGACAGTGAAGGGGCTAAATATGTTCCACATCATTTTGGGGGGAGCTTAAATTGGTAAAGAAGAATCAGCACGGATTATTTTCGTATTCCCCCTTTTTCCATCCCTCTCCCATCCAAGTCATGTGATAGGAGCAGAATTAGGCTATTCGGCCCATCAAGTCTACTCCGCCATTCAATCCTGGCTGATCTATCTCCCTCGTAAACCCATTCTCCTGCCTTCTCCCTGTACCCGTACTAATCAAGAATCTATCTATCTCTGCCTTAAAAATATCCACTGACTTGGTTTCCACAGCCTTCTGTGGCAAAGAATTTCACAGATTCACCACCCTCTGACTAAAGAAATTCCTCCTCATATCCTTTCTAAATGAATGTTCTTTAATTCTGAGGCTAAGCCTCTGGTCTTAGACTCTCCCACTGGCGGAAGTATCCACTCTATCCAAGCCTTTCACTAATGTGTATGTTTGAATGATGTCCCTCATTCTTCTAAACTCCAGCGAATACAGGCTCAGTACCAGCAAATGCTCATCATATGTTAACACACTCATTCCTGGGATCGTTCATGTAAACCTCTCCTGGACCCTCTCCAGAGCCAGCACATTCCTATTCATCTCCTTGCTAAAAGAACATCCTTTATATCACCTCCATCATATGTCCTGCCCCCAGCACCAGCTTAACTGGGTCCCCTGCTAAGTGCGAGGAATTTACTACATTTTTCACCAGCAAAGTTAAGAACATCAGAACAAATATTTCCCCTCCCATCCGTGACCTGGCTGTCTCATTGGTCTGTTCTTAAAAATTAGACTGTTTCCAACCCGTTACTCTACCCTTCCTTGTAAAACTGGTCACCACCATGAAACCTACTACCTGACCCCTCGACATTGTCTCCTCTGCCCTTCTGAAGGATGTCATTACAATAGCCGGTCCCAGCATCCTCGCCATCTTCAACAGTTCTCTGGCCACTGGCACTGTTCCTACCTGCTTCAAGCATGCGGTGGTCCAGTCCATCCTGAAAAAACCTAACCTCGACCCCACCTTGCCAAGCAACTGCAGACCTATTTCAAAACTGCCTTTCCTTTCAAAAGGCCTTGAAAAGGTAATTTTAAGTCTACTTATGCCTTACCTTCACCAAAATACTATCTTGGAAACTTTCCAATCAGGTGTCAGGGCTCACCACAGCACAGAGTCTGCCTTGTTGAAGGTACATAATGACCTACTGCTCACCGTTGACTCCGGCGACTGTGCAATCCTGCTCCTTCTTGACCTCAGCGCAGCATTTGATACTGTCGACCACACCATCCTAATTGACCGTCTCTGGTACGGGGTTGGTATTGATGGCACTGCCCTGAGTTGGTTCACCTCCTACCTCAAAGGTAGGAGTTTCTCTACTAACATAGGCAACTCTTTCTCCTCCCCAGCTAATCTCTGCTGCGGGGTTCCACAAGGCTCCATCCTTGGCCCCATTCTCTTCTCCCTGTATATGCTCCCCTTAGGCCAAGTCATTCAAAGGCACGGCATTTCCTTCCATTGCTATGCAGACGATACACAACTCTATCTCCCCCTGAAGCCCTAAAACCGATCAAATCTACTTAACCATATCCACTGCCTCGAGGATATAAAGTGTTGGATGGCCCAGAACATCCTCCAACAAAACGAGAGTAAGTCTGAGGTCATCCTTCTCGGCCCCTCGGACTCAATCAAAATGATAGCAGGCAGCCTTGGAAGCCTTGCCCCACTACTCAAACCTCACATCAAATATCTTGGCTTGATATTTGACTCAGCATTGAAATTTGACAAACAAGTCAATGCCGTGGTAAAAGCTAGCTTCTTCCAGCTTCGGACGATAGCTAAAATAAAAAATTCCTCCAGTTTGATGACCTAGAAAAGATCATCCACACATTTATCTCCTCCCGCCTCGATTACTGCAACTCCCTTTACACTGGCATCAGCCAATCCTCCCTGTCCCGCCTGCAACTGGTCCAAAACGCCGCAGCGAGACTCCTGACGGGCACCCGAAAAAGGGACCACATCACCCCGATCCTGACCTCTCTCCACTGGCTCCCTGTGCGGTTCTGAATAAATTTCAAGATCCATCTTTGTGTTTACAAAGCCCTTAACGGGCTTGCCCGCACCTACATCAAAAGTCTGCTTACCCACCACACCACCTCCAGGTCCGTCAGATCAACTGACTTGGGGTTACTGAACACCCCACGGTCTAGGCATAAGCTCAGGGGCGACCGCGCCTTTGCGGTTGTAGCTCCTAGACTGTGGAACAGCATCCCTCTTCCCATCAGAACTGCCCCCTCCATCGACTCTTTTAAGTCGAGACTTAAAACTCATCTTTACTCTCAAGCCTTTCTTGATGTCCTCTGAGGGAGGGCTATATGTATATATTTATGTATGTACTTAATCTATGAACCACTGTTGTATAAACGTTAGTACCTCCACCAATGTAAAGCACTTTGGTCAACGAGAGTTGTTTTTTAAATGTGCTGTGGAAATAAAAGTGACGACTTGACTTGACTTTAATTTTGAGGTTGTGACCTCTAGTTCTAGAGATTCTCCTACTGGTGGATACATCCTCCAGTGGAAAATCGCCTCAGCTGCTCGTTCTCACCCAGCAAACAGCTAACTATGGCCTGTTTCCTTTATCATCGTTACTTTTTTTGCATATCTTTCCTTCGCTTGTTATACATCTCTCGTCTCCCTTCCCCCCTCCCCCCTCAGTCTAAAGAACGGTCTCAACCCAAAACCTCACCCATTCTTTCTCTCCAGAGATGCTGCCTGTCCCGCTGAGTTACTCCAACACTTTGTCTATCTTTGCTGAAGACTATTTGTGTTTGACTAACTCAATTTAAAAAAGAAATGAAGTAATTGAGAGGGTGAAAAGGAATGCAGTGGATGTTGTTTATATGGGTTATCAGCAGGAATTTGATAGCTGATTAATGATTCCAGGGATGTGTGGGTTAGCATATGATCAGCGTTTGACAGCACTGGGCCTCTACTCGCTGGAGTTTAGGTTGAGGGGGGGACCTCATTGAAGCTTACAGCATAATGAAAGGCTTGGGTAGAATGGATGTGGAGAGGATGTTTCCACTGGTGGAAGAGTCTCGGTCTAGAGGTTAAAGGGCGCTCTTTTAGAAAGGAGGTGAGGAGGAACTTCTTTTGTCAGAGGGTAGTTAATCTGTGGAATTCATTGCCACAGAGGGTCGTGGAGGCCAAGTCAGCGGATAATTTAAGGCAGAGATAGGCAAGTTCTTGATTAGAATGGTTGTCAAGGATTATGGGGAAAAGGCAGGAAAATGGGATTTGGTGGCAGAGATCGGCCATGATTGAATGGCGGAGTAGACTCGATGGGCCAAATGGCCTAATTCTACTCCTATAACTTGTGAACTTGTCAAGTGAAATAGAGGTCCATGGAATTAAATGGTCAGTAGCATCCTGAGCAGGGAGTAAACACTGAGGTAGGCAACTGTAGAACAGCACAGAATGTATTTTTCCCCCAGACTGGACTGTGTTAGATGTGGTGAGCGTCAGTGGTCTGACTAAGATGGTCTGAAGAAGGGTCTCGACCTGAAACGTTACGTGCTCCATTTCTCCAGAGATGCCGCCTGACCCGCTGAGTTACTCCAGCCTATCTTCAGTGCTCTGACTAATTGTTTTTTGAAATGTATTTATGATTAGACATGAACGTGGAAGTCTTAGGCGTTGGTTCTGAGAGTGAGGGATTGTGCTTGAGTAAAAAAAAAACACAAGTGCTGGAGGAACTCGGTGGGTAAGACAGCATCTGAGGATGGAAATGGGCAGACTATGTTTCAAAATGTGCAGAGAATGCAAAGCTGAGAAGCAAAGAGGATAAAAATGGCCGACATGGGGCGGCAAGGTGGCGCAGCGGTAGAGTTGCTGTCTTACAGCGCCAGAGACCGGGTTCATTCCTGACTATGGATACTATCTGTCCAAAGTTTGTACATTCTCCCTGTGACCGAGTGGGATTTCTTCGGGTGTTCTGGTTTCGTCCCACACTCCAAAGACGCGCAGGTTAATTGGCTTTGGTAAAATTGCTTGTGTACAGGGTGATCGCTGGTCGGCGCGGACTCGGTGGTCCGAAGTGTCTGTTTCCGCGCTGTATCTCGGAAGTCTAAAGATGAGGTGGATGCACTGAATGGTTAGGGATGGGTAGGTAAATTTAATATAGGGGAATTGGGAAGAGATGTGCTTTAGCAGAACAAGAGATTTACCCAAATGGCACCGCTGTTGATGGTGTGCGGGAACAGGGGCCCCCAGTGTGTAAATGCACAAATTGAAGTTGGCAGGACAGGGTGAAATTGGTTGCTGAAGCCACGGGGAATCTGAAATTCATAAACTGAGTCACAGTGTGCAAGGTCGGGGAGTTGTGTGCCCACCTGTACAAAACATTGTTCAGGCCACAGTTGGAATGGTGTTCAATAACAGTCTCCATATTTTCAGAGGGACGTGAATATCTTGGGCATTGGTTCGAAAAGTGGTGAAAATTACTTGAGGAGAAAAAAACAGCTGTCGGAACTCAATGGGTCAGGCAGCATCGGGAGGGAAATAGGAGACTAAATCTCCTGCCGGGACCCTTCTTAAGAATGATGGAGTAGAGCAAAAAAAGCTGGAAAAGAGAGGTTGGGGCGAGGCACAGAAAATAGGTGCAGGAGTAGGCCATTTGGGCCTTGGAGCCAGCACCGCCATTCAATATGATCATGGCTGATCATCCAAAATCAGTACCCCGTTCCTGCTTTTTTCCCCCATATCCCTTGCTTCCGTTGGCAGGTGAGGGGTGAAAACAGTGACAAAGGCTAGAGGTGAAATGGAGACAAGGGTAGTTTATTGTCACCTACACCGAGGTTCAGTGGAAAGCTTTTGTGTTGCGTTCCATCCAGTCAGCGGGAAGCCTACATGGATTACAATCAGTGTACAGGGTAAAGGGAATAAATAGGGAAATGGAGGATGGAGCCGCTGACAGTGATGGAAGCACCAGGCGAGTCCGGTGGGAGAGGGGACCGGCGGTGTGGCTTACTGCACCCTCAAAATAGTCTGTGGGAGGCACCCCGGAGCACAAAGGTGGACGGGAGGGGGGGGGGGGGGAACATCGCGTCCGAGGGAGACGATGGCTGGTGGCCTGCAGCAGCCTGGGGCTTGCCTGGATCGGGCACCGCTCAGAAAAACCAGAGTGCAGACTTTGAAAACGGTGCCTCTTGCATGAGGGCTCAGTAGCCTATTTCTGTACACTTGCCGTCAAGGGTGTGTTTAGGTAGAGGAATACTGCACTGGACTGTATGTGAAATAATTTGACACTGCATTTACACGTGACGATAAAAGCCCCACTGTATTCACCATTGAATGTTTAGTGCAAGGTTAAGTCTGATTAAAGATACTCCAATGAGGTAGATGGTAGATCAGGACTGCTCTCCAGTTGGTGATAGGATGGTTCAGTTGCCTGATAACAGCTGGGAAGAAACTGCTCCTGAACCTGGAGGTGTGCGTTTTTACACGTCTGTACCTCTTGCCCGGTTGGAGAGGGGAGAAGAGGAAGTGACCCGGGGGTGAGACTTGTCCTTGATTATGCTGGTGGCCTTGCCAAGGCAGCATCAGTAGGGATTTAATGTGCAAGATGAATCTTCAAAAGCTGGGCGTATGGTATCGGGTCCAAGGTTGGGGGGACGTTGTGATCGAGCTGTACAAGATAGGGAAGCTGTTCCCACCTGCAGATTGTTCAAAAGGCAGGAGGCTTTTGGGGTTTAACCTTTCTTACAAAAGATACAAGACACAAGAAAGACGTAGACAGGAGGAACTACAGATGCTGGTTTACAAAAAAAGGCACGGAGTGTTGAAGTAACTCAACAGGTGTGACATCATCTTTGTGTAGTTTAGAGATGCAGCGTGGAAACAGGCCCTTCAGCCCACCGAGTTTGCGCCGACCTGCAATCCCCACACACTAGCACGATCCTACACACACTAGAGACAATTTACAATTCTGCCAAGCGAATTAATCTACATACCTGTACATCTTTGGAGTGTGGGAGGAAACTGGAGATCCCAGTGAGAACCCACGCAGGTCATGGAGAGAACAGACAAACTCCCTACAGACAGCACCCGTTGTCAGGATTGAACCCGGGTTTCTTGTCATGGGCAAGGTGAGCTGAAAGGCCTGTATCCGTGCTGTATAGTTCTATACATTCATGTTATAGGAGCAGAGTTAAGCCATTTGGATCATCAAGTCTACTCTGCCGTTGAATCATGGCTGATCTATCTTTTCTTCTCAACCCATTCTCCTGCCTTCTCCCCATAACCCCTGACACCTGTACTAATCAAGAATCTGTTAATCTTCGCCTTAAATACCCAATGACTTGGCATCAACAGCCGTCTATGGCAGTGAATTCCACAGATTCGCCACCCATGACAGAAATTCTTCCTCATCTCCATTCTAAAGGTACGTCTGTTTATTCTGAAGCTATGGCCACTGCTCCTGGACTCTACCACTCGTGGAAACATCCTCTCCACATTCTCAATATCCAGGCCTTTCGCTATTGGCTATGTTTCAATGTCCACCCCCCTCATCCTTCTAAACTCCAGCGAGTACAGGCCCAGTGCTGTCAAATGTTCATCATATGTTAACCCAATCATTTTCTAATCATCCTCTGGAACCCTCTCCAGTGCCAGCACATCTTTCCTCAGATTTGGGGCCCAAAACTGCTTACTGTGTCTCTGTTCCAGCATACAAAGCAGAAGAGAGGACTGGAACAGTCATAGAATTGCAGAGCAAGGAAACGGGCCCTTCGGCTCAGCTTATCCACTGTGGATCCAGTGGTGGAGCAAGAACATTAGAAGTGTGTACGAAGGAACTGCAGACGCTGGTCTAAAACAAAGATAGACACAAAATGCTGGAGTACCTCGGCGGGACAGGCAGCATCTCTGGAGAGAAGGAATGGGTGACGTTTCTCGAGAAGGGTCTCGACCCGAAACGTCACCCATTCCTTCTCCCCAGAGATGCTGCCTGTCCCGCCGAGTTACTCCAGCATTTTGTGTCTATCATAAGAAATTGGTACCTGACCGTTGGACATGTTTCTGAATTCCAGCGGTGACATGAGCTTGCATTTCACCAGGGAGCCTTTCGCAAAGCACATAACTTGCAGTTTAAATCTTTTCTTTTCCAGGGTAATTTAAGGGAGTTCTTTTTGGGAAACATAGAGCATAGAGGAGAGGATGTTTCCACTCGTGGATGAGTCTAAGACCAGAGTTTATAGTCTCGGAATTAAAGAACGTACCTTTAGAAAGGAGATGAGGAAGAATTTCTTTAGTCAGGGGGTGGTGAATCTGTGGAATTCATTGCCACAGACGGCTGTGGAGCCCAAGCCAATGGATATTTTTAAGGCGGTGATTGACAGATTCTTGATTAGTACGGGTGTCAGGGGATATGGGATGAAGGCAGGAGAATGGGGTTGAGAGGGAAACATGGATCAGCCATGATGAAATGGCGGAGTAGTTTAGTTTATTGTCACGTGTGCAGTGAAAGGCTTTTGTCGTGTGTTATCAGCGGAAAGACGCCACACAATTACAATGATTACACGACCCGAAACGTTGCCTATTTCCTCCGCTCCATAGATGCTGCCGCACCCCGCTGAGTTTCTCCAGCACTTTTGTCTACCTTTGATTTTCCACCATCTGCAGTTCCTTCTTAAGCATGATTACAATCGAGCTGTTTCGAGTGTGTGGATTTGTGATAAGAGAATAATGTGTAGTGCAACTAAAACCAGCCAAGTCCGATCAAGGATCAAGTCCGAGGGATCACCAAAGAGGTAAATAGTAGTTCAGCACTTTATTTGATGGGCCGAATGGCCTAGTTAATTGCCCCATATAAGCTAGTGCCATTTGAAGCAGGCCAGTTTCTCTTCAGATAATGCAGTTGGGTTGTTGTGTCGAGGGGAGATTCCTTGCTGGGAGTGAATCCTTTGAAGCCGATGGATATTCTGCCAGGCTGCATCCACAATATTGGTTCATGAGCAATGCATGAACGGCGTAGGCAGCCAAGCAATAAACCTGGCAATGAAATCTGGAAATGCTACCCAGGAAATAAGAAGGCACAATTGATCAAGTTGCCATTGATTATTTTACACACGGTAAAAGCATCTGCAGTTTTGGAATGATAATGCAAATGTGAGGCTGTTTCTTATTCTGAAGCCATCGACTGGAAGTGTTGGCTTGGGAATAGGTGATAATGAAGGGACATAAGGACACGAACAGTGGAACTAGTAGGGTTATCCTTGATTATGCTGCTGGCTTTGCTGAGGCAGCGTGAGGTATAAATGGAGTCAATGGAAGGGAGGTTGGTTTGTGTGATGGTCTGGGCTGCGTCCACAATTCGCTGCAATGTCTTGCGGTCTTGGATGGAGCTGTTCCAAACCATGCTGTCTTCTTCTTGCGTATGGCGTGCACAGCCTAAAGTTGTAGGACAACTTGTTCTATTTGATTGTGCACGCTGGGTTGATTGCGTTCATTGAAACGGGGCAGACCACGAGAAGGTTGCAATCTCCCACCCCAACCATGCTGTGATGCATCCTGATAAAATGCTTTCTCTATCGGATTGGTAGATGTATAGGTTCGCTTGGTCACTGTTCCCGTTCCTCAGTCTGTTATCCTTTAGCAATCTGAATTACCACCCCCACCAGCACTCCTTGTTTGGAGGCAGTGAATCATGAGCCTAAATGGCACCTATCCACATCCTGCACAGATGCTGCCTGATCTGCTGAGCTACTCCAGCACGTTGATGAGTTCTAGTGCTCCCCATCTTTAGGCCTATTTGTAGCTCTGATGAAACTATATTTATGTTTGGGGCCGGGAATGATGATTGTCTGTGAATAAGGTAGACAAAAGTGCTGGAGAAACTCAGCGGGTGAGGCAGCGTCTATGGAGCGAAGGGAATAGGCGACGTTTCGGGTCGAGACCCTTCAGACTGATGTGGAGGTGAGTGGGTGGGGGGGAAAGAAGAAAGGAAGAGGCGGAGGCTGTGGGAGAGCTGGGAAGGGGAGGGGAAAGAAGGACAAAGCAGGGACTACCTAAAATTGGAGAAGTCAATGTTCATACCGCTGGGGTGTAAACTACCCAAGCGAAATATGAGGTGTTGCTCCTCCAATTTACGGTGGGCCACACTCTGGCCATAGAGGAGGCCCAGGACAGAAAGGTCGGATTCGGAATGGGAGGGGGAGTTGAAGTGCTGAGCCACCGGGAGATCAGGTTGGTTATTACGAACCGAGCGGAGGTGTTGGGCGAAGCGATCGCCAAGCCTGCACTTGGTCTCACCGATGTAGAGCAGCTGACGCCTAGAGCAGCGGATGCAATAGATGAGGTTGGAGGAGGTGCAGGTGAACTTCTGCCGCACCTGGAATGACTGCTTGGGTCCTTGGATGGAGTCAAGGGGGAGGTCTGTGAATAAAGTAAGTTGTATGTTGCAGGCATGAAGGGGAGAATTTTCAGATGATTAATTCCTGGAATGTATTCTTCTGTTGTGGAAGGGTCCCAGACCCAAGAAGTTGACAGTTTTTCCTTTTCACGTGCTGTTTCACCTAGATTTTCACCAGCATTTTCCATTTCGGCTGCAGTTCTACAGTGAATGTCAAGGGCTGTATGGGTGAATGTAGTTTTATGTTGGGGATAGGAAAATCGAGTGCTAGAGTGCATAGGCTTAATGTGAGAGATGAAAGATTTAATGGGAACCCGAGGGGCGAAATGTTTCTACAAAGAGTGTTATACATGGATTGAGCTAGCCATGATCACATTGAATGGCAGTGCTGGCTCGAAGGGTCGAATGGCCTACTCCTGCACCTATTGTCTATTGAGCTGCCAGATTAATTAGTTGGGGCAGAT
Source organism: Malacoraja senta (assembly GCA_038087875.1). Lineage (NCBI taxonomy): Eukaryota > Metazoa > Chordata > Chondrichthyes > Rajiformes > Rajidae > Malacoraja > Malacoraja senta. Next base: position 1,267,111 of record CM075995.1, read on the forward strand.
ACGCTAACAACATTGGAAACAAATTTGGAAGGTACACGTTTGAGAGACATGGGTCAAATGTTGAAAATGGGACGAGCGTAGATAGGCACTTTGGTGTCGACCAGATGGGCCTATTTCCATGCTGTATGGCTCTATGGATGGGGTTATGGAAGTTTGTGATTGGTAGCTGTGCAGCATGGAAACAGGCGCTAGGGCCCAACTTGCCCATGCTGACCAAGATACACATGCTGCACAGCTACACATGTCTCAACTCACCACGTTTGGCCCATGTACCTTAACACTCAGTCTGGCTACAGGAGTGCTGATGCAGGATTCCAAAGAAGTTAATCTGCAAGTCTAATCAGCAGTGAAGAAAGTAAACTCAATGCTAGCATTTATTTCAAGAGGGCTTGTATACAAAAACAGGGATGTAATGCTGAGGCGCAGGTACGACCGCATTTGGAATATTGTGAGCTATTTTGGGTAGCATATCTGAGGATGGATGTGCTGGCTCTGGAGAGGATCCAGAGGAGGTTTTACAAGAATGATCCCAGGAATGAGTAGGTTAACCTACAGGCACTGGGCCTGTACTCGCTGGAATTTAGAAGAATGAGGGGGGGGACTTCATTGGAACATACAGACTAGTGAAAGGCTTGGATAAAGTGGATGTGGAGAGGATGTTTCCACTAGTGGGAGAGTCCAGGATTACAGGTCATAGCCTCAGAATCAAAGGATGTTCCTTTAGGAAGGAGATGAGAAGGAATTTCTTTAGTCAGAGGGTGGTGAATCTGTGGAATTCTTTGCCACAGAAGGCTGGATGCCAAGTCAATGGGTATTTTTAAAGCAGAGATAGATAGATAGATTCTTGATTAGTACGGGTGTCATGAGTTACGGGGAGAAAGCAGGAGAATGGTGTTAGGAGGGAGAGATAGATCAGCCATCATTGAATGGTGGAGTAGATGTGTCCTCCGCTGAATGGCCTAATTCTGCTCCTATCACGTGACCTTATGACCATTTCTATTGAGGCACAATTAACGTCACAGAGCAAGAAACGTAGCTCTTGCTTTCATTTTCATTTTGCTTCATCATTTGTCTTATCTTCCTCCACTTTCAAGCCCCTATTTGGAGGAATACAGTGGTGAAGTACAGTGGCTTGCAAAAGTATTCATTACCCCTTGAACGTTTCCACATTTTGTCACGTTACAACCACAAACGTAAATGTATTTTATTGGGATTTTATGTGATAGACCAACACAAAGTGGCGCATAATTGTGAAGTGGAAGGAAAATGATACATGGTTTTCAAATTTTTTTACAAATAAAAAATTGAAAAGTGTCGCGTGCAAAAGTATTCAGCCCCCTTTACTCTGATACCCCTAAATAAAATCCAGTGCAACCAATTGCTTTCAGAAGTCACCTAATTAGTAAATAGAGTCCACTTGTGTGTAATCTAATCTCAGTATAAATACAGCTGTTCTGTGAAGGCCTCAGAGGTTTGTTAGAGAACATTAGTGAACAAACAGCATCATGAAGCCCAAGGAACACACCAGACAGGTCAGGGATAAAGTTGTGGAGAAGTTTAAAGCAGGGTTAGGTTATAAAAAAATATCCCAAGCTTTGAACATCTCACGGAGCACTGTTCAATCCATCATCCGAAAATGGAAAGAGTATGGCACAACTGCAAACCTACCAAGACATGGCCGTCCACCTAAACTGACAGGCCGGGCAAGGAGAGCATTGATCAGAGAAGCAGCCAAGAGGCCCATGGTAACTCTGGAGGAGCTGCAGAGATCCACAGCTCAGGTGGGAGAATCTGTCCACAGGACAACTATTAGTCGTGCACTCCACAAATCGGGCCTTTATGGAAGAGTGGCAAGAAGAAAGCCATAAGAAGTCCCGTTTGCAGTTTGCCACAAGCCATGTGGGGGACACAGCAAACATGTGGAGGAAGGTGTTCTGGTCCGATGAGACCAAAATTGAAGGTTTTGGCCTAAATGCAAAACGCTATGTGTGGCGGAAACCTAACACTGCACATCACCCTGAACACACCATCCCCACTGTGAAACATGGTGGTGGCAGCATCATGCTGTGGGGATGCTTTTCTTCAGCAGGGACAGGGAAGCTGGTCAGAGTTGATGGGAAGATGGATGGAGCCAAATACAGGGCAATCTTGGAAGAAAACCTGTTAGACTCTGCAAAAGACTTGAGACTGGGGCGGAGGTTCACCTTCCAGCAGGACAACGAACCTAAACATACAGCCAGAGCTACAATGGAATGGTTTAGATCAAAGCATATTCATGTGTTAGAATGGCCCAATCAAAGTCCAGACCTAAATCCAATTGAGAATCTCTGGCAAGACTTGAAAATTGCTGTTCACAGACGCTCTCCATCCAATCTGACTGAGCTTGAGCTATTTTGCAAAGAAGAATGGGCAAAAATTTCAGTCTCTAGATGTGCAAAGCTGGTAGAGACATACCCCAAAAGACTTGCAGCTGTAATTGCAGCGAAAGGGTTCTACAAAGTATTCTCAGGAGTCTGAATACTTTTGCAGCTGACACTTTTCAGTTTTTTATTTGTAAAAAAATTTGAAAACCATGTATCATTTTCCTTCCACTGTCACAATAATGCACCACTTTGTGTTGGTCTATCACATAAAATCCCAATAAAATACATTTACGTTTGTGGTTGTAACGTGACAAAATGTGGAAAAGTTCGAGGGCTATGAAAACTTTTGCAAGCCTCTGTAACTGCGGGTCAGGCAGCATCACTGCAGGACACAGTGCTGCAGCGGTCGAGTTGCTGCCTTACAGTGCCAAAGAGCCGGGTTCAATCCTGACTACGGGTGCTGTCTGTACGGAGTTTGTACATTCTCCCAGTGACCTGCGTTTATTTCTCTGGGATCTCCGTTACCTCCCACACTCCAAGGACATACATGTTTGTAGCTTAAATGGCTTCGGTAAAATTGTAAATTGTCCTTAGTTTATGTAGGATAGTGCTAAGTGTGGGATCGCTGGTTGGCTTGGACTCGTGGGTCGAAGGCCGGTTTCCCCACTGTATCTCTAAACTAAAACTAAACTAACATAGAAAGGCAACATTTTAGGTTGGGTCCCTCTTCACATGCAGAGTCTTCCACAGATGCTGCCTGACCTGCTGAGTTACTCCAGCACTTTGTGCTCAATGCAAGATTCCAGCATCTGCGGTTCCTTGTGGCCCCTATTTGAAGGGTTTTGTTTGGCCAAGTTACGTAATGCTATAATTATGTGTAGGGACGAACTGCAGTTGCTTGTATAAACCGAAGACAGACGCAAAATAAGCAGGAAGAAGGGTCTCAACAGCAAACGTCACCCATTCATTTTCTCCAGAGATGCTGTCTGACCCGCTGAGTTACTCCAGCTGATTGTGTCTGTCTTCATGCGATCATATTACTTCATTAAGTGACAGGAGCCAGAATTAGGCCATTCGGCCCATCAAGCCCACTACTCCATTCAATCGTGGCTGATCTATCTTTCCCTCTGAATCCTATTCTCTTGCCTTCTCCCCATAGCCTCTGACACCTGTACTAATCAAGAATCTATCTATCTATCTCTGCCGTAAAAAGATCCACTGACTTGGCCTCCACGCCGACTTGTGTTTTAGCTTACTTGAATACAATCACATTTTGGAAAATGAGCTGGTTTACAATTACTTTGAAGTGATTCCAGGTGCCGTGACGATATCTAATCAGTAATTATTCTTGTCCCAAGGTTTTATTTGCAGATTATGATGTTTATGGTTAATTAGATTGAACAAAAACATATAGATCTGAACTTGGAATGTTCATTGCCTGAGAAGAAATGCGGTTAATTAGTTATTTGCGTGAAGATTTCAGTGTATTATTGCAGGTTGACTGTCATGTTCACAATTCATCTGCATTGATAGTGGTGCACAACAGGTCGTTCGCGTTTACCCCCACCTTGGCTTGTTCTCATTGCCTGAATGATTGGGCTCTTTAATTCTCACACTGTAGCCCATATAGTTATATAATAACTGGTTTCGAGTTTGATTGGAATTGTGCAGTTCTCAGATTTTACCACCAAGCTTGAGTTACATGTTCTTTCTTGAAAGTCAACTTTGTTTAGGGAAGGAACTGCACATGCTGGTTTAAATTTAAGATAGATGCAAAAATGATGGAGTAACTCAGCGGTACAGGCAGCATCTCTGGAGAGAAGCTACGGGTGATGTTTCAGGTCGAGACCCTTCTTAACCTTAAAAGGAAATGGTCTCGACCCAAAATGTCACCCATTCCTTCTCTCCAGAGATTCCTTCTCTCCAGACTGCCTGTCCCACAGAGTTAATCCAGCATTTTGTGTCTAGCTTTGTGAAGTCTTGTTGAGTTTCATTTTGTTCCTGTTGATGTCATTTTACATTTTGGAGTTTTTCCAAGATGATTTGTGGAAACAAAGAACTGCACATGCTGATTTATTCCAAAGATAGACAAAGTGCTGGAGTAACTCAGCAGGTCAGGCAGCATCTCTGGAGATTAAGGATAGGTGATGTTTCAATTCGGGGCCCTTCTTTAGACGCGACATGAATCATCACCTATCCTTTCCAGAGATGCTGCATGACCCGTTGAGTTACTCCAGAACTTTGTCTACCTACAAGTGGGTTTATTTGTCATATGGTCTGACTAAATGGCGTCAAGTTGGGAAAAGGGGAAGTACAACGGGATTTGGGGGTCCTTGTACATCAGTCTATGAAAGTAAGCATGCAGGTACAGCAGGCAGTGGAAGAAAGCAAATGGCATGTTGGCCTTTATAACAAGAGGAATCAAATATAGGAGCAAAGAGGTCCTTCTGCAGTTGTACAGAACCCTAGTGAGACCACACCTGGAGTATTGTGTGCAGTTTTGGTCCCCTAATTTGAGGAAGGACATTCTTGCTATTGAGGGAGGGCAGCGTAGGTTTACAAGGTTAATTCCCGGGATGGCGGGACTGTCATATGCTGAGAGAATGGAGCAGCTGGACTTGTACACTCTGGAGTTTAGAAGGATGAGAGGGGATCTCATTGAAACATATAAGATTGTTAAGGGTTTGGACACGTAGAAGCAGGAAACATGTTCCCGATGTTGGGGGAGTCCACAACCAGGGGCCACAGTTTAAGAATAAGGAGTAAGCCATTTAGAACGGAGACGAGGAAACACTTTTTCTCACAGAGTGGTGAGTCTGTGGAATTCTCTGTCTCAGAGGGCGGTGGAGGCAGGTTCTCTGAATGCTTTCAAGAGAGCTAGATAGGGCTCTTAAAAATAGGGGAGTCAGGGGATATGGGGAGAAGGCAGGAACGGGGTACTGATTGGGGATGATCAGCCATGATCACATTGAATGGTGGTGCTGGCTCGAAGGGCCGAAGGGCCTACTCCTGCCGCTATTGTCTATTGTCTGGTTAAAAACTGCATCAATGAAAATCTTTAAGAAGGAACTGCATATGCTGGAAAATCGAAGGTAGACAAAAGTGCTGGAGAAACTCAGCGGGTGAGGGATCTCACCTGGTGAAGGTTTAAATGGACATTAGAGCCAAAAGGACGAAAAGAACAAATTATGTAATATGTCAGTTATTCTAAGTAAACTCGACCATGATGGTAGAAAAATCCAAATTATGCAGAAGAACCTTAGTCGTGCAAAATCTATAGTGGTTCTGTGCTGAGGTAGGGTTGTGGTTAATTTTGTGTTGGGTGCTTCAAGAACCTGCTGGTTGATGGGCGGAGGCTGTTCTGGAATGTGCAGATAATATTTTTTGGCCTCTTGTGCCACCTTCCTGGCCACTCGATTCTGCCTCCCCTGACCAGCTCTGCTCTCTTCAGTCGCTGCTTATATAATAATAATAATAATAATCATTTTATTTACTGGCACCTTTCTAAAACCCAAGGACACCTTACAATGCATAGAATCACAAAAAAAAATACAAAACACATAATCGGAATAAATTAAATATAAAAACACCACAGTACACAAATCAAGGACAGAATTCAATTTCAAGAGCACCAAAAGAAAATAAGAAACACAATTTGAGGAGAGAGCAGCGGCGACCAATTCGCGCCAGCGTCCACTCTCCCCTCCGACCGCCATCTTGTGCACGGACTGACAGGCACAGCACACAAAATCATCCCCCCACAATGACCACCACTGTGGGGGAAGGCACAATGTCCAATCCCCAACCCAGTTCTCCCCAGAGTCAGGCCCATCGAGGCCACCACAGTTGCCTCTACGGAGGCCCGATGTTCCTGGCCGTCGGGAGAGTCTTCGGAGCGGTTGGAACGGCCGGTTTCCGACGGAGTCGATGGCACCTGAAGCCGACAGGGCCGCGCCGATTTGGAGCCACGAGGCTCCCGATGTTGGAGTCGGCGCCGCCGCCCGCAGCTGGTCGCTCCGCAGTCCCGCAGCCCGGAGGTGTTGGTGTCGGCGGTCAGCGCATACCGGAGCTCCAGCGCGTCGTTCCAGCGCGGCGACCCAGGCAAGGCATCGCCCGCTACGCTCCCCGATAGCGCTCCAGCGCTGTGCCGCCACCGAAGCTGAAGGTGCTGGGCGGTCCCCGTCAGGAAACGGCGCTCCATGCCCGCTGGTAGGCCACGAGGACGGGTCGACGAGGCAGCCTGGAGAAAAAGCTGCCTCACCGACCAGGTAGGGACCTAGAAATAGTTACCCCCTTACCCCCCCCACATTAAAAGTCAAAACCCCCCAAACAAACAAAGAAATTAGAAACACTAAAACAAAAGAAAGAGTGAATTTGACGGACGGCTGCTGTTTAGCAGCCGTTCCTCCAAGATGACGGCTCCTCCTGATATGCACGATAAAGGAGCAGAGCCAGGTGATCCAAATGTTTCCGGAGTAAGGGTGAAGTTTGGCGTGAGAGGTGTCTCTCGTGGTGCATCAGTTGTTATGTTTGATCCAGTGGTATTGCAGGGGATGTGCTAATGGAACCTTGGAAGTGTCCTCCCCCAGCCAGCCTTGTTGAAGTCATAGTTATAGAGTCCGGCAGAGTGGAAACATGCCCTTCGGCCCAACCTGTCCCATCTACACTCGGCCCGCCTGCCCTCGATTGGCCCATATCCCTCCAAGCGTATATTATCCATGTACCTTGCCTCAACTAACACCACCGGGTGGCTCCAGCAATAGCTGCCTCGCCAACTGTCTGTCTGTCCCTTCCTTCTCTGTTGTTCTATGGGGGGGGGGGGGGTTTGGGGGAAAACATTTTTATAAAACCTCACCTCGACGGAGATGGGATTTTTTTCCGGATCGTATCTCCGTCAGCACTGCGGCCTAACATCGAGGAGCCTGAGGTCTTTGCTGGAGACCGACTTCGGGAGCTCCAACCGCGGAATCCTGCAGGACTTTAACATCGTGGAGCTCGCGGTCTTTGGTTATAGACATAGAAACATAGAAAATAGGTGCAGGAGTAGGCCATTCGGCTCTTCGAGCCTGCACCGCCATTCAATATGATCATGGCTGATCATCCAACTCAGTATCCCGTGCCTGCCTTCTCTCCATACCCCCTGATCCCTTTAGCCACAAGGGCCACATCTAACTCCCTCTTAAATATAGCCAATGAACTGGCCTCAACTACCTTCTGTGGCAGAGAATTCCACAGATTCACCACTCTCTGTGTGAAAAATGTTTTTCTCATCTCGGTCCTAAAAGACTTCCTCCTTATCCTTAAACTGTGACCCCTTGTTCTGAACTTCCCCAACATCGGGAACAATCTTCCTGCATCTAGCCTGTCCAACCCCTTAAAAATTGTGTACGTTTCTATAAGATCCCCCCTCAATCTTCTAAATTCTAGCGAGTACAAGCAGAGTCTATCCAGTCTTTCTTCATATGAAAGTCCTGACATCCCAGTAATCAGTCTGGTGAACCTTCTCTGTACTCCCTCTATGGCAAGAATGTCTTTCCTCAGATTAGGAGACCAAAACTGTACGCAATACTCCAGGTGTGGTCTCACCAAGACACTGTACAACTGCAGTAGAACCTCCCTGCTCTTATACTCAAATCCTTTTGCTATGAATGCTAACATACCATTCGCTTTCTTCACTGCCTGCTGCACCTGCATGCCCACTTTCAATGACTGGTGTACCATGACACCCAGGTCTCGTTGCATCTCCCCTTTTCCTAATCGGCCACCATTCAGATAATAGTCTACTTTCCTGTTTTTGCCACCAAAGTGGATAACCTCACATTTATCCACATTATACTGCTTCTGCCATGCATTTGCCCACTCACCCAACCTATCCAAGTCACCTTGCAGCCTCCTAGCATCCTCCTCACAGCTAAGACTGCCCCCCAGCTTCGTGTCATCTGCAAACTTGGAGATGTTGCATTCAATTCCCTCGACCAAATCATTAATATATATTGTAAATAGCTGGGGTCCCAGCACTGAGCCTTGCGGTACCCCACTAGTCACTGCCTGCCATTCTGAAAAGGACCCGTTTACTCCTACTCTTTGCTTCCTGTCTGCCAGCCAGTTCTCTATCCACATCAATACTGAACCCCAATATGTGCAGGAGTAGGCCTTTCGGCCCTTGGAGCCAGCACTGCCATTCAATGTGATCATGGCTGATCATCCCCAATCAGTACCCCATTCCTGCCTTCTCCCCATATCCCCTGACTCCGCTATCTTTAAGAGCCCTATCTAGCTCTCTCTTGAAACCGGCCTCCACCGCCCTCTGAGGCAGAGAATTCCACAGACTCACAACTGTCTGTGTGAAAAAGTGTTTCCTCATCTCCGTTGTAAATGGCTTACCCCTTATTCTTAAACTGTGGCCCCTGGTTCTGGACTCCCCCATCATCGGGAACATTAGAGACCGACTTCGGGAGCTCCAAGCCACGGGAGCTTCGATCGCCCCGACGGATTGTTCGACTGCGGCAGAAAAATGAGGGTAGAAGATTAGACTTTATTGCCTTCCATCACTGTGGGGAATGTGCTGTGGTGGATGTTTATGTTAACTTGTGTAGTTGTGTGTCTTGTTGCTTTTTTTTAAAGTATGGCTGTATGGTAATACGAATATCACTGTACACATTGGTACACGTAACAGTAAAAGACGTTTGAAACCTTTGAACCTAAGAACTACTTCCTCTGCATTGATGTTGAAGGCATCAGGACCATGTTTGTTGACCATGGCTTATAATTCAAGTGTCAGTCGAACATCTGCCTTTGGTGGGTTGCTGAGTTGCAGACGTCGGACGTGACCGCCATGTCTGAGCACAACAAAGGGTTTACCACGGGGCAGACACTGCCACCTTTACCACGAGACCACCACCTATCTCATCCTTTTGCTGATAATTCTGTCCAGTCCACACGATAAATGGAGAAATCTGTGTGTGTTTGGGGAGCTTGGGATGTGCCATGTTTCTGAAACAAGGTACACAGCATTCCCTCCAGTCCTCAATCATCTTTTCCAGGGGCTTTAGACTGGCCAAGAGGTGTTGGGGATGGTTTCACTCCATTTAGAGATACAGCGTGGAAACGGGGCCCTTCGGCCCACGGAGTCCGCGTTCCCGGTACATTAGCACTGTGCTGCACGCTAGGAACAATTTTACAATTAGTTTTTTCCCCACAAGCCAAATTAACCTACTGGCCTGTACGTCTTTGGAGGGTGGGAGGAAACCGGAGCACCCGAGGAAAACCCATGCTGGCACGGGAGAAGGTACAAATTCCGTACAAACAGCACCCGTAGTCGGGATCGAACCCAGGTCTCTGGCGCTGCATTCGCTTTAAGATGGCAACTCTACCGTGACCGCCCTCATTAGATTGTTTTTCATTGCTACAGGCAAAAAGAAGATTGGCATTGGATGAAAGTGACCACCTTTACCTGACTGCTGACATGTGCACCCCAAAAGGAAAAGGAAGGGGTGCAATGAGAAGCCCAAGTAGTCCAAGAAGTAAGTGTTATCTGGTTGTACCTTGTGTATTCAATGTTCTGTTTCGGCCATAAATGATAGGAGCAGAATTAGGCCATTCAGCCCATCCAGTCTACTTCATCATTCAATCATGGCTGATCTATCTCCCTCATAACCCCATTTTCCTCCCTTATCCACATAACCCCTGACACCTGTACTAATCAAGAATCTATCTGTCATTGCTTTAAAAATATCCATTGACCGACTCTACACCCTTCTGTGGCAAGGAATTCCACAGATTCACCACCCTCTGACTAAAGAAATTCCTGTAATCTTCTTGAAGGAGCGTCCTTTAATTCTGAGGCTTAGTCATCTCTGACATCCAGTCCTTGACTCTCCCACGAGTGGAAACATCCTCTCCACATCCACTCTGTCCAAGCCTTTCACTATTTGGTACTTTTCAATGAGGTGTCGTCGTCGTTTCCCCCCCCCCCCCCCCTCATTCTTCTAAACTCCAGCGAGGACGCGCTCAGCATATGTTAACCCACTCATTCCTGGGATCATTCTTGTAAACCTCCTCTGGAGACTCTCCAGGGCCAGCACATCCTTCCTCAAATATGGTGCCCAAAATTGCTGACAATACCAATGAGCCTGCACTAGTTTACACGACATTTACTCTAATCACCTTATTTTTTCTTTGTTTTATGTTAACTGATAAATACATAATATTTATGTTTATTTATTGTTTTTTTTATTGCACTATTATTGTTTGTTGATTTGTTCTCAATATATATTAGAACAAATATAATATATATTTAATATTTGTATATATAATTTAGATTAGGTTTTCTAGTTTAGAGATGCAGTGCAGAAACAGGCCCTTCAGACCACATGGTCAGTGCCGACCAGCACATTAACACTATCCAACGCACACTGGGGAGAATGTATAATTATACCAATTTGTACCTCTTTGGAGTGTGGGAGGAAACTGGAACACTGGGAGAAAACCCATGCAGGTCACGGGGAGAACGTACAAACCCCGTACAGTCAGGATCGAACCCGGGTCTCTGGCGCTGTAAGGCAACAACTCTACCGCTGTGCCACGGTGCCGCGCCGTCATGCTGGGGATAACAGCGTAAATTTTTAACACATTGAATCTGGGGTCAACTTTTGGTTTGGTTGCAGGAGTTTTCCACGAAAAGAGCATGAGGTGCAATATTAAAGTAACTGGGTGGCTCTGCAATTGCTGTAAACTTGATGGCAGCGGTAAGGAGCATTCTGGCAGATTTCCTGTTTCCACTTTTTAAGCTAAAAAAATCTTTTAATACCTTTATGTCAAACAAATTTCAGTTTTCAACTTTTGCTTGGTTTTAATGAAACATTGTTTAAATACAAGTTGACATGAGAATTTAGTTTGGAAAGATTATTTGGGTGATTGGAGTTTCTTGCTGAGCAGTTAAAGTTCAATTATCGAGCCTGCTCTCATGATGTGTTGTGAGCTGTAAAAATATTGTTTTGGATAGGGTTCAGTGCCATTTGCTGACTTCAATACTAGGGAATGTCACTGACTCCAAATAAATTATTTATTGCATTCAAATGCAATTTTAATTTTGGCCATCTGAAAATGAGTTCTTAGTTGGTCAAAGATAGACACAAAACGCTGGAGTAACTCAGCGGCATCAGACGAAATAGATGAGATGTTTCGGGTCGGGACCCTTCAGATTGATCACAGAGGGCTGGCGGGGGAGAGAACTGGGAGATAAGGAGGGCTGGATGAAACATGGCTGGCAACAAATGCCCGTAGGTGACAGGGTTCCCTGATAGGGAGATTGTTGGATAGAAGCAGAGATGTGAGCTACAGAAGCCCATAGTTGTGAACTGTAAAGCTTGTTTAGTTTAGAGATACAGCGCGGAAACAGGGCCTTCAGCCCACAGAATCCGCGCCGACCAGCAATCCCCGCACACGCACTAGGGACAATTTACACTTACACCAAGCCAATTAACCTACATACCTGTACGTCTTTGGAGTGTGGGAGGAAACCGAAGATCTCGGAGAAAATCCATGCAGTCACGGGGAGAACGTAAAACTCTGTACAGGCAGCACCCGTAGTCGGGATCGAACCCGGGTCTTTGGCGCTGCAAGCACTGTAAGGCAGCAACTCTACCGCTATGCCACCGTGCCGCACTGTTGAAAGCTTGTTGAAAGACTTTTGGTGGAAGGAGTGGGGGGGGGGGGGGGGTGAAAGCAACGTGAGGTCAGCCAGGGTGGGGCGGAGAGGGGGGGGGGGGTGTTTGTACAAGTTGCCCGGAATCATACCGTTGAAAGCTACCCGAGCACAATGAGGTGCCGTTCCTTCAGTTTGTGTGTGGCCTCTCTCTGGCAATGGAGGAGGCCCAGGACTGAAAGGTCAATATGTCAGACTAGGATTTCCAGTAGTCCTTGGCGGTCCCAGCACAAGCATTCGGCAAAGCACTGAGCCTGCGCATGGCCTCACCGCTGTTCAGGAGCACCACATCGAGGTTGATGAGGGCAGGGATGTAGATGTTGTGTACATGGATTTTAACAAGGCACATGACACGGTTCCACACGGTCGGCTGCTCTGAGAGGTTGGATCGCATGGGATCCAAGGTGAGATTACTCGCCTTTATTCAAATTTCAGAAGAGATTTTTGACGTGAAATGTTAACCTTGTTTCTCTTTCCACAGCTGCTAGCTGATTTGCGGAGTATTTCCAGCATCTCAGTTCATTTAGATTTCCAGCAGCTGCAGTCTTCTTCAGTTTGGAAAACTAACGTTGTTTTCCTTCCTAATTACTGTACCCTGTAGGTTAACCTTCAGTTATTTGCAGACAAGGACACTAAATCTCTAAACACTCTAAATGTCTTGTCATTAAAAGAAAATACTTGGCTTTTTTTTTTAAAATACAAAGGACCAGCCCTTCAGCCCACAATAACATGATGCCAAGACTAGCTCTTACCTGCCTGCACATAATCCCTCTGTTCCCCATATATACATGTGCCTATCCAAAAGTGTCATCAAATGCTGCTTTTGTATCTGCCTTTTAATTATTCTGTTTTCGGGATATGATAATAAAACACTCTTGATTCTACTCGACCACCAACCCTGGCAGCACATTCTAGGCACTTGCCACCCTCAAGAATCTATCTGTCTCTGCCTTAAATATATCTATTGACTTGGCCTCCACAGCCTTCAGTGGTAAAAAGTAAAACTTGTCCCGTATAACTCCTTTAAACTTTGCCCCTCTCACCTTAAAGATATGCCTCTAGTGTTTGATTTTTGGGGGGAAAGGTTCTGACTCTTCTACTAAAATACCTCATTGTTTTATATTCTTCCATCAGGTCTTCCCGCAACGTCTAGCGTTCCAGAGAAAACAATCCAAGACTGTCCGACCTCTCCCAGTAGCTAATACCCACTAATCCAGTCGACATTCTGATAAACCATTTCTGCACCGTTTGCAAGGCATCCAGATCCTCTCTGTAATGGGACAACCACAGCTGCATGCAGAACCCCAAATATGGTTTAAACACAGATAGACACAAAATGCTGGAGTAACTCAGTGGGACAGGCAGCATCTCTGGAGGGAAGGAATGGGTGACGTTTCGGGTCGAGACCCTTTAGACCCGAAACGCCACCCAATTCTTAAGGGATTGGACAGGCTAGATGCAGGAAAAATGTTCCCGAATGTTGGGGGAGTCCAGAACCAGGGGTCACAGTTTAAGAATAAGGAGTAGGCCATTTAGGATTGAGATGAGGAAAAACGTTTTTACCCAGAGAGTTGTGATTCTGTGGAATTCTCTGCCACAGAAGGCAGTGGAGGCCAATTCACTGGATGTCTTCAAGAGAGAGTTAGATATAGCTATTATGGCTAATGGAATCAAAGGATATGGGGAAAAAGCAGGAACCGGGTACTGATTTTGGATGATCAGCCATGATCACAAGGTTAATTCCCGGGATGGCGGGACTGTCATATGCTGAGAGAATGGAGCAGCTGGGCTTGTACACTCTGGAGTTTAGAAGATGAGAGGGAATCTCATTGAAACATATAAGATTGTTAAGGGCTTGGACAGGAAATATGTTTCCTGATGTTGGGGGAGTCCAGAACCAGGGGCCACAGTTTAAGAAAAAGGAGTAAGCAATTTAGAACCGAGACGAGGAAACACCTTTTCTCACAGAGTGGTGAGTCTGTGGAATTCTCTGTATGGCGGTGCTGGCTCGAAGGCCGAATGGTCTACGGCATCTATTTTCTATGTTTCTATGGACCCCAAGATCCCATCTTTTATCCTATTTTTTTATGTAAAGCAGATGACTTTGCATTTTCCTACATTGCATTCCATCTGCCATGTCCTTGTCTCATTCACGCAGTCCCTCGCTGGCCACTTGCAGCGTCTTGGCAGGCCTGCGTTGCTGCAGAGCAATGCAAGTTCGCAGTTCTCCAAATGTCCATTAGTTTGTGTCGATTGCGAGCAGTGGAGGTGCCAATCTGATCCCTGTGGCACTTGCATTAGTTACAGCCACCCAAACTGAAAATGTTCCTATTTTTTGTTTTCTCTACTATCATAAGATCAGAAGTGATAGGTGCAGAATTGGGCCATTCAACCCATCAATTCTACTCTGCCATTCAATCATGGCTGATCTATCTCTCCCTCCTAACCCCATTTTCCTGCTTGCTCCCCATATAATCTCTGACACCTGTACTAATCAAGAATCTATCTCTCTGCCTTAAGTATATCCATATATCTCAAAGAATTCCACAGATTCACTACTCTCTGACTAAAGTAATTCCTCCTCATGTCCTTCCTAAAAGAACATCCTCTAATTCTGAGGCTATGACCTCTCGTCTTAGACTCTCCCACTAGTGGAAACATCCTCTCCATTACGTTCTATGTTTACCAATATATTTGAGTTTAGTTTTATAGTTTAGAGGTACAGGGCGGAAACAGGCCCTTCGGCCCACGAGTCCGCGCCGACTCGCGATCCCCGCACTGTACTGCACACCAGGGACCATTTACAATTGCCTCCGAAGCCAATTAACCTCCAAACCTGTACGTCTTTGGAATGTGGGAGGAAACTGGAGCACCCGGAGAAAACCCACGCGATCCCGAAGAAAACGTACAAATTCCGTACAGACTGCACTAGTGGTCAGGATCGAACCGTGGACTCTGGCGCTGCAAGGCAGCAACTTTACCTCTGTGCCACCATTCCGCCCTTATATTGAATTTTGTTTCTTTTTTGTTTTTTTATGGGTTTTATAGAGTACAATGTTTACATATCGGTTGTGCTACTGCAAGTAAGAATTTCATTGTTCTGTTTCCGAACAAATGGCAATAAAGCACTCTTGACTCTTAACTTATTTTGGGCCTCCTTAAAGTCTAAATGAGCCGTATTTACTGATTCCTCTAGCCTATTCTGCTAGTTTCAAGGAAAAAATCGAATCTATTGTCAAACATCATTTCCTATTCATTATTCCATGTTGACTTTGCCCAGCCTTCTGATTTTATTGGTTTTCTGTGCAAAGATATTAGACGATGATTATCTTTATTTGCCAGTGGCTGGCTATTGGTATGTATGTTTAGTGCCGTTTCAGACCATGTTATTTTTCCAGCAATCAATCCAGTTTAAATTCTTGTAAGCTATTGTTGAAGACCATAACGTCGATACTTGAAAGATGAAATAACAAATCCAGTCAGGTATCTAGGTTCCTTGTTTGTCAACTGCCTCTTGAAACTTTGTCTAGAACTTCGTGTCCACTATTCTCATGTTAATTGATATTGTGTTAATGAATGTTTGTCTCCTTGTCCATATAAATTGGATGATATGACACGCTGAGGTTGCTGATTTAAGATTGGTTGTCTCCATTTTATCTTGCTAAGGCCAAAAATGTGCCGGTATTTGTTAAAGCAAAGATTCAAGCAAATGCATTAAGGAAAAAAAAGCCATGTTTTGTAATCTTCAGCCCATCTGAATCCGCTGCTCTGATTAGAATGTCTGTGGTAATTGAGAATTTAATGCATTTTCCTATTTCCATTCATGGGATTATGCACAGATTGTGTTTGAGCGGGAGTTGCAAACTAAGGCCAGCTTGGTTACCAAATGGAGTGCACCTGTTTTTGGTTTGGGGACCTATAGTGGATTGTGTAAGTTGGCATTGCAGTGAGGTAGTTTATTCAGTATCAAGCTTGTACTGTTAGTTGATATTATGGAGACCTCAAGTACAAGGAAGTCACTTGTCTCGCTCTGCCTGTCCAAAGTTGAGGATGAACTATCTAAGTACCGGCAATCACTAGTTCTTTGTTTATATCACTGATATTTTCTTTGACATTTTTTTATTAAATTCCCTTTTTCAAAGATACAGTTGCATTTGTTTCCTCTGCTTGTCAGCAAAGCATTCCAGGTCATCCTAACACATTGAGTTAATCTTTCTTTCATCTCAGCAGTTGGCCAGTTATCTTGTTTGTGTGTTGAATCCTGGGTGACCAGAAGCTGTTTCTTGTTCAAGCTTCTACCAGTGATAGATTTTGACTGCTTTTAGATCTCCTTTTTATCTTTTTCTCTTTAGTTTAGTTGAGAGATTTGGCGCAGAAACAGGCCCTTTGGCCCACCAAGTCTAGCGCCGACCAGCGATCCCCGCACACTAACACTATCCTACACATGCTAAGGACAATTTACAATTGCACTAGGCCAATTGGCCTGCAAGCCTGTACATCTTTGAAGTGTGGGAGGAAGCTGGAGATCCCACTGGAAAACCCACGCAGGTCACAGGGAGAAAGTGCAGACAGCACCCATAGTCGGGATCGAATCTGAGTCTCTGGTGCTGTAAGGCCACAACTCTAATGTTTACGCCACCGTGCCGTGTTATGGAGCGTGATTCCAGCCTAACGAGTGTGGCCACATAATGTGGGTCTCTTGTCCTTGGCACCATTGAAATATATTTAACTGGATCAATTTATCCTTTCAAAGATCTACAAAACAACTATGCAACCTTTCAAGCTATTCCTATATCCCTCATTTTTCTATTTTTTGCATGGTATTTTCACTCCCCAGTACCAAATTTAATCTCTCCACCCTTAGTACGTGTTAATGTTCAGTTATATGTTATTGTCAGACTATGACATTTTATATTATCCATCCAAGGTCAGGTCATTTAGTACATGTAGAGTAGAACAATACTGCCCCCTAGGGGACAACGCTGACACTTTCCTTGATGGTTTGCAACGTCTCAACCCAAGATCCCTTTGCCTCCACAGATGCTGCTTGAACCACTGAGTGCTTCCAGCAGGTTTTTTTTTGCTCCAGATTCTAGCAAATACAGTCTATTGCCTTCCTCCATTCTCATCTACGCCAAATTTTCCATCCATGATGGCAAACTGCCTCAATCTCATGAGCAGACACTGGAGGGAAGGAATGGGTGACGTTTTGGGTCGAGACCCTTCTTCAGACTGA
The DNA here is from genome assembly GCA_038087875.1 of Malacoraja senta. NCBI lineage: Eukaryota > Metazoa > Chordata > Chondrichthyes > Rajiformes > Rajidae > Malacoraja > Malacoraja senta. The sequence continues at coordinate 1,284,416 of CM075995.1, forward strand.
TCAATCTCATGAGTTTCAGCGAATGTCTATTCATCAAAGTCTACGTGCAACATCAATAGTACAGCCAAATTAAAACAACTGGAGACAGGCACAAGATGCTGGTAGACAAAAGTGCTGGAGAAACTCAGCGGGTGCGGCAGCATCTATGGAGTGAAGGAAATAGGCAATATTACGGGCCGAAACCCTTCTTCAGACTGAAGTGATGCTGGAGTAACTTGGCGGATCAGGTAGCATCCCTGGAGAAAATAATACGTGAAGTCCGAAGTCTGAAGAAGGGTCCCAACCCAAAACATCGCCTCTTTTTTTCTCTAGAGATGCTGCCTGACCCGCTGAGTCACTCCAGCATTTTGTGTCTATCTTTGGTATAAACCAGCATTTAAATTTCCTTCCTATGCAGATGCTGGAGATGTGAAGTTAGTTTAGTTTAGTTTAGGGATGCAGCGCGGAAACAGGCCCTTCGGCCCACCGAGTCTGCACCGAGCAGCGATCCCCGCACATTAACACTAGCCTACACCCACATCGGGGACAATTTTTACACTTATAACAAACCAATTAACTGACAAACCTGTATGTCTTTGGAGTGTGGGAGGAAACCGAAGATCTCTGAGAAAACCCACGTGGTCACGGGAAGAACGTACAGACAGCACCCGTAGTCGGGTTCGAACCCGGGTCTGGTGCAGCTCTACCGCTGCGCCACTGTGCCGGCCTTAAAACAGGGGAATGTTAAAACACTCTTCAGGCCAAGTGTATCTGTGGCAAAGAAAGCAGAGTAAGAATAGCAAGAAAGCAGTTCTTGCTATTGAGGGAGTGCAGCGTAGGTTTACAAGGTTAATTCCCGGGATGGCGGGACTGTCATATGCTGAGAGAATGGAGCAGCTGGGCTTGTACACTCTGGAGTTTAGAAGGATGAGAGGGGATCTCATTGAAACATAAGATTGTTAAGGGCTTGGACACGCTGGAGGCAGGAAACATGTTCCCGATGTTGGGGAAGTCCAGAACCAGGGGCCACAGTTTAAGAATGAGGAGTAAGCCATTTAGAACGGAGACGAGGAAACACTTTTTCTCACAGAGTGGTGAGTCTGTGGAATTCTCTGCCTGTTATATTCCGGACAGCAGAATGAACAATAACTTACACGCAGGTTGGCTGGATCACAAGAGAGTTTTATTACCCAACATTCCCTACTTATATACGAATCCAACTCATTAGCATATAATGAATATGCATGAATACATTACACTGCTCTCCCTTTTTTTAAGTATTAAATCTAAGTACACAGTTACAATTTTCTTGTTATGATACTTGATTTAAACCAGTGTTCATTAAATTTTAAATGATAACACAATATATTTATTTTACCTATTTACACATTTTCATTCTACCTAGACAGTGAGTTACTTAACTTAAAAAACTAATCTGACTACTGGTTTACGGATCCTGCCTGATCGTCTAACAGTAACGGGTGTAAGTCAGCGGACAACGTCGCCCTCACCCTGATGGTCACCTTTGTGTGTTGCTGCATCAGGCGGAGTGTAGAACCAAGGCACGTGGGCACCAAGTGTCACTACCTGCTGAGGTTCTACCTGTACCCGGTATTACGAAGGATGGGCCTGGCACAGATGCCACGCAATGTGCCAGTCAGCTGGACATTGCCACCCCATCTGTCGTCTGTGGAAAGGTTCTTCCGGACCAACACCTTTGATCACATGTCCATTGGGCAGTGGTCAGCACAGAATGTCCTGCAGGCACTGCAGGTAAAGGACTCGATGGATCCGGTGGCGTGGTTCCCAGAGCAGACTGCCCAGCTTGTCTGGCAAAATGCCTCATCGCCAGAACTCACCAACAAGCACCAAGACCTGGCTTGGCTGGCGGTGAGGGGAGCCCTCCCAGTCAGATCCTTCCTGCACCGTCGGAACCTCACTGCCAGCACACGCTGCCCTCGGGACGGCTGCTATGGAGAGGAGACGGTTGCCCACCTCTTTGCAGAGTGTGGATTTGCAAAAAGAGTCTGGAGAAGTATGCAAGGGTCCCTGGAACGGTTTATCCCGAACAGCTCCGTCACAGTGGACTCTGTGATTTACGGACTGTTCCCAGGGACACAGAGACTGACATCGAGTGCTGCTGGAGGGTCATCAACTCGGTGAAAGATGCTCTTTGGGCTGCCCGAGCGTTGTTCACCACCCAGCAGAGCGAGATGTCCGTCAGGGAATGTTGCCGACTGGCCCGCTGCAGACTGCGGGAGTACGTGCTGAGGGACGCACTGAAGCTCGGTGCAGCCAACGCCAAGGCTCGGTGGGGGAGGGCCACAGTCTAGGGTCCTTCCGCTGCTGGACATGGGGGGCACGGTATGTTGGAGACGCCCCTCAAAATAAGGGAAGGTATCCCACGCCAGGGGGCCACATGAGTGGCACGGGTGGGGGACGGATCTGTGGAATTGGTAAAAAAATGTATTAACTGCATTGGACAATTTGGATAGCCTCCGAAAATGTCGGATGAATTTTTCGCATGGTTCACGTATTGTATATATTTATTACTTGAATAAAGTCTATTTTGAAATTTAAAATAGTTTGGGTGTTGACTCAACTGTAGGCTTGTTTGGCTCTGTTTTAGTACTCTGACTTTGACCAGAGGAATCTGTTTCTTTGTCTGTACTGACTGAACTTTGTGTTTCAATCACAGTTGGCTCTTCCAACTCACTATCCGATAAAGACTCGGGGATTAGGACTTCATGTTCAGTTTTTGGTTCATCTTTGGCTGGTTCTCTGGATGCTTTCAAGAGAGAGCTAGATACGGCTCTTAAAAATAGACAGTCAGGGGTTATGGGGAGAAGGCAGGAACGGGGTACTGATTGGGGATGATCAGCCATGATCACATTGAATGGTGGTGCTGGCTCGAAGGGCCTAATGGCCTACTCCTGCACCTATTGTCTATTGTCTTTTGTCTATTGTAAACATTTGGATGAAAGACAGAAGAGAAAAGAGTGAAATTCTTTGTTTGTATATCATGCCAAGGTATGCAACAGTTGCCCATGAAGGGCACTTGCATAGTTACAAATTCCCCCTCCTTCACAGCTGTCCCCCCACGCCGGCTCCTCCATTGTCCATCGTTCTTCATAGCCGTCCCCCCCCCCCCCCCACGCTGGGTCCTCATTGCTCCTCCCCGCCCCCCACTGCAGTTCCCCCACGCCGGGTCCTCCTTTGTTCCTTCTCTCGGCAGCGGCGTCCTCACTTCCACGTGTCTGTCGGTCGGCGCCATCATCGACCGCCGCACCAACCTCTCCGCTGACGCCGCCGGGTCCTCTCATCAGGCCTCCGTGGCGCCGCGTCAGGCGAGGGCTCCGCAGGCCGCTTCTGAAGGATCCTGACCTGAATGTACGTCTGTCCATTCCCTCCATGGATGCTGCTTGACCCGCTGAGTTCCTCCAGTGCTTTAATTTTTGCTTTTATCTTTCCCAGTTTTTAACGGCCTTTGGTCTTAAGCAGTGTATAGAAACCACCTAACCTGAGCATTTATTTTCATATCTACTGCCCCTCCCTCTTAAGACTTCCACATTATTTCATCGAAGAACATAATCAATGGCATAGGGACTTCTTTGTACTTGAGAGAATAGAGCCACAGTTTTTTTTTAATGTTTAAAAAGATGAATTGAGTACATCTGTTCTCTGAGACAGGCTGAACAGCTCTTTCTTTAATGTGGTGATGTGAAATACCACTGATTTAACATTCAACCAGGGCAGTGCTGGTACATTCTGTACTCGACACCGTTAAAATGTTCATGCAAGTACATGGATATTTCATTGAGATTGGCCTCGTGTTTCTAACAGTCCAAAATTTACAATCAAAAGATTGTATGTTGGTAGTGCACAATTTCTAGGATAAATAATAGCAAATAAAAATGTTTCATGTACTGAAATGTCTATCCAGGTCTATATACACATGTTCGCGCTCACTATTTGTTTTGTCTTTTGTGTGTGTATGTGCGTGCGCATATATATATTTCATATAGATGTGTGTGTGCATGTGTTTATGTATATGTGTGTGTGTATATGTATGTGTGTGTGTATATATATATATATATATATATATATATATATATATATGGGTGTGTGTGTATATATATATATATATATATGTGTGTGTGTGTGTGTGTGTGCGCACATGCATACACATAAACAATAATAATGCAAAAATAATTCAGTATATTAAAAAAGTGATGTTTTCATTTATTATATTGCTTTTACTTCTGACATGTTTGCAAGAGTAGAAATATTTCCATAACTAAATACTGACCTCTTTCACTCTTCTGATAGGAAAAGGTATGGTTATGAAATCTTAAATCGTAAATCATAGATGGATGGTCAATGTTATACATTACATTTTTCGTGTCTTCTGGGGAAAATGTTGCTCAGATGTATTGAATTGCAATTTGTCTAATGTTTGTTTATATTTGGGGCTTGTCCCTTGTTGGTGTAAGCCCCATGAGTAAACCGAAATTCTTCCATACCAACCCATCTACCACTCAAACATAACTTCATCCTTGCAGGCAATTTACTTTAGACTTTAGAGATAACAGCGCAGAAACAGGCCCTTTGGCCCACCGAGTCCGTGCCGACCAGCGATCATCCCCTAACTAACCTACACACACTTGGGACAATTTTACAACGTACCAAAGCCAATTAACCTACGTCTTTGGAATGTGGGAGGTAACGGGCGCACCCAGAGAAAACCCACAAGCTCATAGGGAACACGCACAAACTCCACATAGACAGTACCCACAGTCAGGCTCGAACATTGGTCTCAGGCGCTGCCCCCATTTTAAGCGTTTTTACTGTGAGTTTGCTGTTATCACATTGAAGTCTGATAAATAAGGCTTTTGAGGTAGGTTAACTAATATCAGTTACGAATGGGCAGTTGCTATGTACAAGGCACCTTGTTCGAAGACAGAGCGACAAAGTTTGAGAGCGACAATGTTTAAGTTTGCATTTCACATGGTGCACGTCAGTGATGGTTTGCAATTCCTTCCTCACCACAGCTCCCAGGTCCCCATCAGAGAAGACTCGCTACAATACCTCGCTCGTCCCCCTCACAAAGAACGTCGTTCAGCTCTTGGGTCAATCACCAGATGGCGTGCTGGATTTGAACAGGGCTGCCGAGGTCTTAAACGTGCCGAAGCGAAGAATCTACGACATTACAAACGTGTTGGAGGGTATTCACCTCATTGAAAAGAAATCCAAAAATAACGTTCAGTGGATGTAAGTTCTCTCTTTAATTTCTGTTGCCGCACAGTTTTCTAAATAACCTGGATATTTGCAGTGACTGAAGTTGAATTTTAATAACGCCAGCTTAGTTTATTGTCACGTGTACCAGCGTACAGTGACAAGCTTTTATTGCGTGCTAACCAGTACGCAAAGAGTAATTGTAATTGGAGTAATGACAATCTATCTTGTTTTTGTTTTTTCATGTTACCAAACTCTCATGGGTTATTGCCACCATTGTTTCTTGTCCATTCTTAATTGCTCCTAAACGTAGAAGGCAGCTGAGAGTTGACCACTGCTCTGCGTCTGGACTTGCTTGTAGGTCAGGCAGGATAAAGTTGGCAGAGATCCTTCCTTCTCTGTAGAACATTTTTTTTAGGTCAATATAGTGATTGCACTTGGTGTTAAATTTGCAGATACATTTGCAAAACTAGAAGATATGAGATTCCTCTTAGCAGGTAAACCAGACCAATTCCAAAAGATTTGGTCTCCATTTATCGACTTATTACAAACATAGGGTGCAACAAAATGTTGATAATAAATGGTTTCAGGACCTGGCGAGGGGTGAGTAAAGATATGAAGTAGGTACATCCCTTTCATATTGTCCTACCTTATCTTATGCTTTCTTTTTTCTTTTCCCTCCTTTTGGTTTTTCTCTTTCTTTCTTTTTTTTTCTCTAACTATTTCTTGTGGTTTAGGTCCATATGGGTGTTCCTGGACCACTCTTTCAATCACTCACTATCTTTACTAACTCTTTCTATCCTTTTTTCTTATTAAAGTTTAAAATAAGTGGTACAAGAAAAGTATAAACTTACGTTATTGCAGATTATTGTAATGTACAATACTTCTAATAAAATAAAAAATAAAAAAACATTTGCAAAACTTCATTATCAGTTTAGTGGTAGACAAAAATGCTGGAGAAACTCAGCGGGTCAGGCAGCATCTATAGAGCGAAGGAAATAGGCAACGTTTCGGGTCGAAACCCTTCTTCAGACTTCCTCCCTACTTATGTTCAACGTTCCCCAGCCCCGCACGGCCCGATTTTACCTTCTCCCCAAAATCCACAAACCTGACTGTCCTGGCAGACCCATTGTTTCTGGCTGTTTGTGTCCTACCGAACCTATTACCACATACCTCGACTCCATCCTATCCCCCCCCCCCCCCCCCCCCCATGGTTAAATCCCTCCCTACCTATGTTCAATCCTTCTTATTCATTATCAGTTTTGCTGGACGAACACAGCCTTGGGGGTGGGGTGGTCTCATAACTCTATTGGAACGCATCTACTACCTCCGGCCGGTCTGGAATTCCAGAGCCCCTGTGCACGTGGCAAATTTGACCCGCTGATCACCGCGGAAATCCTGATGAGGTGGAGATTGGCCACCTTACCCGGCCTTGGTGCTGTGTTTTTGGAGAAACTTCCAGGGGGGATTGCACGTGCAATAATTTTTGATTGCATGATTTTTTTTCCAGATTAAAAGAGGTTCCGGATCACCAGTTGCTGGAAAATCGGAGGCGGACCTGTATTAATCATGTTGCTGTGTAACGTCCCTTTTTTTCCTTTAGCTAATATTAATATTCAATTTCCTTTATTTTAACTTCTGCCTTTTTATCTGGTTATTAATTAATTTCAAGCCCGAGTGGATTGAGTGCTCAGTTGCTCAGCTCTTCACAACGCAATGGTCTTATAATGAAACACTCATGTCAACAGTTGGGATGGGAGAGGATTTAAAACAAATAACTTTGTTGTCTCTTTGTAATTCAAGGTGCAATAATCTTGCCGTAGTTTTGTACTATCGGGCAAATCTTCCGTGTGTGTCTTTGTTTGTGCTGGCTGAACAATGGGGTTCCTTCATTTTGCAGCTGTTTTCTCTTCCCTGCTTGTTTTACATCTTGTTTGCATGTGAATTGGATGTTGTCTTGGCCTGTTAACTATACTGCTGTATCACACCTTGCACCCTATGCCTAAGAATCTTGCATGTCACTGTTATCCATTTGAGTACCGTAGGCCAGTAGGAAAGAAATTACAGATGCCCAGGAAGAGGGACTTGTATGATTGAGAAGCATGGGTGAGGTGTTGGTGGGTATATTATTGGAGGGGATTCTGATAGGGCAGGATCTAAATGAACTACAACTACCTCATTGGTGACCATTGGACTATCCTTGATCTGACTTTGCTGGTCTTACCTTGTGTAGATCAATCACTATTGCTGATTTGATCCATGTCTGGTTTTGCTATTTAGGTCCCGATCCCTAATCCATGTCGAGTTTCCACCATGCCATCCTGTGGAATGTAAGCAACCATATTTAAGTTTGAGCTATGACTTTGAGCCTACAGTACCTGTTGTTATGGTCTCTGTATGTATTCTTATTAAAGTACTTATTATGAAGTTCTATGACTCGATGTTAACAGTACTTTACGCATGGTGTCAGAAGTGGGATTCGAACCCACGCCTCCAGTTGCAGTCCACCAGGACCAAGTATTGATTGCCACGCCAGTCAAAAATGTCGGTGGCCACTGTGGACCACGGCAGGTCAGGAACAGGGTGCCGCGAAAGAGGTTCTTTCTGTTGATGTGGCGTCATGCTGTTGCACACGGCACCCAACGTTATTCCCTAATCATGCATTATACACATAAATGGCTTGATTGGAATCATGTATTGTCTTACACCACACCTCGGTACGCGTGACAATAAAATAAACTACATGTATATTTTACATATGTATGCCTCACCCGCTGAGTTTCTCCAGCATTTTTGTCTACCTTCGATTTTCCAGCATCGGAGGTTCCTTCTTAAACAACATGTATATTTTAGTTTAGTTTATTATCACGTGTACCGAGGTATAATGAAAAGCTTTTTTGTGGCGTGCTATCCAGTCAGCGGAAAGCCAATACATGATTGCAATTGGCTGAAGAAGGGTCTCGACCCGAAACGTTTTCACCAGAGATGCTGCCTGACCTGCTGAGTTACTCCAGCTTTTTGTGTGTATCTACAATTGGCAGGAACTGTTCAGGGATAGTCCTTTTGGCTTTGAGCATGGGAAATGTTCTCTCAAATTTGGTTGCGTTTATTGATGAGGTGACTAAGACGATATGAGGGAAGAGTGGTAGATGTTGTTGGTGGACTTCAGCAAGGCCTTTGACAGGTTACTGTAGGCTGTTCTGGAGGGTGCAATCCAGGGCCAGCTAGCCAACTGGATACAAAATTGGCTTAAAGGAAGGAAAATCATGGCAGAGTGCGGTTTTTCAGACAAGGCTTGTAACAAATGATATGCCACAGGAATTGTTAAAAATTAACGATTTGGATTTGAATGTTGATGACATGGTTAGTGAGTTCGCGGAATAAACAAAAATTGGTGCTATCCAAGGGACAAAAGCCAGGGCCATCCTGAACTTTAAGATATGGGGCTTATTAGTTTAGTTTAGTGATACAGTGCGGAAACAGGCCCTTTGGCCCACCGGGTCCGCGCCGACCAGCGATCCCCGCACATTAACACTATCCTACACCCACCAGGGACAATTTTAACATTTACCAAGCCAATTAACCTACAAATCTGTACGTCTTTGGAGTGTGGGAGGAAACCGAAGATGTCGGAGAAAACTCACGCAGATCACGGGGAGAACGTACAAACTCCGTACAGACAGCACCCGTAGTCGGGATCGAACCCAGGTCTCTGGCGCTGCATTCGCTGTAAAGCAGCAACTCTACTGCTGCGCCAACGTGACCACCCTAAATCTTTGCAGGTCTGCTGTTAGTTTAGTTTGAGATGCATTATGGAAATGGGTCCTTTGGCCAATTGAGCCCACGCTGATCGCCCGTTCAGACTGGTGCTGTGTTTCTCACTTTGACCTGTTCACTGCCAAGTTTTGTTTTTACACTATTGGCCATGACCCGAGTATACTCGGGGAGGCACTGAACAGGGCTAAGGACAATTTTAGAGGCCAATTAACCTACTTACCCGCACATTTTTGGTATGTGGGAGGATATGGGAGCGTGGGGAGGAAAAGGGAGCACCAGGAGAAAACCCACATGATCACAGGGAGAATGTGCAGACTCCACACTGACAGTACCAGAGGTCCTGATTCAACCTGGGTCTCTGACACTGTGATGTGGTGTCGCTATGAGCTGTGCCACTGTGCCGTGTGCTCATGCTAAAAATGTACAAACTCCACGCAGTATCTGAGGTCAGGATCGTACCTGGGTCTCTGGCGCTGTGAGCCAGCATCTCTACCAGCTGCAACTATTGTGGGTCACACTCTGCATCTGACATTTGCACGTTTTGATAGCAATGATAGAGGTCTTTAAAATTATGAGCGGGTTAGACAGAGTTGACGTGGATAAGCTTTTTCCATTGAGAATAGGGAAGATTCAAACAAGGGGACATGACTTGAGAATTAAGGGACAGAAGTTTAGGGTAACATTACATAGATACATAGAAAATAGGTGCAGGAGTAGGCCATTCGTCCCTTCGAGCCTGCACCGCCATTCAATATGATCATGGCTGATCATCCAACTCAGTATCCCGTACCTGCCTTCTCTCCATACCCCCTGATCCCTTTAGCCACAAGGGCCACATCTAACTCCCTCTTAAATATAGCCAATGAACTGGCCTCAACTACCCTCTGTGGCAGAGAGTTCCAGAGATTCACCACTCTCTGTGTGAAAAAGTTTTTTCTCATCTCGGTCTTAAAGGATTTCCCCCTTATCCTTAAGCTGTGACCCCTTGTCCTGGACTTCCCCAACATCGGGAACAATCTTCCTGCATCTAGCCTGTCCAACCCCATAAGAATTTTGTACGTTTCTATAAGATCCCCTCTCAATCTCCTAAATTCTAGCGAGTATAAGCCAAGTCTATCCAGTCTTTCTTCATATGAAAGACCTGACATCCCAGGAATCAGTCTGGTGAACCTTCTCTGCACTCCCTCTATGGCTATAATGTCCTTCCTCAGATTTGGAGACCAAAACTGTACGCAATACTCCAGGTGTGGTCTCACCAAGACCCTGTACAACTGCAGTAGAACCTCCCTGCTCCTATACTCAAATCCTTTTGCTATGAAAGCTAACATACCATTCGCTTTCTTCACTGCCTGCTGCACCTGCATGCCTACTTTCAATGACTGGTGTACCATGACACCCAGGTCTCGCTGCATCTCCCCTTTTCCTAATCGGCCACCATTTAGATAAAAGTCTACTTTCCTGTTTTTGCCACCAAAGTGGATAACCTCACATTTATCTACATTATACTGCATCTGCCAAACATTTGCCCACTCACCCAGCCTATCCAAGTCACCTTGCAGTCTCCTAGCATCCTCCTCACAGCTAACACTGCCCCCCAGCTTAGTGTCATCCGCAAACTTGGAGATGTTGCCTTCAATTCCCTCGTCCAGATCATTAATATAAATTGTAAATAGCGGGGGTCCCAGCACTGAGCCTTGCGGTACCCCACTAGTCACTGCCTGCCATTGTGAAAAGGACCCGTTTACTCCTACTCTTTGCTTCCTGTCTGCCAGCCAGTTCTCTATCCACATCAATACTGAACCCCCAATACCGTGTGCTTTAAGTTTGTATACTAATCTCTTATGTGGGACCTTGTCAAAAGCCTTCTGAAAGTCCAGATATAACACATCCACTGGTTCTCCCCTATCCACTCTACTAGTTACATCCTCGAAAAATTCTATAAGATTCGTCAGACATGATTTACCTTTCGTAAATCCATGCTGACTTTGTCCAATGATTTCACCACTTTCCAAATGTGCTGCTATCCCATCTTTAATAACTGACTCTAGCAGGGGGAACTTCTTTAGTCAGAGAGTGGTAGCAGTGTGGAATGAGCTTCCAGTGGAAGTGGTGGAGGCTGGTTTGATTTTATCCGTTAAAAATAGATTGGATGGGTATATGGACGGGAAAGGAATGGAGGGTTATGGTTTGAGTGCAGGTAGGTGGGACTAGGGGGAAGTGTTTATTTAAAAAAAAATTTTTTTTTTAATGTTCGGCAAGGACTTGAAGGGCCGAGATGGCCTGTTTCCGTGCTGTAATGGTTATATAGTTAATGATACTGTTTAAACTGATTCCAAGCATACTTGGCATGGAGCCTGTTTTAGACGACTGGGGGTGGCTTTCTCCCAGCTCTGGAATAGTGACTGTGTAATCTATCCAGAGCCATTCGTTGATCTGCGTGCGCTTATTCTTTGCGCTGTCAGGCAAACTAGATTGAGTTTCTTGCATGGTGTCACGTACAAAATCAGCTTTGATTTTTGTTTAGTGTCCGTGTTCTGAGGTACAGTGAAAAGCTTTTGTTGTGTGCCAACCAGTCAGCGGGAAGACAATACATGATTATAATCGAGCCGAAGATAGGCACAAAAAGCTGGAGTAGCTCAGCGGGACGGGCAGCATCTCTGGAGAGAAGGAATGGGTGACGTTTTGAGTCGAGACCCTTCTTCAGACTGAATAATCGAGCCATTCGCAGCGTACAGATACATAATAAGGGAATAAAATATATAGTGCAAGATAAAGCCAGTAAAGTCTGATCAAAGATTCAGGCATGCAACTTTTTTCTTTGTCCTTTCCGCGATCATCTTTTGTAATCCCTGTCAGCTCGTGTGTGGAAACTTTCTGTTAAATTGTAAACGTATTGAGCTCTGGGCACATCTAATGTATTTTAAACACTGACATGCAGGATGTTGAAAAGCAGTACGAATGATCTGTGATCTGTTCAAGCATACTTTTTGAAAATGAATGTTGCCAAAAAAAATTCCGTTCAGGTGTTTGAGGTTGGAGAAGGGCTGAATGGAGAAGGGGAAAGTTTCAATTCCCCGAAAGCACATATTTCAAGCTAATGCCTCCATTCACTGCAACTAAGATTTTTTTTCGCTTATTTTCCCAGAGATGCTTGAATGATTGAATCTTGGTTTTGTCCAAATTCAAAGCTAGAAATCCAAGTGTGGTACAAATTTGTAGGACGGCTTTCCCGTGTAAATGTTATAGTCATACAGCGGGGAAACATTCCCTTCGGCCCAACTTGCCCACACCGGCCAACATGTACCTGCGACACTAAACCCTGCCTGCGTTTGGCCCATATCCCTCCAAACCTGTCCTATCCATGTACCTGTCTAACGGTTTCTTAAATGTTGCCATTGTCCCTGCTTCAACTACCTCCCTGCTTCAACTACCTCCATACACCCACCACCCTTTGTGTGGAAAAAGATTCCCCTCAGATTCATATTAAATCTTTTACCCTTAAACCTATGTCTTCTGGTCCTCAATTCCTCAACTCTGGGCAAGAGACTCCACACATCTACCGATCTATTCCACTCATGATTTTATACGCCTCTATCAGATCACCCCTCATCTTCCTGCGCTCCAAGGAATAGAATCCCAGCGTATTCAACCACTCCCTATAGCTCAGACCCTCAAGTCCTGGCAACATCCTGGTAAATCTTCTCTGCCATTTCTAGGTTGACATCTATCCTATAACATGGTGCCCAGAATGTTCAACAGTGCATCTTCAGCAAGCATTAACAGGATTGATAAATCCGCTATTCTTTGAGTTGATACAGAATAATTCTGTTTAGTTTAAAGATAGTGTGTTGGGGGGGGGGGGCTTTGGCCCACCAAGGCCACGCTGACCATCTATCTCCAGCTGACACTAGTTCTGTTATCTCACTTTCACATCCACTCTGCCACACACTCGGGGCAATTCAACAAGAGCCCAATTAACCAAACAAACCTGCACGTCTTTGGTATGTGGGAGGAAACTGGAGCAATCCACACCCCCCTTCCCATCAGAACTGCATCCCCCTTCCCATCAGAACTGCCCCCTCCATCGACTCCTTTAAGTCAAGACTAAAAACGTATCTATACTCCCAAGCCTTTCTTGACGTCCTCTGAGCGAGGGCTATATGTATATATGTATGTAGTTTGTTTGTTTATACTATTCTTATAACAAATGTAAAGCACTTTGGCCAACGAGAGTTGTTTTTTAAATGTGCTATATAAATAAATGTGAAATGAAAACGAGTGAGGTCCAAATTTGCAAGGTGTGAAAGATCAAAGATGTTGCTTCCTTGAGCATTAAAACGATTGAGAAATCGGCCATTCTTTGAGTTAATGTGGACAAAAATGTTCTTTTTTTACATTTACTTTTTGAGACTGGGAATTGTGTTTCAGTTGGTTAATTTGAGTGGTTGAGTAATTGCCACGGTGCTGCTCTGTCTCCCAGGGGTTGCAGCCTGACAGACAAGGACGGTCTGCTGAAACGATGCCAGGGACTCAACCGGGAGGTGGCAGAACTTAGCCTGAAGGAGAAGAAGTTGGATGACTTGATCCAAAGCTGCACCTTGGACCTCAAAAAGCTGACGGAGGACTCGGAAAACCAAAGATATCCTTGCTAAATTTTCCCCCAAAGTCTCAACGGGTTTGCTAGCCTTGTTTTCGCCGAGAGGAGGTTGCACAGCTGGTGCATGCAGTACGAAGACATTTCTCAGAAGAGCTGCAGAGAGATGGGAAAACATGTTGCGTAACAAGGTAGACACAAAATGTTGCAGTAACTCAGCGGGTGAGGCAGCATCTCTGGGGAGAAGGAATGGCCGACATTTCTGGTTCGACCTGAAACTTCGCCCATTCCTTCTCTCCGGAGATGCTGCCTCACCCGCTAAGTTACTCCAGCATTTTGCGTCTACCTTCGATTTAAACCAGCATCTGCAGTTCTTTCTTACACATTTTATGTGACAGGTTGCTTTGGACTAGGCTCAACAGCTTGACTGAATTCGGTAGTCGATTTAAATGTAAATTAAGCGGAAAATGGGAAATTTGCCAGACCCGGGGGGGGGGGGGGGGGGGGAGGGGTGGGGAGGATGGCGGTGGGAAAGCACAGGAGTGGAACTAATGGGCTCGTGGGCTGAATGTACTTTTTGACTGGTAACCAGATCCAAATTTGTAAGACATCTTTGAAAATTATATCAGTGAATGTTCCAGCGAAATGAGGGATAAACAAGTAGAACACCGAGGAGAAAAAAACAACCCATCTTTAATTCAGAGTACCATCGTCCAAAACGAAAAGCGTAGATAAGTTGCTTATTTAGGTTTAAATTTATTATTGGCACGTGTACTGGGGTACAGTGAAAAGTTTTGGTTTGCATGTCATCTGATCAAATTGGATAATGCTATACATAAATGCAATCGAGCCAAACTCTAGTACAATATGTAGAGCAACGGGGAAGACAATGTAGTTCTCAGCATTATAGTTCACCATTTCCAGAGATAAAGTCCCATGTCCGCCATGAGGTCGAGGAGAGTTGGACTGATATCTAGCTTATGGAAGGACTGTTTCGAAGCCTGACAAGAGGGGGGATGTTGATCCAGAAGCTGTTTCTTTTTTTTTAAATGTAAATGAGATCCATTGTGATTGGATCTAGACGCGCCTGCGAGTTGGGGGCTATGCGTCAGTGGGTAGGGCGGTTATGGGGTAAAAGGAGCAAATAAATAATATTACCACTTCAGACTTTATTTTTGACCTGCACTGACTGAATGAGATCTGAATTGTGATGCTTGGTTCACTGTCCTTAACATCTACCACATTAAATTATGTAACATATCAAGACGTCAGAAAAATCCAGAGTTTTAAGGGCCAGGTGGTAATAGCTGTTAAAGCCCCTCCTGAAACCAGGCTGGAAGTACCTGATCCTTACGATGTAAGTGTGGTCTCAGAGTTGGCCGTGTGAGATTTTGATCAATATTTGTAAAAGCAAGTGCTGATACTCCAAAATAAAATCAGAACATGACAAATACAAATCAGTGATGATGCAAAAAGCTGGAGTAAAGGGCCCGTCCCACTTTCCCGAGTTATTCACAAATTCTCCCGAGTTATTCACAAACTCTCCCGAGTTTTCCCCTTGATTCAAACTCGCAGAATGTTCGTAATGAGTCCATAGGAGACCGTAGGAGTCCGCGGATATATCGTAGTGGCTCGTTATGCCAGCCATAGGTACTCTGGGCTATTTTTTTTACTCGTTGACATTTTTGATCAGGCTGGAAAAAACGTCCCGACTTACCTGATGCCCCGAGTACCTATGGCTGGCATAATCAAGGGGAAAACTCGGGAGAGTTTGTGAATATCTCGGGAGAATTTGTGAATAACTCGGGAAAGTGGGACAGGCCCTTAACACGGCGGGCGGGTCAGGCAGCATCTCTGGAGGAAAGGAAGAAGGTGACGTCAAGAGTCGA
Organism: Malacoraja senta; assembly: GCA_038087875.1. Classification (NCBI taxonomy): domain Eukaryota; kingdom Metazoa; phylum Chordata; class Chondrichthyes; order Rajiformes; family Rajidae; genus Malacoraja; species Malacoraja senta. The sequence continues at coordinate 1,299,890 of CM075995.1, forward strand.
GACTCTTCTTCAGGCTGAGAGATAGGAGAAAGTGAACCAAGAGACACAGACAGTGATAAAGTGAGATATAGAACAAATGAAAGATATGCAAAAAGCAACGATGGTCCATTATTGGCTGTGGGCTAGGTGATAACGGGTTACAGACAGTGAAACTCAACAAGACAATAGTGAAATTAGTATGACGACTGGGGGAGGGGGAGGGGGGAGGGGCAGTGGGAGAGATAGAGGGGATGCAAGGGTGACGAATGTTAGAGAAGTCAATATTAAAGCTGCTGTGTTGTAAGCTCCCCAAGTGAAATATGAGGTGAGTACTCCACAATGGAGGAGGCCCAGGACGGAAAGGTCAGTAGGGGTTGGGGAGTTGTTTTTTTTTTGTAAAGCCTAGTCTATGGCATATTTACATGTCCCTCTGTTTGCATTGATCAAAACAGAAGTGATTGAGTTAAACTTTTGAGAAGTCTTCATTGGAGTACATTTACAATGAAAAGTTATACTTGGTCTATTGTTCAAGTGGATTGTGTTTGCCATCTATTTCACTAAAATGCTAACTTTCTGTGACCATTGTCTTTAATTTCATTCAGAACTTGCAGATACATTTGTCGAGTACGAGGGGACCGATCGAGGTTTATTTATGTCCTGATGATTCTGCGCCATCTAGTAGCCCAATGAAGTCCAGCAGCAAGGAACATTCTAGAAGTATTTCTCAGTTACGTGTTCGAGGTACGCCCTATACAAAAATTACTGACGGAGAGAAGAATGCGCATGCGACATGCTTCATCTTTTGTATTTGGCCTCATGGTGAAGTCATTGGAAAATTAGTGGGGAAATAAAGGCTTGGTTGAAAAAACTTGTGACATTTAGTGAAGAAATCTGGTGACCGTGCAACTTGGAGACCACCCACCTGTGTTTGATGACTCGTGCTTAATGGGCCTGTCCCACTTAGGTAACTTTTTAGGCGACTGCAGGAGACTATGCAGTCGCCACATGTTCGCGGGTGGATGCCGGGGAGCCGCCTTCATGGTCGTGAGGAGTTCCTGCATTCTGGGAACTAGTCGCGGCCTCATTATGGTCGCCGTGAATTTTTCAACACGTTGAAAGTTCTCGTGCCGTAGGTGGGTCGCCAGGAGCTCCTAGTGGGTTGCCAGGAGGTCGAAGGTTCTTGTAGGTTGTAGCCGGTGCTGACTGGTGAATTTAATTGGCTCATTGGGGGAAACAAACGTAAGCAGTAGTTTTCAGAACCAAGGATAACCGACTGGTAATGTTAAATGTCCGCCGAGCGTCACAGCCGTGTATCTCTGGCTTCTTAAAAGTTGTCTCCACTCCTTCTCCCTCCTCTCTCCCTCTCCACCCCCTCTTTTAAAGGACTTACCGTACACTGCTTTAGCCATCTTAATTACAGCGCCAACCTTCCAGTTCATCGCGGTGTGTCTGTATCACCTTGGCTTTGCACCGTGTGAATTTCAGACAGTGCTCCCCCTGCTTGCCCTGTCCCCTGCCTGCGAGATGTGTGTGTGTTAAATATTTATTGCTCTTTATAACAAGCGAGATAATAGTTTGATTGTGGTGGGGGAGGGAGGGGCGAAGGGTAACAAGGAAAGAAGTACAGTGCTCTCCATAATATTTGGGACAAAACCCATTATTTATTTATAGACAATAGGTGCAGGAGTAGGCCATTCGGCCCTTCGAACCTGCACCGCCATTCACTGTGATCATGGCTGATCATCCCCAATCAGTTCCTGCCTTCTCCCCATATCCCCTGACTGCGCTATCTTTAAGAGCTCTGTCTAATTTGCCTCTGTACTCCACAATTTGAGATTTGTATTAGAAAAAAACACGTGGTTAAAGTTCACTTTGTCAGATTTCAATAAAGGCGATTTTTATGCATTTTGTTTTCACCATGTAGGAATTACAGCAGTAATTATACATAGTCCCCCCCGTCCCCCCGTCCCCCATTTCAGGGCACCATAATGTTGGGGGACACAGCAATGTCATGTATTTTGTTGCATATCCTTTGCATGCAATGCAGCCACATTTAGCTTATGCTTGTTTTGGAGGCTCGTCCCCTTCAGTTTTCTCTTCAGTTGGGATTCAGATCGGGTGATTGACTTGGCCACTTAAGAATTGACCTTTTTTTAGCTTTGAAAAACTCCTTTGTTGCTTTAGCAGTATGTTTGGAATCATTGTCTTGCTGTAGATTGAACCGCCGGCCGATGAGTTTTGAGGCATTTGTTTGAACTTGAGCAGATAGGATGTGTCTATACACTTCAGAATTCATTATGCTACTACCATCAGCAGTTGTAGCATCAATGAAGATAAGTGACCCAGTACCTTCAGCAGCCATACATGCCCAGGCCATAACACCCCCACCACTGTTACACAGATGAGGTGGTATGCTTTGGATCTTGGGCAGTTCCTTCTCTCCTCCATACTGTGCTCTTGCCATCACTCTGATGTAAGTTAATCTTTGTCACATCTGTCCACAAGACCTTTTTCCAGAACTGTGGTTGCTCTTTAAGTGCTTCTTGGCAAACTGTAACCTGGCCATCCTATTGTTGCGGCTAATGAATGGTTTGCAGTGCAGCCTCTGTATTTCTGTTCATGAAGTCTTCTGCGGACAGTGGTCATTGACAAATCCACACCTTAGATTAGATTAGATTCCTTTACTTGAGTCCAGAATCCTGAAGTGTGTTTCTGATCTGTCGGACATGTGTTTGGGGATTTTTTTTTAAAATTATAGAGAGAATTCTTCTGTCATCAGCTGTGGAGGTCTTCCTTGGCTGGCCAGTCCCTTTGCGATTAGTAAACTCACCAATACTCTCTTCTTAATGAGGTTCCAAACAGTTGATTTTGGCAAGCCTAAGTTTTGGCTGATGTCTCGAACAGTTTTATTCTTGTTTCTCAGTCTCATAATGGCTTCTTTCACTTTCATTCGCACAACTTTGGTCCTCATGTTGATAAACAGCAATAAAAGTTTCCAAAGGTGATGGAAAAGACTGGAGGAAAGACCAGGTGCTGAGAGCTCTCTTATACCTGCACGAAGGAGGCAATTAAACACACCTGAGCAATTACAAACACCTGTGAAGCCATGTGTCCCAATCATTATGGTGCCTTGAAATGGGGGGGGGGGGGGGGGGACGGGGGGGGGGACTATGTATAAACACAGCTGTAATTTCTACATGGTGAAATCAAAATGTATAAAAATACCCTTTAATAAAATCTGACAATGTGCACTTTAACCACATGTTTTTTCTATCATAAATCTCAAATTGCACTAGCTTTCTCTTCAGGTTTGTGCATAGCACAGTACTTCGTTAGTTACAACCTCAAGTAGTATGCTAAAGGATTTCTGCAAACACAAAGCTAAGACTTTATACTGGGAGCCCCTGATCCAATAAGTCTGAAGAAGTATCTTAAAAGGCAAATGAATAAATGATGGGTCTTTGTCCCAAACATTATGCAGGGCACTATGTTTTTTGCAGAGAAAGGGAAATTGTGAGAAATTTGGTGTAGGAAGGAACTGCAGATGCTGGTTTAAACCAAAGATAGACACAAAAAGCTGGAGTAACTCAGCGGGACAGGCAGCATCTCCGGAGAGATGGAATGGGTGATGTTTCTGGTCGAGACCCTTCTTCAGACTTATTGGATCAGGGGCTCCCAGTATAAAGTTTTATCTTAGTGTTTGCAGAAATCCTTTAGCTTGCTACTTGAGGTTGTAACTAATGGAGTTCTTCCAGGTTCTGTGCTATGCACAAATCTGTAGAGAAAGGTAGAGCATTCAATCTTGAAGATACTGCTCACCCATTATATTTTTATCCGATCTAGTGAAATCTCGGACTGGGTTGTCACTTTCTAGATTGCTATTCCCCTTCTCTTGTGTAGCTCTCCCCTTTGGAGATAAAACAATTAGTTTGCTCTGTACCTCAGTTTGAGCTGTAGGAGTTTCAGTACTTCATGCTTTGGCAAAACATTTTTTTGTGTGTAATATTCTTAAATAAAATAAGACCCTTTTTTCAGTGTAAGGTATTTATTGATCCCAACCTAAATGGCAGGAATAGTTTACACAGCAGAATAATGTTGTATTTCAATACATTTTGTCTTGATATTATTTAGAGTCATAGATTAATGCAGTGTGGAAACAGGCCCTTCAGCCCAACTCGCCCACACCGGCGAACAATGTCCCAGCTACCCTAGTCCCACTTGGTCCATATCCCTCCAAACCTGTCCTATCCATGTACCTGTCCAACTGTTTATTAAACGATGGGATAGTCCCAGCCTCAACTACCTCTTCTGGCAGCTTGTTCCATACACTGTGTGAAAAAGTTACCTCTCGGATTCCTATTAAATCTTTTCCCCTTCACCTTGAACCTATGTACTCTGGACCTCGATTCCCCTACTCTGGGTAAAAGACACTGTGCATCTACCCGATCAATCCCTCTCATGATTTTGTACACCTCTATAAGATCTCCCCTTATCCTCCTGCGCTCCATGGAATAGAGACCCAGCCTTTTCAACCTTTCTCTATAGCTCACACCCTCTAGTCCTGGCAACATCCTCATAAATCTTTTCTGAACCCTTTCAAGCTTGACAATATATGATCTATGTTCACATTCCTGATGTGCTTTGAGCTTGCGCTGTTGACATTCTCAGTGGTGCATTTTTTTGGTTTCCTTTGGACAGAGTTCATTTGTGCAGAGATAGCCTCTGGTAGACAAAATGGCCATGAACAAGACAGTTTGCTTGAAGGCGGCCAGAATTTAAACCTCTGTTGTATATATTTCAACATGTAGATCCTTTGCTTAAAGCTACTTGATCTTGCGTGTCCTTTGCTTCCATCCCTTGCTGAAGTAGTTGTTCAGGTCCTTTACTACTGGACCTGTCAACACACACCTGTCAGTCATCATCACACACAGAAACATGCCCTTCGGCCCAACTTGCCCCTCCCGTCTAAGATTTCTCAGGAGTTTGGCCCATATCCCTCTACATCTTTCCTATTCATGTACCTGTCCAAATGTCTTTTAAATATTGTAATAGTACTGGAATCGTGCGAAGATCTCAAAGTGCTGGAGTAACTCAGCAGATCAGGCAGCATCTCAACCTGACCCACTGCGTTATTCCAGTACTACTACTTCTAGCTACTCTGTCAGTTTCATTTTTTTAAAGAAAAAGATTCACTCGAATTGTTAATCACCTGAGTTCGACACACAATGCTGGAGTAACTCAGCGGGACGGGCAGCATCTCTGGAGAGAAGGAATGGGTGACGTTTCGGGTCGAGACCTTTTTTGAAGGCCACAGTTTAAGAATAAGGGGTAAGCCATTTAGAACGGAGAGGAGGAAACACTTTTTCACACAGAGAGTGGTGAGTCTGTGGAATTCTCTGCCTCAGAGGGCGGTGGAGGCCGGTTCTCTGGAAACTTTAAAGAGAGCTAGATAGGGCTCTTGAAGATAGCGGAGTCAGGGGATATGGGGAGAAGGCAGGAACGGGGTACTGATTGGGGATGATCAGCCGTGATCACATTGAATGGCGGTGCTGCCTCGAAGTGCCGTATGGCCTACTCCTGCACTTCTTGTCTATTCAGACTTAATACACCTGGTTTGGTGGTGATTCGCTGGGTGAATAACTCATAGCTAGTATAATTGCATTGAAATGGAAGTGGCGTATGTTCTTGAAACAGTTAAAAGAAATGAGACTTGATTGTTTTAATTTGTCCTTTTTGACAGATTCGGACATTTCAAATGGGACACAGCATGGAGACGATCCGGGCTCACAATTTTCTTACCTATCACCATTGAGCTCATTGAATAACCTTTTGCAGCAAACTGAAGATCAGATTTCAACGCCCATGGAAGAGGAAGGACTGTTTGTAAATTTGTCCCCGTCACTATCTCAGGAAGATTACCTGTTGAGCATTGGTGATAAAGCAGGAATCAGCGACCTGTTTGATTGTGATGTTGATAGGTTTTTCTCAGTGGAAGGTTTTTATGTAGGTAATTAAGTGCCCTTCAATATTACATCATTGCCGGTGTGGACCTGAAAACTCGATACGAGGTTGGGTGCTGGTGAGTGAATGGAAATCTGCATCAGTTACAGAAATAGTAAAATAACTTTTTGCTGGTAAACCCACAACCGGATGTGTTGACCGTAAGTCTATATCGGCTACTGAAATGATTTACATTGGTATTTTATATAAATTATGTATAAGCATGAAATGAAACTTCACTATTGAGCATCATTTCTGTCTGGTGTGTTTTTCTTGTTTTTTTTGGCCTTGGACATACACAATGGAACTAACCATTCAAACATTTCAAATCCCGGTTAGCAATTTGACCAGTCTTCCAAGGTTGATTGATAAGTTGTGGAAATCCTTTTAATTGAGGTGTGCAAGAAAATAATCTGCGAGAAGGGGCTGTCACTGTGCTGGCAATGGACACGAAAAGCTGGAGTAACTCAGCGGGTCAGACGGCATCTCTGGAGAAAAGGAACAGGTGACGTTTTGGGGTCGAGACCTTTCTTCAGACTGAAGGAATCTGAAGAAGGTTCTCGACCCGAAATGTTATCTCTTTTCTCTAGAGGTGAGTTTCTCCAGTATTTTGCATCTATCTTCAGTTAAAACAAGCATCTGCAGTTCCTTCCTACACACCCCACTGGCAATGCTTTGTCCTGTAGCTGTGCTTGAATGTACTGGTGTCAGTGTGTACATGGATTGGTAAACCTGCTTTTATTCTGCGTCACCTTAGGGGGGGGGGGGGGGGAAATAAATCTTCAGATGGCAATGAACCAATTTTTTTTTTTAAATTGTGGGTTTGATTATTTTTAAATATTTAAAAAAAAACTGCAGTTACTGGAAACCTGGAATAAAAATACCAAACTGCTAGCAAAACTCAGCAGATCAGTTAGCACCTGTGGGGAGAAGAAAACGGTTGATGTTTTGGGTTGAAGACTTTCCGGCAGGTCAGGTATAGTTTCTTTAAAAGGCTGAAGACTTGAAGGGGTTGAGGGGCGGCGCAGCGGTAGAGTTGCTGCCTCGCAGCGGCAGAGATCTGGGTTCGACCCTGACCACGGGTACCGTCTGTACGGAGTTTGTACATTCTCCCCGTGACCTGCGTGGGTTTTCTCCGGGTGCTTCGGTTTCCTCCCACACACCAAAGACGTACAGGTTTGTACTCTTATCATGTTTGCGGTGCAACTGGCCAAGGAAGAGATAATTGAGATAAACCCATCCCACTGAACTCAGCCGAGTGTCTTCCCCAGTCCAAGTGCATGGGAGTATTGCTGAATTTATAGATTGGATTTGACAAAGTGCTTAAAAATAGCTTGATGAGTAAAAACATCCTACTTCATAGACCCTGTAAATGTGTATATGCAATTTTCAATGTAGATATTGGAATCCTTGGACCAAAGACATGGTTGGTTAAGAGATCAGTCATCTTATTGCACTTGGAAAGGTTTTTGTAATTTAACCTGACCTCTGTTAACAGGAACCCTGTGCTGCAATAATTCTCCCAAGTCTTCAGCACCTTGATTTCAAGCTCGGAAGTTGACATGTAGACATGATATTGATCCAGCTAATCAAAATGACATTCCCCGGAGGAACAGGCCCTCATTCGAACAATAAATGCAATTACTGCAGATGCTGACACCATGGGTGGTGGAGAAAATAAAGAGAATGGGCTCCCTGCTCTCTTGGGAAGAAGGGCAGTGACTAATGTAGAACCAGGTCATGAAGACTACCTTTGAATGCAGTATATTTGACCTGCCATTTGTTAGCTGATGTCAGCTCGGTTGGGAGTGGTGCTATGGCTGTGGCTTTCCTCATGAAGGAGGGGATAGATCAACTGAGGGTCGACATGAGTGAACTACATTTTTATGTCTGATGGTCAAATTCATACACTACCTTGATGCTTGTATCGCAGCAGTTTGGGTGGGACAATGAGTCTCCAGCCCAATGAAGCTTAATGCAAAAGTTGCACATGCAAATAGATGCCTTCTGGACTGGACAACTGGAAGTCCAGTATGATATATGGACTTTGCCATTTGACAGAGTTGTTGGAGAAGGATATGAAGTTTGATGTTAGGAGTAAGAATGTGTTGTTTTTATTTGTGTACTTTTGGATGTGGCTTTCTTCATGAAGGAGGGGAGAGATCAACTGAGTTGATCACATCCTGAAAGGAATTACTACAAATATCCCATGCCCTTGGATTGAGAGGGAAGCCATATTGAACACTATTTTCCTAAAACGTGGTCCTGATCCTACTGATCCCTAGCAGATTTTGCTTGTCTATTAATTTTGCATGTATTGAGTATTTCCATATTTTTGTCAAATATTTTGAAGGAGACACCTTTTCCAAAGGAGGAAAAATAAATGAAGGAGACTTTTTTCCAAAGGAGGAAAAATAAACCACTTACCTTTGAGTTACAACTTTAACATCTTGACATCTATTGTTCGGTCTTATGGTATTCTTGTGCTCATCTTTGAAGCTATCAAATTGGCATGCTTTTCACTCTACCAAGAAGGGGAGTCTTACAGCATGGAAATAGCCCTTTGTCCCATTCACTTTGTGGCGTCCATCAAGCATCTTCTTGCTTTAATTCCATTTTATTTTTTCTGCATTTTCATCATCTTACTTGCCGCAACATCTTCCCCACCACCATTTTTTTCCACTTGCATGCAGGCAAGACAATTTATGAAGTGTTAACCAGAAACAGCATGAAAACGGGTCCTTCAGCCCGATAAGTCCATGCCGACCATCAATCGCACATTCACATTTGTTCTTCTATTCCACTTTCTCACCCACTTCTTACGAAATAGGGCAATTTACAGTGGTCAATTAACCTACAAATGTATCTTTAGGATGTGGGAGGAAACTGAGGAAGCCCACACAGTGGCAGAGAGAACATGCAAACTCCACACAGACAGCACCCAAGGTCTGGATTGAACTCTGTTCTGTGAAGCAGCAGCTCCTCTATCTCTTGATAAGCACACTTTTGCCTTTTGGGCAAATTTCACACAGACAGCACTGGAAGTCAGGATTGAACCTGGGTCGCTGAGGCAGCTACTTTAGAATCTATGCCACTGCTTTGGCAGTAAAGTGTGCTGAACCTTCAGGGGATGCCGATGCATTACATCTCTATCCCTGTGTCAACTGTTTACAATAAAGTAATACCAATGAATCACATCATTTGAATTTGAACATTTGAATTGTATTTAATGCTTTATAAAACCTAACCAAACGTTCCTCCATCTTCAATGCCTCTGCTGTGGAATAAAAGTCACGATGGTGCTGGCACACGGGCATTCTGTCTTTGAGTTTAACAATGTTAAAATGGTGTGTGTCCTTTTTCTGTCAATGTAGCTTCCTGCTTTCCTCACTCACTATCCATCCAGCCCCGCCCCCAACACCACTGCATCAGTTCACCAGCTTTGCATGCCCACAAGGCGGCACAATGGTGCAGCGGTAGAGTTGTTGCCTTACAGTGCCAGAGACCCTGGTTTGTCCTGACTATCTGTGATGTCTGTAGAGTTTGTACCTGCTCCCTGTGGCCGCGTGGGTTTTCTCCGGGTGCTCCGGTTTCCTGCCACACCCCAAAGATGTGCAGGTTTATAGGTTGATTGGCTTCAGTAAAATTGTAAATTGTCCCAAGTGTGTAGGATAGTCTGGGGTGATCGCCGGTCGGCGTGGACCCGGTGGGCCGAAGGGCCTGTTTCTGCGTTGGATCTCTAATCTAAACTACTAAAGCTCCAAGGGTTTACTTCCTTCATGCCATGTTCTTTCTGAGGAAAGCCTTTGGCTGTTTACGATCTCATTGCAGTAGCTACATGTTCTTCTGCCTAGTACGTAATACAGTATTGGCTCAAGCAAACAGGGATATCCATTATGATTTATTTTTTGTGTGAATGGTTTGATGATTTGGACAATGTTATTGGTAAACACAAACTGGCGCAGGTTTAATTTTTTGTCCACTACCCACAAAAAAATCGATCTATTTAAAAATGTTAATCTTTACAGGCATATCCAAAAAATGTTTTGGGTTCTGATCCTTTCAGACATGTTCCAACATTCTTCCTTTTGAATAAAGGCCCATAACTTTGGCAACCTTGTTTTATGTTGTTGCATTTGAAGCTGTACAGTCAGAATCCGACGTCATTTAAGCTGTGTAAATGTGTACAGAAAGATCAGTGTAGGACGATGTAAAAAGGAACTAAAAGCATAAATGTCCAGCACTGACTCTTGTGAATAGAAATCATGAAAAAGAATGATCTAATATTCTATTTAATTACTTCAGTGGTATTCATTGTTCTGCCTCTTTGCACATGTTTATTCACCACCAATGGATTTTCTGGATTTTTCCAAAGTTAAGGTGGTTGCTGCCACTTTGTACCCTTGTAAAGTTTGGGTCACCTACATTTGTAACACATTTTTTCAAGAAAAGGTACCGATTTCACCTTTGAGATGGATGTTGGTTAAAAGATTTGTACATAACATTTATAAAGTGTGCATCACACGTTAAACCTGCAAAATAGCAGCACAATTCTGCATTGTGGTCGTACATAGAACATGTTAAACTTTTTGAGCTTTGTGGAGAAGCTCCCCTTGAATTTCTAATGTTTAAACTTAGATCAGTGTGAATAAAATATTTGAATTTAAATGATGTATTTCTCTGAATTTTGATTAAACATGCATGCATGTTGATGGGCAAAAGATAATTGGGGACATCTTGGGGTGAGATTAATTTGGTGCATGTGCCTAACTTGCCTACAGTACTTGGGCACAATATAAAAAGCCAACATGCTGCTGCACCCGCTGAGTTTCTCCAGCATTTTTGTGTACCTTCGATTTTCCAGCATCTGCAGTTCCTTCTTTAACACATGGCGATTCCTTCGCTGAGTTACTCCAGCATTTTGTGTCGACGATGATTCCTTCTTTGGTTGTGATAGTTCAAAGGTTTTGGAAAGATTTGGTGATTTTTGGCAAATATCCTGCTAAAATTACAGACTTCTTATCTTTTAAATAACAGTCGGGACATTCTACAGCACCTTGCAAGAAATGGACTAATTTTGAAGTGCACGAATAAAATACGCAGGAGTATTCTGGGTGCGTTGTGATTCATCAGTGTAGTGGCTGATGCTTAAGGGCCTGTCCCACTTGGACGACCTAATCCACGAGTTTAGAAGGCCCTCGACGAGTTGAAAAAAATGTCAAGGTCGTGTTGACTCGCCAAAGTAAAAGACCTCCTACGACTGCGACCTCCTACGGCCCCCCTCGACCTCAGTCTTCCACGCCTAAGACCAACTACGACTAGCTACGAGTGGAAAATGATCATATGATAAAATTATGTCATGTTTGCTTTTTTTTTCTCGGGCCAGTTACAGACCTACGACTACCATCACGACCTACCTACGAGTAAAAGTCCATTTTTTCCATGCTGACTTTTTCTTTTACTGGTGGCATTTTTTTACCAGGCTGGAAAAAACGCTGCGATCTACTTGAGGCCACGAGTACGCGGAAACCACTCACGAGCACGAGGAAGACCTACGACCTCGTGGCGACCGTTCTGCGAGTATTGTGAGTCAAGGGCAAACTTGGCTGAGGTCGCCAATTAGGTCGTGAAAGTGGGACAGGGTCTTTAACTTGCCATATTTCAGCACAATTCCTTTACCCTTAGATGCTGATGGATTTCTGGAGATGCAAGGAAGTACAAATGCTGGAACTGTGAGCAAATAGCTGATGAGGAAGAGTGAAATGTAAAACTGGAGGAAGGGATATGGTGAGAGGGGATCCTCTTTCTTTATTTGACGCCCTTTTGGCTCCTTTGCAGCTCTGGCCTCTTGTCACTTCACCCATCTACCAATCACTGTATCCATCTATGACGTGCCTGTCTTTGCCCCATCTCCCCACTCTTGATCAGATGCCCCCCCACCCCAGAAGGATGGTCTCGATTCAACATCACCTGTCCATTTCCCTCCACAGGTGCTGCCTGACCTGCTCATTTACTCCAGCACTTTGTATTTTGCAATACATTTCTGAATATCGCTTTCAATAAACTTGAGTGAATCTCAAAGTCTTGTACCTTTTTATCCTGAGATTGCGACTTAGTTCTGGACTCCTTAGCCAGGGAACCTTGAAGCCCTAGAGGAATGTTGTTGACACAATGAGATCTCGTCTCATTATTCTAACCTGACATGTGAGTCTAATTTACTCAAATTCCCCTCATGACAAAACTACCGCTCCTGGACCCAACATCTCAAATATTTATACTTCCTCTGTCACTTCTTGGGTAAGGAGATAATAATAAATGATAGTTTAGATGTTGGCTCACCAAGGTCTTGTTCAATTGCTGTATGACTTCCTTACCTCTGTATTCAAATCCTCTTGTCATGGTCACAGAGTGGAAACTGGCCCTTTGGCCCAACTTGCCCATGCTGACCAACATGCCCCATCTACTCTAGTCCCGCATTCCTGCGTTTGGCCCATATCCCTCTAAACTTGTCATATCCATATGGCCAATTGTTTCTTAAACCTTGTGATACTACCAGCCTCAACTACCTCCTTCAGCAGCTTGTTCCATACACCTATGTGTAAAAGAATAAAGTTACCCTTCGGGTTCCTATTAAATCTATCCCCTCCCTCACCTTAAACAAATGCTCTCTGGTTTTTGATTCCACTGCTTTGGGCAAAAGACAGTATATTTACTTGATGTATCCCTCTCATGATTTTGTACTCTTTGAAGATCCACCCTTCATCTTTCTGCGCTCCAAGGAATAAAATCCTAGCCTGCTCAACCTATAGCTCAGGCCCTCGTCCTGGTAACATCCTCATAAATCTTATCAGTACCCTTTGTCCTGTTTTCACACCTTACACTTCCTTATCTATGTATATCCGTCTACACAGACATCAGTCTGAAGAAGGGTCTCGACCCGAAACGTCAACCATTCCTTCTCTCCAGAGATGCCGCCTGTCCCGCTGAGTTACTTCAGCTTTTTGTGTCTATCTCCCAACTTCTATACTCCATATTCTGACTGATGAAAGATTGACCACCCTATCTACCTGTGATGCCATTTTCAAGGAACTATGTACCTGCACTCCAAGGCCCCTTTCCTCTACAACACTCCCCGTCGCCTTCCATTCACTGTAGGTCCTGCCCATGTTAGATTCCCAAAGTTCAACACTTCACATTTCCCGATTAAATTCCATCAACCATTCCTCAGCCCAAATCTTGTAATAAAGGCTAACGTGCAATTTACTTTCCAGACACTTGTACCTGCACAAGCACGCAGGATTTTTGATATCAATGTTTCCTCATCCCGTAACTATTTAAGAACAGAAAACTTGTCTCTTCTGTTTTGTGCATGACATTACTTTTCACAATATATTGATCAGTGCGGGTGTCGGGGATTATGGGGGAAAAGGCAGGAGAATGGGGTTAGGAGGGACAGATAGATCAGCCATGATTGAATGGAGTAGACTTGTTGGGCCGAATGGCCTAATTCTACTCCAATCACTTATGACCTTATTGCCTAATGTGTTGGGATGGATACGAAAATGGGATAAAACAAGTTGTCGATGGTCGGTGTGAACTTGGTGGGCTGAGGGACCAATTCCCATTTGCTATATCTCTAAACTAAATCACCAGATAATTTGGTGAGTATTGAGATTTAAATAGTTTTTACGATGCATGAAGTAGACTATCCTTATGCCATTGCATTGGATACCCTGCTCTGACAGTAAATGGGCTGTCGGTCTATATTTCATTGGTTGCTCTCCTGTGAACGAAGATGCGAGAATATAAACATTTGCTTTTAAACTTAAAACAACAGGCTTTTGACAATGTGCGCTGGGATTTGGTTGTTCCACTTACAATTCATGGGGCGGAACAGTTGAGATGCTGCCTTACAGCGCTAGAGATCTGGGTTGGATCCTGACTACGGGTGTTGTGCGTATGGAGTTTGTATGTTCATCCTGTGATAGATTGGAAAGGTTTGGATGAACATGGGGCAAGCGCATTCAAGTGGAAATGTGGTCAGCATGGATGAATTGGCAGAAGTTTAGGTTTTCTTCCTTTATAGATCTATGACTCTGTGTGGCTGAAAGAACATCTCAGTGAAAGACGCACTTTGATCTGCCTTAAGTTCATTGATCTTCCAAGAGACGTTCATGAGGGAATGCTGCCGACTGCCACAAAAGATGTCGACTATTTTCTAAATGGGGAAATAATTCAGAAATCGGAGGTACATAGGGACTTTGGAGGGCTGGTGCAGAATTTCCAAAAATTTAATTTGCAATTCAAATCAGTAGTAAGGAAGGCGAATGCAAAGCCTGCATTTATTTTGAGAAGGCTAGAATACAAAAACGGATGTAATGCTGAGGCTTTAAGGCAAGAACGATTGGGTTAACATATGATGAGCATTTGAAGGCACTGGGCCTGTACTCACTGGATTTTAGAAGGATGAGGAGGGACCTCATTGAAGCTTAGCGAACAGTGAAAGGCCTGGATTGAGTGAATATGGAGAGGATGTTTCCACTAGTGGGTAAAGTCTAGGACCAGAGGCCATCACCTCAGAATAAAAGGACGTACATTTATAAGGAGATGAGAGTGAATTTCTTTAGTCGGAGTTCATAACTTCTCGGAGTAGAATCTGGCCACTCGGCCCATCAAGTCCACTCTGCCATTCAATCATGGCTGATCTATCTTTCGTTCTCAATCCCATTCTCCTGTCTTTGCTCCATAATCCCTGACACCCGTGCTAATCAAGAATCTGTCAATCTCTGCCTTAAAAATATCCATTAACTCGGCCTCCACAGCCATCTGTGGCAATGAATTCCAGATTCACCACCCTGACTAGAAATTCCTTCTCATATTCTTTCTAAAGGTATGTGCTTTTATTTGGAGGCTCTGGTCCTTGACCCTCCCATTAGTGGGGATAATGAATCTGTGGAATTCATCACCACAAACAGCTGTGAAGGCTGTCAATGGATATTTTTAAGATGGAGATTGACAGATTCTTGATTAGTACGGGTGTCAGGGGTTTTGAGGCAAAGGCAGGAAAATGGGGTTGAGAGGGAAACTTAGATGAGCTACGATTGATTGGTGGGCTAGGTATGATGGCCGAATTCTGCTCCGAGAACATGGACTTATTCCAGCGTACTGCAGTACGTGCTGAAGGACGCACTGAAGTTCAGTGTAGCCGCTGCAAAGGCTCTATGGGTACGGACCACTGTCGATGCTCGTTTCTCTACGGGGAATGGAGGGGCTGGTGTGGAGGTCTCTCCAAAGGTTGAATCACCCACATGAGAGGTGATGGTGCTTTTGCCCGTAAAGATGTGCTAAAATGGGAACCGAAGGATCTGCAGATGCAGGAATCTTGAGCAAAATAAAGTGATAGACTATCTTTGACATCTCTCCCCCTTTTGATCTGTCTCCATTACAGGGGACAGCCAATCGACTGATGTCTACTACAAACCCACTTCCCCACCCCGCCTCTTGCAAAGATGCTGTCCCCCCCACTGTCAATTTCTGTCTCCGCTGCATCTATTCCCAAGATGAGGTTTATTATTCCAAGACATCTGAGGTGTCCTCTTTCTTGGGCATGTTTTCTTACCTCTTCCCCCCCGGGTTATAGATGGATCCTTCAACCGTGTCTCCTCTCCCAGACGGAACAAGGATAGAGTTCCCCAGATCCATACCATTGACCCCAACATCCTCTGCATCCATAATATCGGCCACCGATCAGCGTCCATATCTGCCACCTATCTATCGTTTACATATGATTAGCTTATTTTTATCACTATTTCTCTCAGAACCCATGCGTTCCGGGGAACCCTGGTTGAGAAACACTGCTTGAGACTGAAGAAGGGTCTCGACCCGAAACTTCGCCCATCCCTTCACTCCAGAGATGCTGCCTGTCCCAATAGATAATAGGTGCAGGAGTAGGCCATTCGGCCCTACAAGCCAGCACCGCCATTTACTGTGGTCATGGCTGATCATCCCCGCTGAGTTACTTCAGCATTTTGTGTCAGCCTCCAAACCTGTATGTCTTTGGAGTTTGGGAGGAAACCGGAGCACCCGGATATAAACCCAAACTCTGTACAGACAGAGCATCCGTGGCAGTGCTGGATTTAGATGAAGAGAGGCCCTAAGCTATTCCAATTGTGAGGCCCCTCCCAATCCCCCACCCCCAAGACTAGAGGAAGATGGAAGAGTGTTTTAAATAATTTAAATAATTTGAGTAAAGCCAAGGATGATGACAGGTGTTTTAAAATTTCGCAATTCCTTCTCTGAAGGACATAAAATGTTATTGTTAAATACTGTAGTGATTGAAAAAAAATGCATAAATGTTAAAATCAACACTGAAAAACTTTTGCTATAAACTAATTTGTAAACATTTTGTGGAATAAGCAGGAATTTTTAGGAAAATAAAATTGTAAGTTTACTGTTATATTTTAAAAAACAAAACAAAAACAAAAACAACAAAAAACCCAAAACGTGAGCTTAAAAATGTTATTGCCTGGGAAGTGTTAATAAGATGACCATGACTACCTGATAGTGACAGTGTGACACTCTTAGATCCTACTGTATGTTGTCATTAAACAGTTGGTTTTAAAATACATATTAAGAAATAAAGAAACTACAATCATCAAATACACTTAGACTAAAAAAGTTGTTTTCTCGCCTTCCTCATTGCAAAATCATCCGGACGTTCATCAAAATTTGTTTGTCTAAGTTTGTCACTCTCAATGCACAGAATGCTCAGCACAGATAACCTCCCTTGAGACATTGTGGCCCTTAACTCATTTTTAATTATTTCGAGTCTTGAAAAAGACCTCTCTCCCGAGCAGTTAGTGACCATTAAGCTAAGAAACAGCCGCAAGATTGCTTCCACATTAGGGAAGGCCATCTGAATTTTTTCTTTGTATATAATTTGATAAAGGTCTGTATGAGACAGAGAGTGCTCTTCTGTATGCCTATGGCTTTGTCTCACATACGAGTGAAAGTGCAAAAATTCATCAATAAGTTTCACGTCAACATCTTCTGGGTATGCTTCCATCAACAGTTAAACACCTTGCTGAATTTCTTGCTTAGATGCGGTCAGATTAGCAAGAAAGGAAAACATTTGTGCAACTTTACTGTACACAGTAGCTCTTCTTCTTAAATTGGTTTCAAGTGCATCTAGTATAGGAAAGGATGATTTTTTGCTGCATATCCTTGTACCTACCAGCCATGTTGGCAGCATTGTCATAAGACTGCCCTTGGAATTTTGTAAAGTCAATTTCAAGCTCAGTAGTGAGATAGTTAAACACTAAATCAGCCATGCTTTCTCCTGAGTGTCAAAGAAAGTTACAAATCTCTCACTTGGTAAACCGTCTTCAGGTGATACATATCTGATAAGGTCATTTTGTGAAATGTCAGGGGTGGAATCTACTGACAAGCTGAAATATCTAGCCTTTTTCAAATCAGCCAGAATTGCATCCTTAACTTTTTTTGCCATGTGTTGAATCATTTCCTCACATATATTTTTTGACAAATAAGAGAAATTCCTGATCTGGAGTTTCCATACCGATTGATATGAGCCAGTAAAAATGGATCAAATTTTGCAACTAGCTCTAATAGACCAAGATAATTGCTGTTATTTGGAGATCCAAATTGTTCATTGTCTCCTCTGAATGGTAAGCCTCGTTCTGCAAGTGTGCATATTACGGCGACAATTCTCTCCATGACATGCCGCCAGTACTGCTGTTCTGCTTTTATTTGTTCCTCTCGCTTTGAAGTTAACGTTTGCCCTCGCTTTCTTGTTAAGTAGGTCAACATGGCATTCCTGTGCTGCTCTGAGTTTTCATGAGTTTGGATAAGACAGGGGTTTTCCCCAATCATCAAACCCTTCAGAAGCTAAAGATGTAGCAGAAGATGCAATGTTTGGAAAGAGTTTACAAACAAAGCAATATATCCGGCCTTTTGAGGGAGAATACACAAGCCACTCTCGGCTATGTTTCTCCATTGACTTTTGTTGAATTAAAAAGAGCCTTTGTGCAAACCTAAACTGCTTTTTATACACCCGCTTGGAATTTGAAAATGGTCCACAACGATGCTGAACTTGAGAGGGGCCCCTTTCTACCCAATAGGATACGTCCTCATGTGATAATTCTGTCCACAAACCAACGTCTGTTACAGTAGATCTATGTTTGGCATCATCAATCAGTTCTATATTTTCATTTTGAGCTGGCATCATGGCTGCTTCCTCATATTCAGCTTGCTGTTCCACGTCCTGCTTCGCTGTTTCTGTTTCAGGGAGGTTTTCTTCTGGTTGAATGCTAGTAGTTGGCTGGATAGCTCCACCACACTGATTTCCTTGTGTTAGTATCAATGTATCTGCTTCATCGCTGGCACTTGTTGCCTCCGTCAATGGCTGATCCAAGAAAGCAGTGATTGGTCTTCATTTTCATTTTCAAGTCCCTTTCTCTTGCGCTTGCTAGCACCACTTTCAAATCTTTTACTCATGATCAGATTAGAATCTGAAAATAAAAAGTAAAATTAATCTTCAACAGTTATTAGAAAGGAAAACATGAAGGGGTGTTCTCACAAAATGGGATCCACCAATGGATAATATTTGGGAAATATTTCTTAAAGAATTGTTCCTTATTGACAATTATATTGTAAAATCTGAATCAAATCTGCTTCCAAAAACAGTTTACAAAACGAGTATGCTTTTTCCTATCGTTAACAAAGATGATACAAATAAGCTTAGTTTTATTACTGTAGTGCATTCACAGCACTACACAGTAGGTTTCTAGCAACGATTATCAGCTCTACCCCTAGCATTGCTCCATGCCAACTTCGTAGTTCAAATATCTTTGCACTTTCCTACTTACCCGAGTTTTGACTTTTGAAGCCTGCAAGTATCCAAAGATGTTCCCCGCACCCGCCATCGCTGCTTACTGGAGCACGTGTTAAAGTTGGCCGGACCCCGGTGCCACCAGATTGACACCGATGTGCAGCCGAGCGTGGCCAATGCGATAAGGGGGCTGGAAAGCTGCGCTTTAATTTTTTTAATTTATTGCAGTGCTAGTGTCGAGTTTTCGGCTTAAAACAGTATTATTCTGAAATGGAGGGCAAGGAAAATTACTGAAGGATTGTTTAGAGCAGGGGTGGGGAATCTGCGGCCTTGAGGCCACATGTGGCCTTCTAGGCCATTAAGTGCGGCCTTTTGAATGAATCCAAATTTTGTAGAACAAATCCTTTTATTTTTTTTAACATGTTTTTGTTCGTCTTTTATTGTTTTTATTTTAATCTTAAAATGGACGTATTTAAAATACCAAAGAGTAAAAGAAGATTCAACAAAATAATTGTTGAAGAAGGAACTGCAGATGCTGGAAAATCGAAGGTAGACAAAAATGCTGGAGAAACTCAGCGGGTGCAGCAGCATCTATGGAGCGAAGGAGATAGGCAACGTTTTGGGCCGAAACACTTCTTCAGACTCTTTTCAACAAAATAATCCTCCCCGACTGACGGCCACAAGTAAAACATTAGTAAGTCATGAGGGCTTTGTTAACAAAATAATGTACATTTTGAAGTACATCTAATTGAAGTTTCTTGGATGCGGCCTTATAGATACATAGAAAATAGGTGCAGTAGTAGGCCATTCGGCCCTTCGAGCCTGCACCGCCATTCAATATGATCATGGCTGATCATCCAACACAATATCCCGTACCTGCCTTCTCTCCATACCCCCTGATCCCCTTAGTCACATCTAACTCCCTCTTAAATATAGCCAATTAAAGCTAACTTAATGCGGCCTTCCGACATGAGGCCAGTTCATTGGCTATATTTAAGAGGGAGTTAGATGTGGCCCTTGTGGCTAAAGGGGTCAGGGGGTATGGAGAGAAGGCAGGTACAGGATACTGAGTTGGATGATCAGCCGTGATCATATTGAATGACGGTGCCAACTCCTGCACCTATCTATTGTCTATGTTTCTATGAAAAGGTTCCCCACCCCTGGTTTAGAGACTACAGTGCGTTGTGACAAAAATATTATACACCTTGGCCGGAGGCCCTCTCGATTTTGAGGCCCTGGGCTTCAGCCTGCCAAGCCTGTAGGTAAATCCGGCACTGGTCCCGTGGTCAGGATCGAACCCGGGACTCTGGCGCTGGTTCCATCAAGTGCAGCGACTCCACCGCACTGTGAGCGCAGACACTGAGAGTGGGGAAGAGCTTGGCCCCCCGCGTACCGCTACTTTTGCAATTATTAAAAACAAAGAAAACAAATGTCGACACAGGTGTTACGCTGAAATTTAAAAAAAAAGAAGAAGAAAAAGCGTGGCTTACGGAGACGTTGAGGGGATCGATCGATCGATGGATGGATGGATGGATGGATGGACGGCTGTTGGGTGGCGGTGCGACCTTGGTGATGGCGGCGGCGGCGGCGGTTGTGGAAGCGGAAGTGGAAGCGCTCCCAGACCCAGGCCGCTCCGCCCCTCCCCCCCGCGGCAGGAAGTGACGCACAGACAGGTCGGAGGTCGGCGCGTGATGGCGCAGCGCAGTCGGACGACGAGAGAGTGAAACCCCGTCGACGGTAAGTAAGTAAGTAAGTAAGTAAGTTGGCGGCGGACAGGCCTGGTGGGGGATAGATGCACTTGGGGCAGCCATCGGGCATGGATGGGACTGCCGGGAGAGTGGGTGCGGAGGCTGGGGACGGGCACGGGCACAGCCGACCGGTGGAAATGGGCCCCACCGGGAGAGAGGAGCAGCGGGGGCTGGGGCTGGGGCTGGGGCAAGGAGAGGGGCCGGGAGAGGGGCTGGAGGCAACGGGGCAACGGGGCCCTGGAGACGCAGCAGGACGGGGACCGTGGAGGGGGGAAACCCTACTATAGTTACCCAAACAGATGCAACTAAATTCAAGGTAACTCTTTCTTCCCAAAAAACCCTTCTCTGGCTTAAGTCCTCCCTCCCTCCACCACCTCCAGTTTAAATTCCATTTGGAATATTTTGGAGGACCAAGAAACCAAGAAACCAAGAAAGCGGCTCTGGGGAGAGGAGGTTGTGAGCGGGCATGGTCAGGGAGAGGGGCTTAGGGGGGGCAGTAGGACCTGGGAGTGGGGGCAACGGGGCTGGGACCACCGTGGATAGCAAGCAGAGAGGGGCCGTGTGTAGAGGGAGCCATCCCCAGTGGGAGAGGGGCTCTAGCACTGGTCACCACCGGGGAGAGGGGCCGAGGGACCAGTCACTGGGGCCGGGGGGGGGGGGGGGGGCGCAAGGGGAAATCACTGAGTAGAGGGGCCGGCGGCAGCGAGATCGGGCACAGCCGGGGAGAGGGGCCGAGGCAATGGGCATGGGAAAGCAGGGGCCGGGTTTTGGGGAGGGAGAGAGACCGACAGGAGCAATGGGCAGGGGCTGGAGCAACGGGCTCCGGGAGAAGTCGGGGTGAGGCGGGGGACCGAGGAGAGGGGCCAGGACACCATACATGGCTGGGGAAAGGATGATCGGGGGTCCAGGGTACGAGAAGTGGCATTCGGTTAGGACCGAGACTGATGTTGAGCCAGAGCAACATACATGTCTGGGGCTCGGATGGGAATGGAGTGGGATCGGGCGTTCAGCGAGTTGGATAGACCGACTGGTGCTCTGCAAAGCCAGGCGCAAGGTCCGGGGTTAATAGCCGCCGCATTGGCTCCCTTGGTTTGTGGGCAAGGAGCTTGTCTATAAATTTGAAGAGGGAAGGGGGGGAAGTTGCCTCTTACATGCGTGTCGGCGCCACGTTGAGCTTTTAACCTGGTGCTGCCCATCGAGGAAGTGTTGGTTGATGCATGGAGAAGTTTGTGCCGGCTGCCCTTCTTGCTCCTGAAATCTGTTCATCTTCAGCACACCGCACTATGCAAATTTTGCTCACATTTTCTGCCTGGAAACGTTGTTTTTTCATCTCAGTCCGGTACTTGGAATTGAAGGAGGAATATTCCATGATTGGAGTCGTAGGGTATGTGCAGTTGTTGGAGCTGATCATCGCAGCCTCAGGATGTCACTGCAGGAGTTTCTTAGTTAATCAGCGACTTTCCTTTTGTCATAAGCCAACTAGTGGGAATGTATAAGAAGGAATACTGACTGCACAACATTCAATTCAATTCACCTCTCCTTTGAAATGAATCACTGAATTCCTCTTTGCACCAAGAACTAGGCTGGAATATTAACACACGAGGAATGGCAGATGCCAGAATCTTGCGCGTAAAACACAAAGTGCTGGAGTCAGTCAGCAGGCCAATCAGCATCTGTGGATGGAGTGGACAGACGATGATTCAGGTCATGACCCATCTTTGCAACTAGACAACTTTTATTTATGGCTGATGAGTTGCAAGTTTTATGAGTAAGTGCCAGAGAAAGTCTTCAGTTGGCTAAGACATTCTATAGACTTCCAGTCCATCGTGGAATCCGGCTTACCGTGTCACCGACCAGTGATGGCCCTGTACAGTAGCACTATCCAACACACTAGAGGAATCTGGACCATCGTGTTCACAGGGAGAACGCACAGTGCCCTCCATAATGTTTGGGACAAAGATCCATCATTTATTTATTTGCCTCTGTATTCCACAAATCTATATTGAAGAGGTTGATTTATTAAGTTGTTGAAACATGCAAGTCATTCCATCATCTTTCTTTGGCAGCAGTGTTAACCGTCCATAGGGTGCGCTTCATTAACTCGTGAAGGCCTTCAATGGGAATCACCCCACCCAAAACATGTCTGCTATCTAGAAAGGAAAATACATCTGTTGCCTTGTGGGAAAAGGATGCATTGTCCTGGAGAAACTTAGCAAGTCAGAGAGCATCTGGAATCTGAAGAAGGATCTCGACCCGAAACATCATCCATTCCTTATCTCCAGAGATGCTGCCTGTCCCGCTGAGTTGCTGCAGCATTTTGTGTCTACATCTGGAGAACATAGACCGGTGATGTTTGGTGCCAGGACCCTCCGTCAGACTGATTTTTATCAACCCACATCTCCTGTTATTGCTCCAGTTGCCTAGGAATAGCACTGCCTCCATGTTACATGTTTGTACGGCACCAATCTTGGAACCTGCCTAAAGGTGCCACGGCAGTAAAAAAAAATTGCTGGAAGGACACAGTGCTGGAGTAGCTCAGCGGGTCAGGTGGCAGCACTTCTGGAGGACGGGACCCTTCAGATTAAAAATTATGGATATGCTGAGGAGTATAGGCAGCAGCTGTGAAGAAAGAAACAATGCTTCAAGATAACTTTTCACTGTGGTATTACTTTGAGCACACATTTTCAACACGTTGGCTTTCATCAGTCAGACTATTGAGTATAAAAGTTGGTAGTTATACAAGACATCCCCAGAGTAGGGGAATTGAGAACCACAGGACATAGTTTTCAGGTGAGGGTGGAAAGATTTGGTAGGATCCTGAGAGATAACTTTTTTACGCAAAGGGTGGTGGGTGTACGGAATAAGCTGCCGAAGTAGGTTGTTGTGACATGTACTATCGCAACATTTAAGAAACATTTAGACAGGTACATGGATACGATAGGTTTGTAGAGTTATGGGCCATACACGGGCAGGTGGGACTAGTGTAGATGAGACATGTTGGTCGTTGTGGGCATGTTGGGCCGAAGGGCCAGTTTCCACACTGTATGACTGACTATGTCACATCTGTAACATAGTTAGTGATGGTTGACAAATCTTATCTGGATTTTGGATCTGATAATGGGAGAACACAGTTGCATGTTTACGTTGTAACTTCGCTGAGTTTTTTGGTTCTGGCCAGGACTGCTGCATGCTTTTCTACATTGCTGAATGAGCCAGTGTTGGCCTCGTGTCGTCATGGTGACAGCAGGGTCAATTATATTTTGGGACGAGGTTACAGAGTGGTGGAATACAAAGTTAAGAAACATTTATTCAGGTACATGGATAGGACAGGTTTATAGGAGTATGGACCAAATGCAGGCATGTTGGGCTGCAGGGTCTGTTTCCACGTTGTAAGACTTTATTATGACTATAAGTCTGCTACAGATGGCATTGATGTACAGCTTTGAGGCTCTGGATCCTTTTGGATTTGATACCATTCAACATGGTGATAGTTTTACATAATATAACAGAAGCCGTCTTCAGTGTGAAGATGACATTTTCTTACCATTACAAATACGATAACTTGTTTAAAAGTAACTTATATGGACATTAGTTCCAAATGTTTAAAATTTGTAATGAAATTATTGAGGGCTTGTATTGCAGAACATGCTGGCAACCTGTGATTCGTTAGTGGAAGACATTGAAGATATTGTGTCAGCACAAGATCCAACACCTCATGACCGATTGCTGGCGAGGAAGAGCGTTGTGCCTCGTGTTAGAAAGAGAAATAAACAGGATGAGTTGACGGAAGAGTTACAGGCTGACAGGTGAGTTCCAATTCCCTCATTTGCCACCTCATGTAGAACCCTGTCTGTTGTGATTCTATCTCAACGTTCGCTCTGTGATGTACGTCATCAACATCAGAAATAACATAATGAGACCATTTCTTCTGAACAATTTGCAACCATTGATATTGCTTTCCTCTCCCTCCTCTAACTACTCTCTTTTGTCATTCAACATTGAGACTTCCTCACTTCATAATCCACACTCTGCGCAGTTACTTCAACAAATTCCACTTCTATATTCCCTTTATTAATATTGAAAATTGCCTCATAACATTTCACATGATTAGTACAGGTGTCAGAGGTTATGGGGAGAATGGGGTTAGGAGGGAGAGATAGAGCAGCCATGATTGAATGGCGGAGTAGACTTCATGGGCTGAATGGCTTAAATCTACTCCTATCATTTATGACCTTATGACATGAGGGTTATCAAACAAATTAACACTGACCCATGTAAGCAAGTATGAAGAGGGGACGACGACTTGAAGGATAGGAAAAGGATGAAAATTTTGAAATGGGGGTTTGCATTGCTTAAGCGGAAATTGATGCAAGGCATGAAGTGTGCTGTTGAGAAGTGACATAATTGAACAGGAAGGGGCAGAATACAGAGCTAAGTGGAGTTGGACTAAGGAATAAAAATGAGTAAAAATTACCACCCCTTTTACTGAATGCAGTTAGCATTCCCTAAGTAGATGAATGCTGGGAATCGGAGTATTTGACATTCTAGAAGTATAGGCAAAGGGAAAATGGAGTCAGGCAGTTCTGTTCAAGGTTCAGATGGTAAGGAATTACATGGGCTCAGCAATGAAAGATGTAGAATTATTTTGAATGGGCCTAAGAAATAATGATGGTAAGAAGTCATTGGTGGGCTTAACAAGTATTCTCCTATAGAAGCTATATGAGTCTGCACTGTGGAAAACATTGAAAATGTTCCAATAATTAAAGCTTATCAACGAGATATAGGGAGGGAAGAGCTTAAATTAATTAATTGCCAGAGAAAAAAGTGCTTGGCAAATTAATGGGAGCTAATGTTTAGGATAGAGATACAGCGCAGTTACAGGCACTTCGACTCACCGAGTCCACGCCAACCAATGATCCCTGCACATTAACACTATCGTACACACACTAGGGACAATTTACAATTTTATCAAGCCCATTAGCCTACAAACTTGTACGTATTTGGTATGTGGGACAAAACGGGAGCTCCCGGAGAAAACCCATGAAGGTTGCGGGGGGAGAACATATAAACTCCGTACAGACAACTGCCATGGCCAGGATCGAACCCTGGTCTCTGGCGCTGTCAGGCAGCAACTCTACCATTGCCCCTAACGGCTAACATATCCTCAGATATAATAGCTTTCACCTTTGGTTGGGTCGTAAAGGATGCAGCATCAGAGATGGGGAATGTATTGGGTATAATCCAATAAAATTCTGAAGATTTTGGAGGAATCCCAGTGAATTGGAAAATGTTAAATTTACTGGCACCGTTCAAGCAAGACAGACAGAGCAGGAAGCTGTTGGCTAGGTGGCTTTGCGACTGCCATTGGGAAGGTGGGAATCCATTACAGCAACACGTGGAACCGTATAGTAAATGCTTCTGTACTAATTTTAACTGTTTCCTCCCATTCTTTATTCAACCTCAAATCTGCTTGTGTTTCTGGTGGAGCTTGATTAGTGAGAGTAAAGTTTTTGTAACGAAAATAGGAGAAAAAACAAGATATTTGGATAATCAGTTACTTTTCCCCCCCGTCTCTTACGTAGTGGATCTCACATTTGTTATATTTTAGTCTGCTGGAACTATTCCGGAATCAGTGAATTTTGAAATTCCCAATGATCGTGTAGATTTCTCTGCATCCAACTCTTCTAAAAAGCTTGGGTTTAGGATTATCCAGTTCTGGGAATTTGTTGACTTTCAGTCCCTTTCGTTTCTCCAGTATTTCCTTTCTTTTTGTTATTTGAAGTTATTCATTTTCATTTATTTTAGTTTAGTTTAGAGATACAGACAGGCCCTTCAGCTCGCGGTGACCATGCTGACCAATGATCCCCGCACATTTACTCTATATATTATACCAAGCCAATTAACCTACAAACCTGTACGTCTTTGGAGTGTGGGAGGAAACTGGAGATCCCGGAGAAAACACACACAGGTCACTGGGTGAAAGTACAAACTCCATACAGACAGCACCCGTAGGCCGGTTCGAACCCGTGTCTTTGGAGCTGTAAGGCAGCAACTACCCCTGTGCCACCCACAAAATGTTTTGGGATTTTCTCAATTTATGATGCATTTGCTGTGTCTGTCTTCAGAGTGAATACAACATATGCTTTAGACTATTATGCAGCAGAAAAATAAAATTTAGGGTTTAACTAAAACCAAGGGTTTAACTAGATAATATGAACCAAATTAAACTAAGGGCAGGTGAACTGTAGAATGTGTTTTAAATGTAGTGAATGTAATGTCCTCCACCAAATGATCCAGAAAGGTTGAACAATAGCATGTAGAAACAAGAAACTGCAGATGCAGATGCTGGAGAAACTATGTGGGTCAGGCAGCATCTCTGAGGAAAGGGATAGGTGACATTCTTCAGCAAAAGTATACTAGTAGAGAATGTTCAGGGGAATTCTCGAGGATCAGTCAAATTTCAAGAGAAGACTATTTAATGGGTTTAATCCGTAATCTGTTTAATCCCTCTGGCACTGGGGGAGCTGCACGCCGTGGTCAACAAGTACCAGACGGCTTACCCCGAGGCGTTTGCCACCATTGCCGGTGACTTCAACAAAGCCAACCTGAAGAAATTGCTCCCTAACTTCTACCAACATGTCTCCTGCCGCACCAGAGGATCAAACACCCTCGACCATTGCTACACGACCATCAAAGACGTCTATCGCTCTATCCCTCGCCCTCACTTCAGAAAATCCGACCATTCAACGGTGCTGCTTCTTCCTGAATAAAGGCAGCAACTGAAGAAGTGAGGACTGTACAGAGCTGGTCGGGGGAGGCAGAGGAACAACTCCAGGACTGCATGGAGTCTGTAGACTGGGCAATGTTCAAGGACTCGGCAACGGCCCTGAATGAATACGCCACAGTGGTTACAGACTTCCTAAGGAAATGTGTGGAGGACTGCATTCCAAAAAAACCTTCTGAGTGTTGTCTAATCAGAAGCCTTGGATGAACCATGAGATCCGCACTCTTCTGAAAACCTGATCCTGGGCATTCAGGTCTGGCGATGCAGAAGTCTATAAGAAGTCCAGATACAACCTTGGTAAGGCCATCAAAAAGGCCAAAAGGGACTTCTGCTCTAAGCTGGAGGATGAGACGGATGTTCGGCAACTGTGGCAGGGCTTAAATGCCATCACCTCCTACAAGGCAAAATCAGGAGGCAGCTCAAACGACAGCGAAGCATCACTCCCTGACAAGCTCAATGCGTTCTACGCACGGTTCGATAGGGAGAACACTGATGTGCCTTCCCGAGCTCCCATTTGCCCTGACGGTATTAATGTCACAGTCACAATGTCGATGTTAGAAGATCCTTCAGGGGGGTGAACCCTCAGAAAGCACCTGGACCTGATGGTATACCCAGTCAAGTTCTCAAGATCTGTGCAGACCAACTGGCGGGAGTCTTTGCAGACATTTTCAACCTCTCACTTCTGAGGTCTGAGGTACCCACGTGCTTTATGAGGGCATCAATAATACCAGTGCCGAAGAAGAGTAAGGTGACGTGCCTCAATGACTATCGACCAGTGGCACTAACGTCTGTGGTGATGAAGTGCTTTGAGAGGTTGGTTATGGTGCACATCAACTCCAACCTCGACAAGAACCTCGACCCACTGCAGTTCGCTTACCGCCACAACTGGTCAATGGAGGATGCAATTTCACTGGCTCTCCACTTCGCATTGGACCACTTGGACAATAAAAACACTTACGTCAGGCTGTTGTTTATAGACTACAGTTTGGCGTTTAATACCATCATCCCTTCCAAGCTGGTTACCAAGCTCACGCATCCCTTGCAATTGGATCCTCGACTTCCTCATCCACAGACCACAGTCTGTTCGAATTGGCGGAAACACTTCATCCTCAGTAACAATTAGTAAGGGAGCACCTCAAGGCTGCGTGCTCAGCCCCCTGCTTTACTCACTCTATACCCATGACTGCGTAGCCGGACATAGTGTAAACTCCATCATCAAGTTCGCCGACGACACCACTGTTGTTGGACGAATCACAGATGGGGATGAGTCAGAGTATAGAAGTGAGATCGACCAACTGACCAAATGGTGCCAGCACAACAACCTGTCTCTCAACATCAGTAAGACCAAGGAACTGATTGTGGACTTTGGTAGGGGAAGGATGAGGACCCATAATCCTGTTCACATCAATGGGACGATGGTGGAGGGGGTCAAAAACGTCAAATTCCTGTGCATGCATATTTCCGAAGATCTTTCCTGGACCCAGCACACCGATGCAATTATAAAGAAGGCACAACAGCGACTCTACTTCCTGAGAAGATTACGGAGATTCGGCATGTCAAAGAGGATTCTCCTAAACTTCTACAGGTGCACGGTAGAGAACATTCTGACTGGTTGTATCGTGGCCTGGTTCGGCAACTTGAACGTCCAGGAGCGGAAAAGTCTACAAAAAGTTGTGACCACTGCCCAGTCCATCACCGGCTTTGACCTCCTCACTGTTGAAGGGATCTATTGTAGTCACTGCCTCAAAAAGGCAGCCAAAATCATCAAAGCCCCACACTCATTTCACCATTGCCATCAGGAAGAGGGTACAGGAGCCTGAAAACTGTAACATGCATGTTCAGGAACAGCTTCTTCCCTACAGCCATCAGGCTATTAAACACAACAACAAATAAGCTCTGAGCTCTGAACTGCAAATGACTATATTATTATTGCACTATATTTGTTATTTATTGAAAAAAAAAATTCTCTTCCCCCGTTATATACTATGTTTACATATTCACATATTCTGTGGTGCTGCAGCAAGTAAGAATGTCATTGTCCCATCTGGGACATATGACAATAAAACACTCTTGACTCTTGATGCCCCCAAAAACCAACATGTAGCTATTCGGAGGAACTCGTCCAATTTCATTTTGAATTCTTGGGGCATGTCAGCTCTTTACACTTTCCAATAAACTGTTCCAGACGTCTGTGATTGTGATAAGATTTTTTTGGGCATTTTTCTTATTCCCTGTTTAACAGTAACGCCCATTTTCCTTAACTTATTTGAATCAATTAGCCTTTCTACGTAGATCAGATCCAATTCTAACATTTTAAAGACCCCAGTTTCCAAAGTAACTTTTAAGTGATTCTCTCGTTCCCGATCAAAATATAATTATAATGCATTCGGCTCTTGTAATGCAATCAGTGTTCCCTTATTCATGACTCGTGTTATGGAATAGTGCATTTTAGCAGAGCAGTACTAGAGAAATTAAAGGGATTAAAAGGAGACAAATTCTGATCACTTGATAGTCTGCATCCCATTGTAAGATATATGTCTACAGAGATACTTGATCTATTTAGTCACGTATATGTTCATGTTATCAGAGCAGAATTGGGTCATTTGGCCCATCAAGCCTACGTCTGAAGAAGGGTTTCGTCCCGAAACATTGCCTATTTCCTTCGCTCCATAGATGCTGCTGCACCTGCTGAGTTTCTCCAGCATTTTTGTGCACCTTCGCCATTCAATTGTGGCTGATCTATCTTTCAATCTCAATGCCATTTTCATGTCTATTCTCAATAACCACTGACAATGTTCTATCCATGTCCCACGTCCTATCCAAATTCTGTAGAATCTGAAATAAGTGTGTACACTGCTCTTTATAAAGAATGGGGCAGAGAAATGGCAAGGAGTAAACTACAGGTAGTTCTACTATAATGCAAGTTTCCATATCACAAATTAGATATAATGCGAGCAATGAATTTTGGAACATTTTGCATAATGCTGGCCTCATTGATTATAGCAAGGTTTCGATCAGGATTTGCACTTATAAGTTACTTTGGAAATTGACAAGCAGAAGAAAAATACAGAAAAAGTCTAAATGAAAATAATATTGTTTCTGTGCAACCGCTCACCACAGCAATCAGATACCATTGCCTCTTAAGAACACAGTCTGTCAGTTTCACCGCAGTGACCATTGAAATTGATAAGCCGAAACGTCATCCATTCCTACTCTCCAGAGATGCTGCCTGTCCCGCTGAGTTACTTTGACATTTTGTGTCTGTCTTTGATTTTAACCAGCATCTGTAGTTCCTTTCTGCACAGAAATTGATAAACAATTAGTTCCATTGACACTTGTGCAATGATGCTGTATTAAACAGTGCAACATAAGGCCTTTGCTATTTTCAGCTTGCAATAACAAAAATAATTTTAAAGCTATTGGCAAGACCTTTTTGTTTTTGAAAATCCTGCAGGGGGATAAAAAAAGTCATAAGTTCATGTCATAGGAGCAGAACTAGATCATTAACCCATCGAGTCTACTCCACCATTGTCATGGCTGATCTATCTTTCCCTCCCCGCCCCAGTCTCCTGCCTTCTTCCCATAACCGTTGACACCTACTGATCAAGAACCTTTCAATCTCCGCTTTAAAAATACCTAATGATTAGATTTTATTCCTTGTCATTTGAACCTCAAAGAGGCTCAAACAAAACTCCGTTTCCACAGCCATACAAACAAAACAATTCCTACACGACACACAAACAATTCAATTTACAGAAAACATCTATCACAGTGAATCTCCTCACTGTGATGGAAGGCAAAGTCTTTTCTCTCCCCTGCACCATTTTTCTCCCGATGTTGAAGCCCCAGGCGGGCAATGTTAAGTCCCACGGCCGAGCCCAAAAGTCACAAAGTTGGAGCCCCCGGCGGGCGCTGGAATGTCCCGCAGCCATTAAAGCCGCGCCGGGCGATTTACGGCCCCGCTCCGGGCCGTTCCAACCCCGCGACACGGGCGGGAGAAGTTGCGTTGCGGGAGCTCCGGAAAGCGGTCTCTCACCCGGACCCGCGAGCTCCCGATATCATAGTCCACGGGTCTGCAGCTGGAGCTGGAGCTCCGGAGTCAGGCCGCAGCAACGAGCCACCACCACTCTCCCACGCTCCGAGGACGGCCAGCCCCACGATGGTAAGTCCGCAACTCCACAGGCTCCGCGACTGGAGCCCCCAGGTCGTCCCGGTCGGAGGCCGCTTCACGGAGCTAGGCCCCAACGACAACGGAGACCCGACAGGGAAAAGGTCGGGTCTCCCGTACAGGGAAGAGATTTTAAAAGTTTCCCCCTCCCCCCCCCCCCGCCGCCCCCCACATATACACAATTAAAAACAGTACAAAAAAACACAAACAACTACATTTAACTAGACAAAAAAAAAAAGAAAAGGTCTTGGCCTCTGCAACCCTGTGGCAAAGAATTTCCTAGATTCGACACCTGACGAAATAAATTCCTGCTCATCTTGTTTCTAAAAGTAGGTCCTTTTATTCTAAGGCTGTGACCTCTGGTCCTAGACTCTCCATATATACATATCTTCATACATATATATATACATACATACATATCTTCATATGTCATAGGGTGTCCAGCACCTCATTGACTAATATGGAGTGTCCTCAAGACATCTCCCTTAACCTTCCCAAGTCTAATTGTCTTTTCTGCCTTATTAAACAGGAGAAATATTAATTGTGTTATTTTCTACATCACAAGGTTTCTTCAGAACTATGGCATTACAGCAGAACTACTTGTATTTTTAAGATAGGTAGGGGATGGTGGTAATGGCAAACTAGAGGGAAGAAGACACCACTGATTGGAGCAATACCAAGGCAAAGGAAAATGTTAAAGCTTATTGGAGGCCAATCTTCTGGATCATTTCATAGAACAATGAACAGTACAGCAGAGCAGATGGCCAGGCCCTTCGGCCCACAATGTTTGTGCCGAACATGATGCCAAGATCAATCTTATCTGCAGGCACACAATCCATATTCCTCCATTCCCTGCATGTTCACATGCTTATGCAAATGTCTTAAATACCACCTTCGTATCTACCTTTACCACCACCCCTGCAGCATGTTCCAAGCATTCACCGCCCTCAATGAAAAAACAAAAATAACTTGCTTCTCATATTTCCATTAAACTTTACCTTTCAAAGTTATATGGCCTCTTGTCATTCCATCCTGGAAAGTATTTTACTTTTCCATTTTATAATCACAGCATCAGCATTCTCTTGGTTACCATTGAATGGGAAATTAAAGTGGGACTCTGTTAAGTAAATACACTGGCAATAAGTGCAGGTTGGAGCTTGGTGTGCAGTATGTCTGCACTCCTAAATCCTTAAATAATTTTGGTCCTCCACAAAACATGTTGTGAGAAATAAAGAGCACATCTCCAATAATACTTTTGAAGGTGGTTTGAAAATATACTCTTTTCATCACCGTAAAAGTTAACCTCTTCCATCATGACCATAGTCTATCTACACTGTCTACATTTTGCACTGGACCAGCTTTAAAGCATGTGATTGTACGAATGTGCACCAATAGGATTTTTGATTTCAGTATTTCACCTCTGCCGAAATATAAAGATAGCAAGTGCATGGGAACATTTTCATTTAAGTTTCCTTCTAAGTTATAGACCACTTTTTTGGTAATATATCACCATTTCTCCATTGTCACTGAGTGAAAATACTGAAAGTAACAAATACTGATCGTTGCACATTGATATGATCACAAACCATTCAAATAGGTAGTTTAATCAACTTTTGCATGTTGAATTTGCACATAAAGGATGTTTTTGTGATTGTATTTATGGTGTTGCTACAACTGATATTATTAATAGATTATCTTTTTAATGTTAATGTGACCAGAAATAGAAAATTATCTATGTACATTCGGGGGCATTTACTATAACGATTTGAAATTTTGAGTTTAATTATTGTTTTCATTACTTTAAAAAAATATTTGCAGTGTTATTCCTGGAACACAGAAAATTTGGGTGAAGACTTGGGGTTGTTCACATAATAATTCAGATGGCGAATACATGGCAGGTCAACTAGCCGCCTACGGGTACAAAATCACAGGTAAATATCAAATAAAGTACATTCTATAATACTCATAATTACGGAATTTAATCTTAGCAATGTAAACATTGGTTTCTGGTGGTATCTTAAGTTTCCTTTGAAACTACTTCAAAATTGGATTACTGACCAGAATCACTACTTGATAGCTTATGTTAATTGCTATGTTTTGCAAAGTGTTTTGTCACTGTTTGACTGTGTTCTTCCTGACTCTTTTAAAATAGAATTTTTAAGTTACAGAGAAATTCAGCTTTGTAAAGTTCTTGATCATCAATAAGAATGGTAGTAATGTAAGAATAAGTTGACACAATTTTTACATTATGTATATCGTCTAGTTTTAACAGTGCTGCAAATAAGTTGTGCCATTTGTTTTTTATCCCAGCCACTTATAGTTTATGGTGTAGAAAGATGTTCCCTTTGATCTAGCATTTTCTACCAGTACACTACATTATTGTCTACCTGTATACTACAATATTGTTCCCATACACTACATTATTGTCAACCAGTTTGATCATTATTATCGAAGATAGTCCCAAAAGGTGAGAGGTCAGGAATAGGTGATGTTTTGGGTTGAGACACTTCTTTAGTCTGAAGGAATGGGTGACGTTTCGGGTTGAGACGCTTCTTTAGTATCCAGCGATGCTGCCTGTCCTGCTGAGTTACTCCAGCATTTTGTGTCTACCTTCGGTGTAAACTAGCATCTGCAATTCCTTCCTACCAATAATTATTATCACTCAGAATACTACATAATTGTCTGCTAGTGTATCACATTAGAACATAGAACAGTACAGCACAAGAATAGGCCCTTCGGCCCATAATGTCTGTGCCGAACAGGATACCAAGATCATCTCTTATCTACCTGAGCATAATACATATCCCTCCCCCCCCCCCCCCCCCATTTCCTGCATATCTTTATGCCTACATGTAAATGTTACTTAAATGTTACTATTGTATCTGCCTCGACCACCAACTGCAGTGCAATCCAGGCTTTCACCACCCTCTGTGTAAAAAAAAAAGTTGCTCCACATATATCCTTTAAACTTTGTTTCTCTCACATTAAAGCTATGGGCTCTAGTATTTTATTTATCCATCTTGGGTAAAAGGTTCTGACTGCCTATCCTATCTGCCTCTCATAACTTTATATACTTCTATCAGGTCTTCCAGCAATCTCCATCATTCCAGGGAAAATAATCCAAGTCTGTCCAAGCTCTCCCTGCAGCTAATAGCCTCTGATCCAGGCATCATTCTGGTAAACCTCCTCTGCATCCTTTCCAAAGCCTCCTTCCTGAAATGGGGTGACCATAACTACGCACAATACACCAAATGTGGCCTAACCAAGTCGAAAAGCTGCATCATGACTTTCCAACTCTTATACCCTATGCCCCTAAACACACCATATGCATTCTTTACGACTCTATCCATTTGTGTTGTCACTTTCGGGAAGTTGTAGACTTGGGCTCCAAGATCACTCTGTACATCATTGCTGTTAAAATTCATGCCATTAGTTGTATTTTTTGCCCTCTCGTTTGACCTCCCAAAGTACAACACCTCATACTTCATTGGATTAAACTCCATCTGCCATTTCTCCATCCATTTCTGTAGCCCGATCTATATCCCGCTGCATACCTTGACAGTCTTCCTCATATTGTTCGATCGTCCATGTTTACATTCAAGTTATTTATATATATATATATCACAAACAGGTGAGGCCCCAGCACAGATTCCTGTGGAACTCCACAGGTCACATATCTCCAGCCTGCATATTGTCCTTCCACCACAACCCCGTGTCTTCTATCAGTAAGCCAGTTCTGAATTCATACGACCGAGTCACTATTAATCCCGTGCATTTTATTCTTCTGGATCGGCCAACCATGGGGGACTTCATCAAATGCCTTGCTAAAACAACATCCATGTAGACAGCTTCCACCGCCCTACCCTCATCGATCACCCTCGTCACCTCAAAAAATAAAATCAAGTTAGTAAGACACAATCTTCTGTGTACAAAGCCCATGCTAACTACCCCTAATTAACCCATTCTCTTCCAAATGGAAGTAAATCCTATCCCGAAGAATCCTCTCCCAATCCCAATAGCATCCCTATCACTGACATGAGGTTTGCCGGCCTATAATTCCCTCGATTCTCTCTACTTTTCTTAAATAAAGGAACAACATTAGCTGCTCTCCAGTCCTCTGGGCCTCGCCTGCGGCTAGAGATGATGCAAAGATCTTCATCTGGCTCCTGCAATCCCCTCTTGGCTCTTCAATACCTGGCATAAATCCCATCAAGTCCTGGATTGTATCCGCCTTAAAGCTCCATAAGAGCCCCAATATCTCCTCCTCCTCATTCTCAAACTGCCCTTGTATATTAGTATGTGTAGGAAAGAACTGCAGACGCTGGTTTGCACCGAAGATAGACACAAAATGCTGGAGTAACCCAGCAGGACTGAAGAGTCTGAAGAAGGGTCTCGACCCGAAACGTCACCCATTCCGTCTCTCCAGAGATGCTGCCTATCCCGCTGAGTTACTCCAGCATTTTGTGTCTATCTTATGCATATTAGTATTTTGCATACTGATCTCCATATCCTTCTTCTTGGGTTATTAGATTGTTTTTGCTGTTGCCTAATCTTTTTGACATAATCTGATTCAGAGATTAACTTAATCTCCACCCATACAACAGTTTTCCCCCCCAAAATAATTGCGTTTGAATTGTCACAATAAATACATGGTCAAGATTGGAGACCATGGACTGAATGTACTTAGAGCAGAATGGATACAAAATTGGCTAAGTAGCAAATGAGGAGTTAAGGTGGGGGGTTGCTATGCAAGGATGCGTACTCAGCCCCTTCTTTACTCCTTATATACCCACAACTGTGCAGCCAAGTACAAATCCAATTTACAAATTCAAAGATGACACCAATGTAGTGGGCTGGATATCAAGTAATGACGAGGCAGACTACAGGAAGGAGATTGAGAACGTTGTAACCTGATGTCAAGACAACAACCTTTCACTCAATGTCAGCAAGACAAAGGAGATAGTGATGGACTTCAGGAAGTGAAGTACATACATTGACGGTGCCAAAGTAGAGTTGGTTAAAAGCTTCAAGTTCCAAGGAGTAATTATCACAAGCAACTTGTCCTGGACTAACCATATCAAAACAATGGCCAAGAATGCACACCGACACCTCTACTTTCTTAGCAGGCTTGGGAAGGCCAAAGTGTCCCCAACAACTGTCACCAACTTCTTCAAATGCACCCTAGAAAGCATTTTATCGGGCTGCATCGCAACATGGTTTGGGAACATCTCCATCCAAGACCGCAAGAAATTGCAGAGAATTGTGGACGCAGCCCAGACCATCACACAAACCAACCTCTCTTCCATTGACCATCTACACCACGTGCCTCGGCAAGGCCACAGCCTAATCAAAGACGAGTCTCTCACCCCGTTCACTCCCTCTTCTCCTCTCTCCCATCAGGCAAGAGGTGCAGAAGTGTGAAAACGCACACCTGCAGATTCAGGGACAGTTCCTTCCCAGCTGTCATCAGGCAACTGAACCATCCTATCAACAACTAGGGAGCGATCCTGAGCTACCATCTACCTCATGGGAGACCTTTCGATTAACATTAATCGAACTTTACTGGACTTTATTTTGCATTAAATGTTATTCGCTTTCTCCTGGACGATTTAATTGTAATCGTATAGTCTTCCTGCTGACTGGATAGCACGCAACTTGGTACAAGTGACAATAAACTAAACTGGAAGGATGTCATTATGCTGGAAAGAATGCAGAGCTTTACGAGGATGTTGCCATGATTTAAGAGGCTGAGCTATAGGAAGAGGTTGGGCAGGCTACGACTATTTCTTGGAGTGCAGGAGGATGAGGAATGATTGTACAGAGATGTACAAAATCATGAGAAAAATAGATCGTGTGAATGCACAGTCTTTATCCTAGGGCTGGGGAATCAGGAAAGCCCATAGTTTAATGTGAGATGGGAAGATTAAATACGACCCTGAAGGGCAAATTTGTCACCTAGAGGGTAGTGGCTATATGGAACAAGCTGCCAGAGGAGGTAATTGAGGCAGGTACTATAATAGCATTTAAAAGACTCTGGTTCAGGTACATGGATAGGAAAGATTTAGAGGGATATTGGGCCAAATGCGGGTGGATGTTGGGCCAGGACCGGGCCCGGCTGCTGACTGATCGAGGAGAAGAGAGACATCGGTGAGCGAGCTGGGCTGTCGGCAAGAGTGGAAGGCTGTCGGAGAGACTTCGCCCACTTGAGTGCCGGCGGTCGGCTGAGGATGGACCCGTGTGAGGCCCGGCGGTCGGTGGTGGACCCGCTGTCGAGAACAAGGAGGAACCCAGGGGGGGGGGGCGCCGAGAACAAAGAGGGACCCGGCGTGGAAGGTTGGGGAGATGAAAGCGGGACTATATTGAATATTCTTGTAACTTTGTTGGCACCCTTTAGGTGGCGACTCTTACATACTAGTGCTGAAGGCAAACAAAGAATCTCACTATACCTACACGTGACAATAGAGTATCATTCAATCAAATGGGACTATCATAGATGGGGCATCTTGATTGACCTACAAATTGGGCTGAAGGCCTCTTCATGCTGTACGACTAAGTGACAGCAAAATTAGAAAACTTTCCACAAGTACATGCCCTGCACAGCACTCTTCTCCTTTGTGTGTCATTCCATTGGCATTATCCGTTTACTGAGGCAACAAATGAACGTTTTACTCCCTTCTGTTACAATTAGAAGAACATCCTGGTTTAATCGTATTAGTTATAATCACCGCCAAGCAACCATCAGAAAAGGTTGCAAAAGCAATTACTACTCTCAAAAGGGTACGATGTGAAGCAAACCACCTTATAAACAAAAAATTAAACTGAATAGGTAGTCACAATGAAACTATGTGAATGGCATACTCAAAATCTTGGACGCATGACAGCCAACGCCAGCCAGGAGAGTTCTATATTTAACATTTTATAACCAACCCACATGCTTCAACTTTTCAATTTAATCATTTCATTACCAGAGCTTGACCCACAAATGGCTCCCAGATTCCTTCATCTTTTTTTCTTGCATTTTCAGCTGAATCTTTTCATTCCCAGTCAATGAAGCAGAGTAGGTTTCAGAGTAGGTGGTCAGAGCAAGACCACTCCCCACCCCATCCCACCACCACCACCACCAACAGCTGATAAAATTTATAACTGGGTTTATTTTCAAGCTGCCAGTCTGATAACAAACAGATGCTGGGTCAGTCCAACGTAAGCACTTAAAGACACAAGGAGCCCGTTGTCAATGAGAACATGCAAAGGCAAGTTAGAAACGGCACTGTAATGCCATTTCGCCATACACTGGTCTCACATTCACCATTCAAGTACATTGTAGGTTAAAATAATCCTGTAATCAAATGCTGCAACAGGATAGCTCACAATGTTGTCACATATCCCTGACGATGAAGTCAATCCTTGGCTGCATTTTAAAACTGAGATTCCTTTTTGTAACAAATTAACTTTCTCTGTATTCAGGTTAACAAACCAAAATCTACCTAGTTGATCTTGGCCAAGAATGAATATCTTTAGAATAACTTAAGTGCTCACAAAGCCGACACAGTTGCTTGGTTCTAAATTATGAACATATCTCTCTTCATTTTCACTTTTATCATGTTTTTATTCAAAGCTCAGGCTTTGAAAATCCGTCCTATTCCTCTTAAAAAGAATGCCCCAAAATGCCATCAAAGCAATGCATTTTTTAACCTTTTGCTTTTCATTTACCATTACCATTGGGGTAGTACAGTGGTGCAGCGGTAGAGTTGATGTCTGTACAGAGTTGTAAGTTCTCCCTTGAGTTCCTCTGGGTGCTCCAGTTTCCTCCCATACTCTAAAGATGTGCATGTTTGTAGGTTAATTGGCTTCTGTAAATTGTTAAGTGTCCATAGTATGTAGGTCAGCATGGACTTGGTGGGCCGAAGGGCCTGCTTCGATTCTGTATCTCCAAAGTAAAGTAAATTTAACCTACCAATTTTTGTTCCAATCCATGCGAACCAGACAAATTTGCAAATTTTGTTGCTTTTTTCCCTTAGTTTGAATTTTCTTTTTTCACATTAACTCTATAAGAGCGATTTAAAAACATTTTTATCTCCAATATAATGTTTAAGAAGGAACTGCAGATGCTGGAAAATCGAAGGTAGACAAAAATGCTGGAGAAACTCAGCAGGTGAGGCAGCATCTATGGAGCGAAGGAAATAGGCGACGTTTCGGGTCGAGACCCTTCAGACTAATGTGGGGGTGGGAAGAAGAAAGGAAGAGGTGGAGACAGTGGGCTGTGGGAGAGCTGGGAAGGGGAGGGGAAAGAAGGAGAAAGCAGGACTACCTAAAATTGGAGATGTCAATGTTCATACCGCTGGGGTGTAAACTACCCAAGCAAAATATGAGGTGCTGCTCCTCCAATTTACGGTGAGTCTCACTCTGGCCATTGAGGAGCCCCAGGACAGAAAGGTCGGATTCGGAATGGGAAGGGGAGTTGAAGTGCTGAGCCACCGGGAGATCAGGTTGGTTATTGCAAACCGAGCAGAGGTGTTGGGCGAAGCAATCGGCAAGCCTACGCTTGGTCTTACCAATGTTGAGCAGCTGACACCTAGAGCAGCGGATGCAATAGATAAGGTTGGAGGAGGCGCAGGTGCACCTATAAAGACTGCTTGGGTCCTTGGATGGAGTCAAGGGGGGAGGTAAAGCGATAAGTGTAGCATTTCCTGCGGTTGCACGGGAAAGTGCCAGGAGAGGGGGTGGTTTGGATGGGAAGTGATAAATTGACCAGGGAGTTACGGTGGGAGCGGTCTCTGCGGGAAGCAGAAAGGGGAGGAGGTGGGAAGATGTGGCCAGTGGTGGGATCCCGTTGGAGGTGGCGAAAATGTCGGAGGATTATTTGTTGTATGTGACGGCTGGTAGGGTGGAAGGTGAGGACAAGGGGGACTCTGCCCTTGTCACGAGTGGGGGATGGGGAGTGAAAGCAGAGTTACGGGTATAGAAGAGACCCTGGTGAGAGCCTCATCTATAGTAGAAGAGGGGAACCCCGTTCCCGAAAGAATGAGGACATCTCCGATGCCCTGGTGTGGAACACCTCATCCTGGATGTAGATGCGGCGTAGACGGAGGAATTGGGAATAGGGGATGGAGTCCTTACAGGAAGCAGGGTGGGAAGAAGTGTAGTCCAGATAGCCATGGGATTCAGTGGGTTTATAGTAGATGTCGGTCAGTAGTCTGTCACCTGCGATGGAGATAGTGAGGTCTAGAAACCGTAGGGAGATGTCGGAAATGGTCCAGGTGTATTTGAGTGCCGGATGCAAGTTTGTGGTGAAATGGATGAAGTCAGTGAGTTCTGTATGGGTGCAGAAGGTAGCACCAATGCAGTCGTCGATGTAGCGGGGATAGGACCATGGTACGCCTCGAACAAGGATTGTTCGACGTACCCTACAAATAGGCAGGCATAGCGAAAAGAGGGAGTCAAACGAAAAGTTGTTAAGGGTAAGGACCAGCTCTGCTAGGCGGAGGAGAGTATCAGTAGACGGGGATTGGTTGGTTCTGCGGTCGAGGAAGAAACGGAGGGCTTTAAGACCCTCCTGGTGGGGGATGGAGATGTAGAGTGACTGGACATCCATGGTGAAGATGAAGGAATGGGTCCTAGAAAACGGAAGTTATGGAGGAGACGAAGAGCGTGTGAGGTGTCTTGAACATAGGTAGGGAGGGATTTAACCAGGGGGGATAGGATGGAGTCGAGGTATGTGGAAATATGTTCGGTGGGGCACAAACAGGCAGAAACAATGGGTCTGCCAGGAGAGTCAGGTTTCTGGATTTTGGGGAGAAGGCTGGGGAACGATGAGGTTGGAGGCTTGGGAGGGCAAGGAGCCGGAAGTGATGAAGTCAGTGATAGTGTTAAAGCCCTGTCCCACGGTACGAGTTCATTCCAAGAGCTCTCCCGCGTTTGCCCTGATTCGAACTTGGAGATTTACGGTAATGGCCACTCGTCGGTACTCGGGGCTCTCGTGGACATTTTCAACATGTTGAAAAATCTTCACGAGTCTTCCCGTACTTACCTGCCATTAGCGGGTCTTCCCGAGTACCTGTCGTTAGCGTTACGAGCCGATAAGAGACGTCCCTGAGCTCCAACGTACCCGCTACGTTCATTCTCCGTGCTTACCCCGAGTTTAAAAATAAAAAAACTCGGGAGAGCTCTTGGAATGAACTCGTACCGTGGGACAGGGCTATTAGAGATAG
The DNA here is from genome assembly GCA_038087875.1 of Malacoraja senta. Taxonomy (NCBI): domain Eukaryota; kingdom Metazoa; phylum Chordata; class Chondrichthyes; order Rajiformes; family Rajidae; genus Malacoraja; species Malacoraja senta. Next base: position 1,341,624 of record CM075995.1, read on the forward strand.
TGGCCTGGTGCTCGTCTGTGGGGTCATGGTCCAAGGATAAGTAGGAGGAGGTGTCTGAGAGTCCAATATTATGTTTGTGATTTGTGAACTTTTGCTACCCGAATGGCTGTAATGTGGAGGTGCACAGAAGTTGCCAACACGAGATTATTAAATTTGAAGGTGTAGGGAGGAACAGCAGATGCTGGTTGAACCAAAGACAGATACAAAAAGCTGGTGTAACTCAGCGGGACAGGCAGCATCTCTGGAGAAAAGGAATAGGTGACGTTTCAGGTCGAGACCCTTCCCGAAACAACACCTGTTCCTTTTCTCCAGAGATGCTGCCTGACCTGCTGAGTTACTCTATCTTTTTGTTTTTGTCTTTTATTAAGAAATTTGGACTTTGATAGGAACATTAAATTGTGAGTAGATGACTGTACAAGACTCTGTGACTAATGACTCAGATATGAGAATTCAAGCCCAGCACAACAGCTGGGGATTTACATTTGGTCATTTGGATAATTTACCATAATTTGAAATAGTTTGAAGTACTGGTGACCCTGTCACATACAGACTTGTTGTAAACCCCTCTTTCGGGGAAGGTAAAGAAAATGTGAGGTAAAGTTCATGTTTGTCGACACCAGGTGTTGTTTCGGGAAGGGTCAAGGTAGGCAGTCAGTCGGCTTACAAAAAAAATTTAAACCGCGCATGCGCAGATTGTTCTCTCCGTAAAAATATAAAATAAAAATATAAACAGTAACAATTCAATTTGCCCATGGCTTCCTAGTCTCCTTTATTCTTAATTACTGAATGGGTGGGGGTGAA